>CM019064.1:420805634-421186885 GCA_009667805.1 Leptobrachium leishanense | reverse complement strand
AATGTGTGGATTCATATGCTGCATTAATTATACTGCAGAGAGGCGCTTCCCAGCAGTGTGTGGATTGGACTCATATGCTGCATTAATTATACTGCAGAGAGGCGCTTCCCAGCAGTGTGTGGATTCATATGCTGCATTAATTATACCGCAGAGAGGCGCTTCCCAGCAGTGTGCGGATTCATATGCTGCATTAATTATACCGCAGAGAGGTGCTTCCCAGCAGTGTGTGGATTCATATGCTGCATTAATTATACTGCAGAGAGGCGCTTCCCAGCAATGTGTGGATTCATATGCTGCATTAATTATACTGCAGAGAGGCGCTTCCCAGCAGTGTGTGGATTGGATTCATATGCTGCATTAATTATACCGCAGAGAGGCGCTTCCCAGCAGTGTGTGGATTCATATGCTGCATTAATTATACTGCAGAGAGGCGCTTCCCCGCAGTGTGCGTATTCATATGCTGCATTAATTATACCGCAGAGAGGTGCTTCACCGCAGTGTGTGGATTCATATGCTGCATTAATTATACTGCAGAGTGACGCTTCCCAGCATTGTGTGGATTCATATGCTGCATTAATTATACCGCAGAGAGACGCTTCCCAGCAGTGTGTGGATTCATATGCTGCATTAATTATACTGCAGAGAGGTGCTTCCCAGCAGTGTGTGGATTCATATGCTGCATTAATTATACTGCAGAGAGGCGCTTCCCAGCAAAGTGTGGATTCATATGCTGCATTAATTATACTGCAGAGGCGCTTCCCAGCAGTGTGTGGATTGAATTCATATGCTGCATTAATTATACTGCAGAGAGGCGCTTCCCCGCAGTGTGTGGATTCATATGCTGCATTAATTATACCGCAGAGAGGTGCTTCCCAGCATTGTGTGGATTCATATGCTGCATTAATTATACAGCAGAGAGGCGCTTCCCAGCAGTGTGTGGATTGGATTCATATGCTGCATTAATTATACTGCAGAGAGGTGCTTCCCCGCAGTGTGCGGATTCATATGCTGCATTAATTATACCGCAGAGAGGTGCTTCCCCGCATTGTGTGGATTCATATGCTGCATTAATTATACTGCAGAGAGGCGCTTCCCAGCAGTGTGCGGATTCATATGCTGCATTAATTATACTGCAGAGAGGCGCTTCCCCGCAGTGTGTGGATTCATATGCTGCATTAATTATACCGCAGAGAGGTGCTTCCCAGCAGTGTGTGGATTCATATGCTGCATTAATTATACCGCAGAGAGGTGCTTCCCAGCAGTGTGTGGATTCATATGCTGCATTAATTATACTGCAGAGAGGCGCTTCCCAGCAATGTGTGGATTCATATGCTGCATTAATTATACTGCAGAGAGGCGCTTCCCAGCAGTGTGTGGATTGGATTCATATGCTGCATTAATTATACTGCAGAGAGGCGCTTCCCAGCAGTGTGTGGATTCATATGCTGCATTAATTATACCGCAGAGAGGCGCTTCCCAGCAATGTGTGGATTCATATGCTGCATTAATTATACTGCAGAGAGGCGCTTCCCCGCAGTGTGTGGATTCATATGCTGCATTAATTATACCGCAGAGAGGTGCTTCCCCGCAGTGTGTGGATTCATATGCTGCATTAATTATACTGCAGAGTGACGCTTCCCAGCATTGTGTGGATTCATATGCTGCATTAATTATACTGCAGAGAGGTGCTTCCCAGCAGTGTGTGGATTCATATGCTGCATTAATTATACTGCAGAGAGGTGCTTCCCAGCAGTGTGTGGATTCATATGCTGCATTAATTATACCGCAGAGAGGCGCTTCCCCGCAGTGTGTGGATTCAAATGCTACATTAATTATACCGCAGAGAGGCGCTTCCCAGCAGTGTGTGGATTCATATGCTGCATTAAAATAATTTTTGGATCATTTGTTTTTTTTTAAATTTTAGATAATTTTGTTCCTTTTTTTCCCGTTTTTGATAATTTAGTTTTGTTTTTTCAGCATTTCATATCATTTTCCATCCATTTACCTTTGGTTTCGGATCCATTTTGAATCGATTTCGTTTGTGAGTTTACCGCAATTCCTAATTTCGGATTGATTCGAAATTTTGGATGGCCGATTTTCGTTTTCGGAAATATTCCGGAAATACAAAACTGGCTATTTGAAGCCCGTGTCAGACGAGCGCAGTTTTCACATCCGTTTTTCCGCACATTAGTACGTCCGTTGTAGCAGGAAATCATGACCAATGAAACCCCACACACGAAGTACGTCCACACTTCTGTGCGGACGTACAACGGACGCGGCAAACGGACACACGTTAGGCAAGAACGTAAAACCGCTAGAACGGACGTGCGGAGTGCGCCACATCCGCTACGTCCACATAGTTTTGTGTGTGAGTGATGAACGAGGTCAGACGGACTGCATTTGTGCGTCCAGCATTTTTGACGGACAAAATGTTTTTTTATATTAATTTTATTTTCCCTCCTACATCCGTCAAAAATAACGTCAGTTAAAAAAACGGACTCCGTGGCCACTACCTTGTCGTCAGTCAGAAAGTACGTCCGTTGAGCACGGACGCACATTCCGTACAAAATGTGCTCGTCTGACATTAGCCTAAGTCTGAATTTGGTTTCAGAACAAAACGAATTGCACATGTCTTATTATTATAACACTTTTTCTTCATGATTTTCATTGTAGAACAACTATATCCTCTTTATTATTTTTCGGGGAGGGAGTGTTAAAATGCAAATATGTGTGTTTTCCACAACTCTTTATTATCTCTCCAACATTTAATGACTGTTACAATAAGCGACATATTTTACCATAATAAGGTATGAATGGAATTACAATAATACAGTATTTAAAGTCAATGAAAAACAAAAAAATGCTGCTCGCCTCATTTATTCTTCTGAAAAAACAATAGGCAATCTTCTGGTTTTCTGCACGTGCTTGATTTTGTCTATTGCCATGCGTAGCATTTAATCATATCATTACTGCCTCTTGTTGTTCTTGGAGCAGCAAGAAAAAAAATCCTTGTGTAGCATTTTCTGCATTTGTTCATACACATTGACATGTGAACAAAGTTTACTTCTGTGATCTCAATCTCAGGATGAGTTGCAAATGTTCTTATTGCACCTGGATACTGGAAAGTAGTGGCTCTGTACTTTGAATAGGAAGCATAAACCCTTTCACTACCAAGATCGACTATACTTGATCTGCAAGCCATCTTCTGGTGCCCCAATATTGAGCAAAGTGAATATGCTCTTCCACAGGAGCCATGCAAAGGTGTTTTGTTTATTGCAAGTGAAATTCATTTGCATTTGGGCTCCAGAACATGCGATAGTTATAGCACCATGTGCATGATGCTGGAGGTGCTAACACTTTTTAAAACCAGCAGGAAATGTATCTGGCCGACATCTGCCTTGTTGATCCTGCACGGAGACCAGCACTGCAGTAACTTCTTTTGGCCAGCAGGTGGTGACACCTGGCTGCCAAATAGGTTATTACAGTAAGGAATACATTGGGAATATTCACAAATATTTCTTACTGTATAATTCCTTATTATATATTTTCCAAAAACCACTGGTTCCTGACTGTGGTTTCCTGGATAATCCCATGGTAGTGAAGGGGTTAATTAGCAGACAGTTTGGCATTAACGAGTTATCCCAAGGTCACTTGGGAAAATACCAGTTCTTAGACCCCCTTGTTAAGTTGCAAAATGATTTAAAAGAAAAATAGTTTAAGAAACCACCCCTTTTTATTTAACCCTTTTGCTACTGAGCCAATTGACCCCTGTGTGCTGCTGAGCTCATTTTGACTATTTTGGCTCATCATGTTGAATCACTTTTTAAAGTCATAGTTTATTATAGAAAGCTGCAGAAGGGACCACCTGGAAATCATAGCCTTTTGCTCTATCAGAGTAATCCTTCCTAGTTGCAAAATCATTTACAACACAAATAATAGTTTAAGAAACCCTTTAGTTGCCACTGATCCCATGGTGCAGAAGACATACAGGGTTATTCAAAGAGATCCGAATTGTGGCCGAAAGGTAACCGAACAGTGAAATTCAGCATTCGGTTACCTTTCCTGGCCATTCGGCTATTCAGAGAGCAGGCAGTTCGCCAAATCCTGGTAAATTGCTTGCACATACGGTGCCTGTTCGAGGGCAGTGAAATCCCCATAGAGAAGCAATGCTTTGTCTATTCAGAGAACAAAAACCAGCAGTGAAAAGTTGCCGAATTTCCCTGCTGTTCGGTGGTTTCTTTCGACAGGTTTATTCAGGCGAATCCCATCGGCTTCAATGTTAAAAATATTCCCGTTTTAATCCAATATCTAATAAACCGTTTATTATAATATTCTGCAGTAAAGAGTCTCTTTATTTATAGATCTTTTAGGCATTTTTCGGGATTTTTTTATGAATTTTTTTTCCGTTTCTTTTTTTTAAATCGTTTTTTCTTTTTTCTGTAACAGCCCTTTTTATTATCATTCATTGGATCTTATATGTAAATTTCATACATTTTCGTTCTGTAGTTTCTTTGCAAACAGCGTTTCACTTTTCAAACATTCAAGCGTACTGTTTTTTTTTTTCTTCACTCCATTCGTCTGCGGTGTCAGCTTTTTTCCGGCGGCTGCTCTGTGCTGTGATCGGCGGCTGCTCGAGTTTCTCTGGCGTTTTTGGCAGGGTTAATCCAGATGTTTTTGCGGGTTTCGGTTTGTGTTCGTCGGGTTTTGCAGTGAGTGTTCGTCGGCTTTGCGGCGACTTTTCCCCACACTACGATGGACCTGTAGAGCTTGCTGAATACACCGTAGGGTCGCCAAAATGGGATCGCTAAATCGCACCGAATTGAAGAGAACGAAAAGTCACTGAACGTGCGGTGACTTTTCGATTCTCTTTGAATAACCCTGATAGTGACCAGTGCGATCCACCACCTCCTCAGTCCATTAGCAGAAGGAAATTTGGAACTAGAGACCTTGCGCTGAGCCTGCCGTGAGCTTGCTTGTGATGAGAATGAGCAGGGCAGCATAAGTCTCCGTGGAATCCACTTGCGGTATCTATTAGCAGCTACTGTATATTCTGTTATGAGTCAAGTCACTGACATAGTTGCTCACTCACAGTGGAACCAGTAGTAGTGAGCCACTACGACTTAGTGACTTGTGTCAAAATCACCATGATGTAGTGACTCGCAATTACTGGCTGACCCAGGCTGTGCTTGTAGTAGCTAGTACTATAGTGGCAATATTATGTTGAGTGGTTCTTAGAAGAATGACAACAGTATTGGGGTCACAGATTGAGTACCCCCTTATCCCATATGTTTGGGACCCTGAGTTTTCTGGATTTCGGGTTCTTCCAGATTTAAGAATCCCGAGAATCTGATATTTTAGAGAAAGGAGATTGCGGCGGGAGAGCAAGTTTCCCGAGTTGCAACACCCGTATGGAGTGCCCCTAATCCAGAAATACTAAAATCCAGACGGCTCCAAAAATTCCGGGTGTCCAGAATCTTTCGGGTTTCAAATTTCTGGATAAGATGAGGTCGACTGCACTACTATGGAGGGAAACTCAGACTTCTAGTCTGAGATAGTTCAATGCACAGGATTCCAGCTGAAGAATTTCAATTTCTTATAGCATTAGTAGGGTCAATGTAGAGAATGCTAAAATTGGTACAATCAAGTTGAATATTAATATCTAGATTTTGCAGCATTCCTAGTTAGATACTTTCTTCTTCCTCTTCTTTGTAATCATCTTATTATTAATATTTATAATGTTAGAATTGATATTATTATTTCTAATATTACTACTAACTCTACAGACCTTATTCACTAAGCACCGAACTTGCCACCGAATTGCACCAAGTGGTGAATTTCACTGTTCAGTGCAATTTCAGGGAAGTCGTCTATTCACTAAACTGTTGATTCACACAACATGGGCGATTTGATTTCAAAATAATCTTCACCGGCAGCAAAATTGTCCCATAGAGAAGTAATGGTTTATCTATTCACAGAATGGTGAAGTGCACCAAAGGGTCAGCGAAATGCCCTGATTTTCAGTGTTTCAGTTTGGCAGGTTTAAACAGGTGAATCCCGTAGGATTCAATGTACAGAAGTAATAACAGTTTTAGTTTTTTACTTTTAAAAACCACATTTATTCTTTTCATTTTCAGCAAAAGTCTTTTTTTTTTTTAAGAACACCTTTTTGTATTTTTAACCCCTTAACGCCGCAGGACGTTCCATGACGTCCTGGCGGCGGGCAGACTTTGAAGACGTGGGGTGTACATTTACGCCCCGCTGTCTTCAATGGGGCCGCCTCGGCCCCTCCCCGCAGCCTGCGCGCGCTGACTCGTGGCGCGCGTCATTGGCTGCACATTTCAGGCCGTCCCCCTGCAGCCAATGGCGCGCTGCGCACCGGCTGCGGCGAGGGCTCGGAATCAGTGCCGTGCGACGGCACCTGTCGGCGAGGCGTACCTGTACGCCTCACCGGCGAAATCGACCCCTTAAGGGTGCCACCCGTGTGTCCTTAAGGGGTTAAGATGACATTTTTTTTTTTTTTAAAAAGGTGTTTTTGTTATTTTGTAACTGACCTTTTAACTATTTTTTAGTGGTCTTTTTATTATTTACACACATTTTAATGCTTTTTTATTGGTTGAAACACCTTTTATGGGAATAGGAGAGTTCTTTTTTTTTTTGCAATTATAGCTTACACTATCCGCACGCCCTTTCCTGCGCAGACAGGAAATCGGCTAAATTCCACAGGCCAACATCATCAAGAACAAGACAGAGTTGACACTCAAAATGGGAGGGGGAATTTCACAGCCCATTTTATCAAAACAGGCTTTTCAAAATAAAATATTTATATTCTATACAGGAAATTCAAATCTAACAATTCTTTCCTTTGATCACATATCACTTGTGATCATCTAAAAGTTAAACCAAACCTAGGCAACTAAACTAATTATACCTGGGCTACCTAATACCTTTACGATATACAAAAGGGATTCCCCAAGGAGGCCCTTTATGAGCATAAAATCCACTTATCTATCTAGATTCACTCTTCCAGCGAACCACACTTGGAACCTAGGCCAAAATACCTAATTTAGACATTAAATAACTATTTATTCCCATTTCCCAAAATGTACTTCACCGAACAAGAAAAATATAATAACTTGAATGTAAAAAGTTCATTTATCTAATAATCAACATGAGTCAGATCTATATCTGTGTGTTTTCCTATGTTCAGCTTCACTCCACAAAACGCATACACACCTGCATTCACACACACACTCAAGAAATACATTCTCATTTTCACAAATCCAATCCTTTCTCACACTTATCTAGGGGATTAAATAAAAAAATAATATTCCATAATCTAATACCGTAGTCCAAAGTGCGAGATCAAGGTTTGGTCTTTTTCAACATCCCAGCTTGAGACGCATAATCATTGACTGTCATCAGAGCTCCCACCATAGGGACTCCTGAACAAGCTGTCTCTTTGCACTGGTTGCTTATTACCTGTGACCTTTGACCTTTACACAACATGTCCATGATTCGTTCCATATGCAGTCATTGTGACTGTCAGATTTCTTGATGATGTGATACAGTTTTAGCAACAATAAAAAAATGAAAAGAAAATATGGTATACCCACTAATCATATACATCCATTCATTCATTGTCACTCTCAAGTGCACGAAAACAATAAAAATGTTAATTTACACAAGAAGAGACACAGATAATAAATTTTAACATTTCCCCGCAAAGCCTATGGGCCTCACGCAACAAACAAGAAAGATCATACTACATCCGACTCAATGCATTTAGAGAAAAATATAAATATACAACTTTGGCTCAAAAGGGACATAGCCGAAGTGCATATTCCACCCATTTAAATATCAAAAAATATTTAATTACTATCCTATACTATTACTATCCTATGTCTTGTTCGGTGTTTTGAAACAAACCTGGTGTTTATAAAACACACCAATCCTCAAATAAAATACAAAAAATAAAAACAACTTTAATTTTACCGAATTAAAACTTTCCATTTACCACTATATATGTCATGAAACGTATTCATGCAAATGCATTAAATTATATGTTCCTAAATACATTAATTAACTCTAATTTTAATTGGATGTGATCTTCAATAATCCTAAATGTGTCAGGGAATTTGAACAATATTGATTGTAACCAAACAACAAAAATAATAAAATATAAAATAATAAAAGACACAAAATAATTATCACTTAGACAACACAATGTTAATCCATCAGCATATAAAAAATACATTATCTTCTTCTTTCTTTGTCTTCTGTTTTATTGGTTGAAAATAACTGTTTTGTTAAACTGACATATCTTAAGTTTTATTTCCAAATCAATGATCTTCTTTAATCGCATGATTTATCGATGAGTTGTTGATAAATTAGAATGTTTTATTGCCTGGTGTCTGATAATTCCTTATTATCCGGTTGATGTAACATTGTAATGTGAAATGATAATGTGTTTGAGTAAATTTCCTTCAATTCCAATAGCTTTATCAATATTGGTATTCAATAATCTTCCATCTAGCTTGATCAAAGTTGGCATGCATGGGTAATTTTCACCTAAAGAAAAAAACTTAGGTTAATAATACATTTTTTTCCCGTCAAAAACTTTAAAATTGATATGGTTAAAATACTTTAAAAAAAATGCATGCAGCACATTTTTGGACACAAAGAAAAAGGAGTGGTCATGAGAGAGTGAAAATGGAGGGGGCTAGGAGAAGAATGTGAAAACGTTTTTTTTTACTTTTGCAATGGTCACCATCTTTTTTCTAAAATGCTATTCAATTCAAATAAAAAAACACATAACAAAAATATCATAAACTGGGAAAGAAAGTATAGAAGGGCATGTTTAAAAATTGACATGTTAACTAGCACAATGTTCTCAGAGGAAACTCAGAGAAAAAGATTCTTAATAAACATACAAAACTACAATCTTTATTAAGGATATTGGTTAAAAACAAACATTCAAACGTGAGGTGTTTGTGCATCTATTTTACAGCCTGTTTTATTCCCTCCCCAAGAAAATTCAATGGGGGCACAGTCATATGTTGTTGCACTTCACACCAAAAGACAAAAACATCAGACAGCAAAAAATAATACTAGACATATGGCTACCAATGCAGAAAAAAGAAAACAAACAATACTCAGGATACTAAACTACAACCTTCCATCTCCCTTAGTCAACAAAAAAAACACCTTCTATCACCTGAATTCTGCCTAATTTCCTTTGTACAGCGCTACAAAACCTGTAGGCGCTTTCCATTAAACTTTCACTCAAATCCTTCAATATTACTTTATCCTCTTAGATTGTTTGTAAGCTCTTAAACAGGACCTCTTTGCCTACTGTATTATGATGAACATTATATATATATATATATATATATATATATTCCAGTACACAGGTTACAAAACCTGTAAATGACCTCAGTCAGCAATTTTGGCAATTATTCAATAGGGGACTCAAATATTACTATAATTATATCTTTAGTAGAGATTATCAGTCGTTCAGCAACAAATAAACTACACAGGCATGGTTGTCCCTTATACAAAACATATAACCTATATTAAGGTGTGGTCAATCCCTTTGTGCTGGACTCAAACAAAGACCAGAGGAGAAAAAAAAATAACCGACCATGCCTCTTTTGGGAAAATGTATAACTTATATTAAGGCAGATTGACGATGCCCATCACCTTGATACACTAGTTTTTTTTATATCATATCATTCATTCCTTTATAGCATCCTAACAGAACAACAAAAATAACTACATATTCCTTTATACAACTTGCATTCCAAAAAAAACTCACATTTAGATCAGGAAGAGAGATAAGAAAAAAAAAACTTATCGCAAGCCTGAATTAAGGGAGGGCTGCTTCCTTTTACAGCTGCTTAGGGGGAGAAACACGGACACACGGCATTCAACTCTTTTTTTATACTGGCAAAGCGACATATTCCAAAGGAAAGCAGTCCCTATACACACAGAAACACAGACAGCTGTACAGTGTAATAAAATACAAAACATCAAAGATAAACACATACATTAATTAGTAAAGACAAACAGTGAAATAAACAGACGTAATCAATGGCAAGAAACAATAGAAAAAAAATAATACAAAAACAAACGTGATATCTGAAAGAAAAAACTGTTTGCAAATCCTTTAGAATCAGTTAGGTTATAAAATAAAACAGCGGCCAAACATACAGCAAAGCGTGAAAAAAAATGTCAAGAACGCAAAACAATTGTAATAGCGCGTAAAAGAAAATTGCTCTTAATGAGAGTACAGGAAACCATTTTGCTATATAAGAAGAAATTAGACAAATCTAATCAATTAAAATAAAATGCTCTTCAATTACAAGCAGATATGGACGAGCTAGAAACTTCAGAACAAAGGAGCTACACTACGGACACAAAGACAAACACATTTACTCAAATGCTAGAAACGTCTTTCAGTTTCCCGGGTGAGTGACATAACAAATACTCAGCACTAGAACTTATCAGGGTACATCAACATTACGAGTGAGTCACTGCTCGTTAACAGCTCTCTATCGGGCGAGGTAAGATAAACAAGCATAATATAACAGCAAGTGTAAACAAAGAAGAACAAACAGAGTGTCCTACAACAACACAATGACTCTCACAGCCATGGAAGCAAAGATTCTTTTATCTATATAGGCAATTGTTTAACATGAAATAAATCATATCAGACAATTGAATTATTAGATCCCATTTCTGGCACCAACTGATAAATTTTAAAATTCTCATATAATTACCATATATGGATGCCATAAACATTTTTCAAGTTTCTTCTTATATATCAAAATTGAAGTAAGATGCTGCGCTATGCTGTGCCACGCTGCACTACGCCATGGCGAGAGACACCAAAATCAGCCACAGGCATGTAGCTTCAGGTCATGTCTAAAATATCTTTTGTTAGACAGACTGTTTTATTAGATTTCAAAGAACTTCTAGCCAATCAGCATACAGATACATTTCCATGTCAGAGTTTAACCAACAGTGAGACAAAGATTACTACATATGATTCAGAGATGGCTTTTCTCTAGCTTACACTGTCCGCACGCCCTTTCCTGCGCAGACAGGAAATTGGCTAAATTCCACAGGCCAACATCATCAAGAACAAGACAGAGTTTGACACTCAAAATGGGAGGGGGGGATTTCACAGCCCATTTTATCAAAACAGGCTTTTCAAGATAAAATATTTATATTTTATACAGGAAATTAAAATCTAACACCCAGGATGCATAAAAGTGAGACAGATGTCATTTACATATCCTGCCCAGAATTCCTTGCTGCATATGGGGAATGTGGCACAGGAGCTCTGGGATGCAATTCTTTGAATTGCTATGATGTGCAAGTGGCTTCTGCAATAATAAACACACTTATTATAGTGTGGAGGCATTTTATCTCACTTTTTGTCCTCCACTACAACCCTTGTAAAATTTCTTCCTTCAGCTCCGGGTAAAAAAAATACTTTTCTAGATGCCATAAAAATAGTTATTGGTGCATCTCTTATCTGATACAGATCTGCCAACTCACTCGGTCCGGCCGTATGAAACGCAATTTTTCCTCAGATCTCAATATCAACCTGCAGCCCTAGGCTGTCATTTTTTTTATTATTTAGCTATTAAAATTTATGTAAATTATTGTAAATTTATTTTACACCATCAAAATTTAAAATTTTTGGAAACCTATGTTCTGTTTTGCTCCCAAAAAAAGCACACTGCAATTATTTTGACTGCTCTGAAAATAAGGTAGTTAGGTAGAGAATATTCCTATTATAGCGTCATTTAAGGAGTCGCAAATCTGAAAGATGACAGTTCTGCTTAGAGATTAGAGAGCTGTGACTAATAGCCTTAACAGATACGTTTATTTAAAATGTCAGTGGAATAACTCTTTGAACAAACCAAATTTAAGTATGTTTCTATTCTGCTTTGAAGATGCGACCTGTCACATATCAATGTGTTCAGAAACTTTTCAGTTCGGCGGTGAGAATTTTTTCTTTAGAGTGAAACGCAAACGGCTAGCCTGAGATTTTCTACTCAGGACAGTACACTCTGAAAATAGTGTTTGCTTCACAGAAAAACAACAGAAAAAAAATAACAGTTTGTAGATTTTAACATTTAACCCCTTTGTTACCATGTGATTAAAAACATTATTGTCAGGAATCAGTGTGGGTTTTTTTGAAAATTCGTTTTTAAATAATTATACAGTAAGAAATATTTAGGAATATTCCCAACACATTTATTAATGCAATTACATATTTTGCAGGCAGATGTCACCATCTGCTGGCCGAATGGAGTTAGTACAGTTCTGCACTCTATGCAGGATCAGCTGGGGAAAAGTCCTATAGAGACATTCCCCAGTTAATTCTAAACAGTGTTAGCACCTTGGGCATTTTGCAGTGGTGCAAACATTTCAGAGCTAAAAAAGCAGACATGATCTGATGTATTGAATATAAATGACTGTTGTACTTCCGAACTGTTTATCTCTGTTTGAATCAAAGCACTAATTCAGGCAGCTATTTCTTTATCATTGTACTTTAGCCCCGTGTTTCATAGGTGTGTTAGAGCTTTTTTTTGTTAGGACACATGCAACAAATCAGAAGCCCACCAAAAACCTGCCGAAACCGGCGCAAAAAACACACTGAGCACGTCGGAAAAAGCCAACGAGCAACCGATCACAGTGCAGCCCAACCGCCGGAAAAAGCCAACAAGCTGACGAAAGGTGTAAAAAAAAAACCAACACAATACAATTGAAGGTGTCAAAATTGAGACGCTGTTTGCAAAAAAAACCCTACTGAACGAAAATGCCTGGAATTAACATATAAAGTCCTATGAATGATAATAAAAAGGTCTGCTACACCAAAAACAAGAACCGCTTTTATGAAAAAACGGGAAAAAAAATTGCAGAAACAATCCTGAAAAATGCCTAAAAGATCCTGAAAAAGTCAATAAATAAAGAGACTTTTTACTACAGATTAAAATAATAAACGGTTTATTAGATATTACATAAAAAGTGGAGTATTTTTAGCATTGAAACCTATGGGATTCGCCTGAATAAACCTGCTGAATGGAAACACCGAACAGCAGGGAACATCGGCAACTTTTCACTGCTGTTCAGTGTTTCTGAATAGTTTAACCATTGCTTCTCTATGGGGATTTCACTGCCTTCAAACAGGCACTGTACTTGCTGTCAGTTTGCAAAAATTTGGCGAACTACCTGCTCTTTGAATAGCTGAATGGCCCCGAAATGTCACCATGTGATGAAATTCCCTGGTCGGTGCAATTTCGGGGCCAGATCGTCTCTCTCTGAATAACCCCTTAAAATTTAAACTTTGTTGTAAATCTCTTGGCCAATTCAGCACTTTAGCAAATGAGTCCTTTAGGTTTCCTTTTTTCTTTACATCAAAATAATGAATTTAATTCCTTTTATAATTTCATATTTTTATTATTTATTTTGGATTTTTTTATTATTACTACTTCCTGTCTGTTTTTCAATGCAAGGAATTGTTTGTTTCGTCAAACCAGTGTTGCAGTCAAATAATGCTTCTACAATAGATCAGCGTTTCCCAAACCTGTCCTCAGGAGGATCCTCAACCAGGCCAGGTTTTGCAGATCACCTTGGGGAAATGCAGACTGAAGCCTGCAATCACTGAGCAACAAATCATATCACCTGTGCTGTGCTTCACATATCTGGAAAACCTGGCCTGTTAGGAGGACAGGTTTGGGAAACACTGCAATAGAAAAAGGAGCTCACATGCGCTAGAGATGGATGACCATGGAAGGAATAACTTTCCAACCTTGGGACTAGTTTTCTTTCAAAAGTTCGGATGGGTAAATATTTTTATCTACCTTTGAATCTAAAAGAAATAAACACTCACAGGGTTATTCAGAGAGCAGTGGCAACTCTAAGAACAATATTTAGGTGGGCACATAGGATACCGCAGTCAAAACTGGGGGGCACTAATATTTTTCACCACTAAACCATACCACTGAATAAAACTAAGGGCTCTATCAACTGGTGTGAGCTAAAACACCACCACTAAAGGAAAAATTTAGCGCGAGTCGCTAAAACGTAGTGCCTGACGACCTACTAACAGATCACCTTGTCCGCGGTAGTCCATGAACAAGGTCGTTTAGCGCACGCTAGGGAAACTAATACGGTTGTTTACAGGATAGAACAGTTTTTTTCCAGTGCAGAGTGCTGGGACATACCTATCCCCCGCCCTCACAAGCTTGAATATGAACACATCCAGTGAATAACCTCTCACCCCTGCATTAATAAAATCCTTCACGGTGGCCGTATCATCCATGTTTTGATGCACACATATATTAAGGCTGATGGGCATTGAATGATAAACGCCACCCAGCAGCATGTCGAATCATTACACTGCATTTAATAGATCCAAAAGGAAGGCCAGGTGAGCGACACAAATTTCCCTGCTGCAACATATAAATAATACATGTTTCAGGGCAAGACTTATTCATCTGTCCCTTTAAACATGGTCCACACAGTCACCCTAATAATCAACCGCTTACATACTACAAATAACCCCCAGCATAAAATGTTTAAAATTAGGCAATATATTAGAATTAGGATATATGTGGATAAAGGATACATTTATAACAGAGCCTACTGCAACAGCACCGACTTTGCTGACCAGATCCCTTACTATGGTGTATGGGGCCAAGAGAACACCTGTGCTGCATTCCTTTCAATTGCGAGGACCTGTTTTTTTCTGTTTTTTTGGAGTTAGCACCAGGGTTGAGCAGTAGTGCTGGGACGAACACCCCTGTGTTCGGTCCGCATTCGAACACGTACATTTGAAAAAGTTCGAATTCGAACTCAATGCAAGTCAATGGGACTCTAACGTTCGAATTTTAGAGTGCCCTCCAAGAGGGCATATATGCAAGATATTTGCCATAAAAGGTGTATGGGGGTCCGGGTTGTGCCCTGGGGGACAGAAAACAAGGAAAAAAGTAAAAAAAAAATGTTTTTAAAGGAACAGTGATTTTTCCATGACATAAAGGTTAAGAATAAAAACGAAACATTCCTTCAAATATCGTGCCTAGGAGGTCCCCATAACCTATAAAGCTATGAGAGCTTTAGAACAAGATGATAGTATCGTAATAAAGCCTGCGGATAAGGGGGGAGGTGTGGTGATTCTATCTAAGGAAAAATATGTTTTGGAAGTCAATAAGATACTTAAGGATGGTATAACATACCAAGTAATAAAAAGTGATCCAACTAATGGGATTAAAATAAAACTTAAGACACTATTGGATGAAGGAAAAGAAAAATCTATTATAACCGATAAGGAACATAAATTTCTCCATAACCTATACCCGAAGATCCCCTCCTTCTATATATTGCCCAAAATTCATAAAAACCCCACTGACCCTCCAGGACGACCCATCGTTTCAGGGATTAATTCGATTACCAGCAACCTGTCAGAATATGTCGACCAAATTCTTCAGCCCATAGTTAAAAATATAGTTTCCTATACTAAGGACTCCATTGATATATTGCAAAGATTGAAAGAGGTCCAATGGAAGGATGAGTATTTTATAGTGACATGTGATGTAAATTCGTTGTACAGTAATATTCCCCATGGAAAAGGAATGGAAGTGGTTAAGGAACAATTAATTGCATCTAGAAGTTTGGAAGAAGAACAGATAGATTTCGTAATGGATGGGATAGAGTTCATATTGAACAATAATTACTTTCAGTTCGATGGGGAATTTTATGTTCAGACGAGGGGTACAGCTATGGGTACTCGGTTTGCGCCCAGTTACGCGAACCTATATATGGCAGGCTGGGAAACCAGCTTTGTCTACGGTTCGCGTGACTGGGCGCAGGGTAGAGTCCCATTCTATAGGAGATACATAGATGATTTACTGTTCATATGGAGGGGGGAGGAGGTGGAATTGGTGGATTTTCTGATGAGTCTGGATAATGAAGAATGGGGCATAAAACTTGAAAAAAAGTGGAATAGAGAGAGAATTTCTTTTCTTGACTTGGAGATCTATGTGAAAGATGGAATTTTAGAAACCAAAACCTATTTTAAAGATGTAGACACAAACACATATATTGACAAGACAAGTTGCCATAACATGACATGGTTGAAAGGAGTCCCAAAGGACAGTTTACTAGGCTACGTAGGAACTGTTCAGATGATGTGATTTTTGAAGAACAGGCGAGAATTCTGAAACAAGAATTTATCGATAAAGGCTACGATGAAATTGAACTGGAAGGGCTAATAAGAAATTTGAAAACAGTGGATCAGAATAATCTTCTACAATATAAAACCAGGAAAGAGGTGACGGCAGAAGTCCCTTTTCTTTGTGATTTTAATGAGAATAGTGTTTTAATCAAAAAGATTTTTAGAAAGTATTGGCATTTTTTAAAGAAAGATAAGGATCTTCATTCGATCATAGGGGACAAACCCAAGATTATTTTTCGAGGAGCAGATAACATAAAAAAGAAATTGGTTAAGAGTAAATTTGTTGATAAAAAACCAATTAATCACTTTCATGTAAAAGAAGGTTATTATGGCTGTGGCCAATGCTTGGCTTGTAGGTCTACAGGGAATAAAAAAGCGGCATAACGAGAGCTTTATTAATAAAAAAACAGGGAAAATGGTCAAAATTAAGAAAATTCTGACCTGTTTTACTAAAAATGTGTTATATCTTTTGGAGTGTCCGTGTGGACTCCAATATGTGGGCCGCACAAGCCGAGCCCTGAATGTGAGAATCTCCGAGCATGTCAGGAACATTAATAAGCAATATGAGAAACATTCTGTAAGTCAACATTTTAAATTATTTCATAACGGATGCTCAAGAGGCCTTAAATTCTCTGCTGTAAAGAAAGTGAAATGTATTAATAGGGGAGTGAGTGAAACTACTGCCTTGGGGAGAGAGGAGATGAAACTGATTTTTGATCTTGGGACCCTAATGCCGGGAGGTTTAAATAGTGATTTTGAATTAGTTCATTTCCTTTAGGTTTGGGTTTCTTCTCCCTTTCACCCCCCCTCTCTTCGTCATGTTTAGTAATACTCATTTAATACCCATAGTTCCACTAATTACCTACACTATAGGGATTATCCAGCTATTATGGATATTAGGGGTTGTGCAATCAACACCACTGGTATATGAATACCTTTAACATCACTACCAGAATGGTAATTAGCACCTTTATCCCCCCTTTTTTTTTTTTTTTTTTTTTTATTCTGATATTATTATTCCAATTGTATAAACATATTATTATTATATTAATATTAGCCAATTGCACATATTTCTAAGGCACTTTAGGATTTATTGTTTTACGCAATGAACTTATTGTGAAATAAGTTAGCCCAGCTGTTTACATTTATCATTAAGCTCATTTAAGATATACTATCTATTTTTATATTTTTCACATTAATATTTCACATCTATGGACACCAGGGGATGCTTAATTAATACCACCAGTACATGAATATTTTTTATATATATTATATATTTCTAATGAACCAATTTAATTATCTTGGTTTTTGTCCACATTATTATTAGGTTTAGAGAATTTAAAAAATGATTATTAGCACACTTTATTATCACAATTATTATAGCTATTTGCACATATAATGATACAGAGTCTAATCTCTTTTAGACACCTTAGGATTAATATCCTAATGCCATGCACTTTTTTTGGTGCACTTCAGAAAGAAGTTAGCACATTAGATTCTACTCATCATTGCACTTTAGTACTTTACACAGATCAATTTTATATTTCACATGGACTATATTTTATTAGTCACAATCATATAAGTTATTGTCCATCATCAGATTCCATTTTGGAATTCACCTATTATAACATAAATATCGCTATTATACTCACTCTCCCCTGTTTATAACACACTATAGACCCAATTCTGGGCTTATCCCTATTTATGCACATCGGATCCATGCCCTTATCCCCAATGCCATTATTCCACTATTTATATGTTCTTATCATCGGTTGCATTTAAATTACACCTTCACCTAGGTTTAAGACATTTTGTCTTTTATATATGTCTTAGTGTACTGTGGTATCGCTTATTAGTGATCCCCTTTTATGCAGCGTTATATCCCTTTGTAAATAATATTATTTTAAATAAAAAATCCCATTTACTAGCATAGCGCCGCAGGGGCTGTTGTATTTGTGCCTCAAATTCTATTGAGGATGTTTTGAGGCCATATGGGGAGCCGTGTGGTTCCTTGAGTTCCTGCGTTCCAGCCTGAGACGCGGGATGAGTGCGCATGCTCAAAATGGCGGGCGCAATGTTTTTAATAAGGGGAATACATTTTTTCCTTTTACCCTATTAATTTACTATTTCCGCGTTCCAGGGTGACACGCAGGGCCATTAATTATGTGCAAAAGGCTGGTGCCATTTAAGCACACCTGAATTCAAGCATGTTAATTTTAAAAGTGATTGTTAAATTGTTAAGAGAATGTTCAAAAGGCTGGTGCCATTTAAGCACACCTGAATTCAAGCATGTTAATTTTAAAAGTGATTGTTAAATTGTTAAGAGAATGTTCATTGTATATAAAGGCAGCAGCAAGACTAGACATATGATAACCAGCTGAGGAAGCCTTTGTAGGCGAAACGCGTCCTGGTCTTTGGTTTGGTAGATATGATCTATCTATTTTAAAATGAATAAATGTTTTTAATTTTTTAAAAAAAAAAAAAAAAATTTTTTTTTGCTGTCTGCCTTTTTAACTCCTGCAAAGAAGGTCTGGGGAATACCTTATGATTCCCTAAGCGTATTGTGACGGAGCCAATAGAGGCTCAACAACGTGTGAGTTTGAATTTGGCCACCTGCCTTTAAATTATTAAGTTATGTGTGATTTATTGCACTAGGAGGTGCCTCTTTGGTCTCTGTCAATTTCCTTACAGTACCCTCACATTGGTGAATCCTGAAAGAAGCCGTGTGAAGGTTTTATGGGCACCTAACATAAAGTCCCTGCTCGCCTTATTCCTGGGAGCCGGTTGTAGGCTCCACAAAATGTGAGTTGATTATTGATATATAATACTCTCACTTTGGGTACTGTCCTACTGCGCAATTTTGGTCCTCTGTGTTTGTGCTTTCTCCCTACAGTACATACTCCATCGACATTACTCTGAGAAGATCCACCCTCAAAAGACAACGTCTTTGGCCTATGGACATATTGAGTGTTTATTTCACTTTCTTCATTTTGGACTTTGGTCTTTTGAAGCGCTGTGTTGTTTTCTGGTCCCCATAACCTGCCCGTGAAGTGGCGGATTTGTAGGATGTATAGAAACATTTAAAAAGAAAAAAATGACGGTAATTTTTTTTCCTTTAATCTATTCATAAACAACTGCTTGGGGTGGCAGACTGTATGAAAACAGGAGACTTTCAGGACACGCAGAACAAATTTAGTGATTTTTTTGGCTAAATTATGGTGAAACTTATGCAGACTTTGGATGAAAGTAACAACAGGTGCATTAAGATTGGACCTTTGGTGCCAGCTAGTGCCTTCAGACCGTAACCCCTCTGAGGTATGGTGGAAGAGTGCAGGGGTGGACCCTGCCATCAAATATTACAATGATATGAATCTGGTACACGCGTCAGTGCACCCAAATATTGGGCCTTTGGTGCCAGCTAATGCCTTCACACCGTAACCCCTCTGAGGTATTGTGGAAGAGTGCAGGGGTGGACCCTGCGGTCAAATATTAAAATGATATGAATCTGGTACACGCATCAGTGCACCCAAATATTGGGCCTTTGGTGCCAGCTAGTGCCTTCACAACGTAACCCCTCTGAGGTATTGTGGAAGAGGGCAGTGGAGGAGGTTTTGGGAATGCAGAAGAGATCCCTGATCTATTCAGTTACATCAGCATCAGGGGAGTGATAGCTGCTGATCCAGGACTGATTCATTTTTATAAATGTCAGCTGGTCTACAGAGTCGGTGGACAGACGCACTCTTTTGTCTGTGACAAACCTCCAGCGGCACTGAACGTCCTTTCAGAAAGCACGCTGGATGAAGGGCAACCTAGTAGATGCATAGCATATTGGCTAAATTCTATCCAGTGATCCAATCTCAACACCCAGTAAGCCAGTGGATCATCTGCTGTAAAGGTATCCAGGTCTGCCCTTGCCCCTAGGTAGTCCTGCACCATATGGTGAAGACGCTGGCAATGGGTGCTTACATTTGACATCGCTGGGTGTCGTGGACTAAAAAAATTGTGAAAGGCATCAGTCAAGCGGCCCTGTTCACTGCTCTTCCTCTGATAAACCGCAGCCTCAGAAGCACCTGTGTCATCACTTGGTAACCTACAGTGCCTGGAAAGGTGTTACACAAGTGTCGCTTTAGAGCGTCCTCAAGTTGTTTCATCCTGTCCTCTGTCTGTGAAGGCAGGATGAGCTCTGCAACCTTACCCTTGTATTATGGATCAAGAAGGGTTGCCAACCAGTAATGATACCTCTCCTTGATAGCACAAATCCTGGGGTCCTTTAGCAGTATTTGCAGGATAAGGGAGCCCATGCAACATAGGTTGGAGGTGGCATTAGCTTCTGAGTGTTCCTGGTCACTGAGGATGACCGTATCGTGCACTACCTCCTCCCAGCCACGTACTAGTCCTTGGGTTTCTGGGGACACAAAACCCTCCCTTGAGGAATCCCCACCTTCAATGCCCCCCCAACTTAAATATTCCTCATCCTCCTCCTGTCTGATCTGAGGACCCACAGGAATGCTGTCTGCGGAAAGACTGGGGCCTTGAGAGCTAGGGAAGGCCTCCTCTTCCTCCCGCTGCTCTGCCTCTAGAGCCACATCTATAATTCCCCGCAGAGTGTGCTCCAGCAGGAACACTAAAGGAATTGTGTCACTGATGCATGCACTGTCCCTGCTCACCATCCTCGTTGCCTCCTCAAATGGTGACAGTACAGTGCATGCATCCTTGATCATCAGCCACTGCGGGGGAAAAAAAACAAGTTGACCTGAACCTGTCCTTGTGCCATACTCAAACAGGTACTCATTGATGGCCCTCTGCTGCTTTTGCAGGCGCTGCAGCATTGCCAATGTCGAGTTCCACCTGGTAGGCATGTCACAGATCAAACGGTTTGTGGGAAGGTGGAATTCTCTTTGAATTTCTGCCAGGCGAACGCTTGCTGGCAATGACCGTCTGAAGTGGCTGCAGATTTTTTTGGTCTGGCTGAGAAGCTCTGCCAGCCCTGGGTACCTGGTTAGGAAATGCTGTACCACCAGATTTAGGACGTGTGCTAGGCATGGTACATGCGTCAACTTACCCAGGCGTAGGGCAGAGAGAAGGTTGCTGCCATTATCACAGACGACCATTCCCAGCTGAAGCTGGCATGGTGTTAACCATCTCTGCGCCTGCCTCTGCAGAGCTGACAGAATTTCTGGCCCCGTGTGGCTCAGTGGTGTATTTAGGTTTTGTGCTACCCTAGGCCTGATTAAACTCGTGCGCCTCCTAATTTAAATTTGACACAGCCCTTCCTGTCAAGGTCACACCTCTTCCTGGTAAAACCCCACCCTTCCTCTTTAGGCTCCACCTTTTCCTCTTTGAGCTCCGTCTCTTCCTCTCTGTATATTAAAAGTGGACATCAAGTGTCTACTTGTTTATTTTGTATACCATTTTAAATGTTGTATCTATTGAGATAATCAAATAAAATTATGAAATATTGAAATTCAACTATTTTTACAAAGATCAGACATGCATGTCAAGTATACTGGATCACAGCCGCTCTAATTGGTTGAATAATATAAGCCAGAGAAATGTGCACTGTGTATGAGCGTATCACAGAGCTGCACAGCAATAAAACCCACAGAACTATGCAGCTCTGTGATATGCTCATACACGGTGCACAGTTCTGTGGGTTTAATTGCTGTGCAGCTCTGTGATACGCTCATACATGGTGCACAGCAATAAAACCCACAGAAATGTGCACTGTGTATGAGCGTATCACAGAGCTCCACAGCAATAAAACTCACAGTAATGTGCGGTTTGTATGAGCGTATCACAGAGCTCCACAGTAATAAAACTCACAGTAATGTGCAGTGTGTATAGGCGTATCACAGAGCTCCACAGCAATAAAACTCACAGTAATGTGCAGTGTATGAGCGTATCACAGAGCTCCACAGCAATAAAACTCACAGTAATGTGCTGATATCACTTTATTGAACCCCCACACCCATTTTAAATTTATTCAAACCCCCAAATCAATTTATTCAAACCCTACACCATTATAAATTTATTCAAGCCCCCAAATCAATTTATTGAAACCCCTCAC
This sequence comes from Leptobrachium leishanense, assembly GCA_009667805.1. Lineage (NCBI taxonomy): Eukaryota > Metazoa > Chordata > Amphibia > Anura > Megophryidae > Leptobrachium > Leptobrachium leishanense. The sequence continues at coordinate 421,164,569 of CM019064.1, read as the reverse complement.
CCGTTATAATTTATTCAACCCCCCAAATTATTTAATTGAAACCCCACACCCATTATAACTGTAATCAACCCCCCAATTTAATCAACCCCCACACCCATTATAAATTTATTCAACCCCCAAATCAATTTATTCAACCCCACACCCATTATAACTGTATTCAACCCCCCAATCAATTTATTCAACCCCCACACTCATAACTGTATTCAACCCCCCAAAATCAATTTATTCAACTCCCACACTCATTATAAATGAATTCAACCCCCCAATTATTATTATTATTATTATTTATTTATAAAGCGCCAGCATATTCCGCAGCGCTGTACAATAAGCACAGTATAGACAGGGTTACAATACATTGAACAACATTTGACAAACAGTACAGGAGGAGATGAGGGCCCTATTCCCGTAGGAACTCACAATCTGGGAGGGTTGGGGTTGGAGACAGGAGGAGAGGACTGTAAGGTGAGAGTGATTGATGGTTGCGTCAGTGAGTTGGGTGGTAGGCTTCCCTAAATAGAAACGTTTTAAGGGAGCGTTTGAAGGAAGAGAAGTTAGGGGAAAGTCTGACAGTACAAGGGAGAGCGTTCCAGAGAGTGGGGGCTGCGTGTGAGAAATCCTGCAGTCTATCATGGGAAGAGGTGATGCGGGGAGAAGCTAGGCACAGGTCACTGTTTGACCTTAGGGAGCGGGCTGGGGTGTATTTGGTGATTAGTGAGGACAGGTAGTGGGGAGCTGAGTTAGTGAGGGTTTTGTAGGTAAGGATAAGGATTTTGAACTTAATTCTGCAGTGGATGGGGAGCCAGTGAAGGGACTCGCAGAGGGGAGTGGCAGAGACAGAGCGGCGGGTGAGGTGAATTAACCTGGCGGAGGCGTTCCGGATGGATTGAAGGGGGGAGAGGCGGGACAGAGGGAGGCCAGATAAGAGATTATTGCAATAGTAGAGTCAGGAGATTACCAGGGCGTGTATGAGTTGTTTTGTGGTGACAGCGGTAAGAAATGTCCGAATTCTGGAAATATTACACAGTTGGTATCGACAGGAGGAGGAAAGAGACTTGATGTGGGGGATGAAGGAAAGAGCAGAGTCAAGTGTAACTCCAAGACAGCGAAGTTGGTTTGATGGGGAGATGGTGATACCCTCCACTGTGATAGAGAAGTCAGGAGGTGGGAAGGCATTGGAGGGAGGAATAAGTAGGATCTCAGTCTTTGACATGTTGATCTTTAGGTGGTGGGAGGCCATCCAGGAGGAGATGCCAGATAAACAGTCACTGACTTTTGAAAGGACAGGGGGAGAGAGATCAGGGGTAGAGAGGTAGATCTGAGTGTCATCAGCGTAGAGGTGGTAATTAAAGCCAAAGCTGTTGATGATTTTGCTCAGGGAGAAGGTGTAGATGGAAAAGAGCAGAGGACCAGGGACAGAGCCTTGAGGTACACCAACAGATAGAGGCAATGAGGAGGAGGAGTTACCAGCAAAGGACACACAGAAGGACCTGTTGGATAAATAGGAGTCAACCCAAGCAAGTGCAGTGTCACCGAGACCCAGAGAGTTGAGGGTCTGTAGAAGGAGGGGGTGGTCAACAGTGTCAAAAGCAGCCGAGAGGTCAAGCAGGATGAGAATAGAATAGTGGCCGTGTTTTTTAGCAGTTAGGAGGTCGTTGGTGACTTTGGTGAGGGCAGTTTCAGTTGAGTGTAGGGGACGGAAGCCAGATTGCAGGGGGTCAAGTAGGGAATTGGAGGACAGGAAGAGGGAGAGGCGGTTGAAGACTAGTTTTTCTAAGAGCTTTGATGTGAAGGGAAGCAGGGATACAGGGCGGTAGTTGGATGGAGAGTTGGGATCGAGGGATGGTTTCTTTAGTAAAGGGGTAATTAGCGCGTGTTTGAAGGCGGATGGGAAGGAGCCAGTGGAGAGAGATAGGTTGAAGATGTGTGTGAGAGCAGGGGTGAGGGAGGAGGAGAGGGGAGGAATTAGATGTGAGGGAATGGGGTCGAGCGGGCACGTGGTGAGATGTGAGGAGGACAATAAGGAATTGTCTTCCTCCTCAGTGGCTGGGAGGAAGCGGCAGAGGGTGGCAGAGGGGACCTGTGGGAGTGGAGGTGGCAGATAACTATCTTTTGTTGGGATGTTGCTTCTGATAGTTAAAGTTTTACTGAGGAAGTAGTCTGCCAGGTCTTGAGCTCTGAAGGCAGCTGTGGGGGGAGGTGCAGGTGGGTAGAGGAGGGTGTTGAAGGTGGACCAGAGCCGTTTAGGGTTGGAGGACAGCGAAGATATAAGAGATGAGAAGAAGGATTGTTTGGCCAAGTGGAGGGCAGAGGTGTATGACCGGAGAATAAACTTGAAGTGAACAAAATCAGCTTCAGAGTGGGATTTCCTCCAGGCACGCTCTGCAGTGCGGGAGCATCTTTGCAGGTAGCGAGTCTGGAGGGTGTGCCAGGGCTGAAGCTGGCGGCGTGGGGCCTTACAGAGTCGAAGTGGAGCAAGAGTGTCTAGAGCAGAGATAAGCGTAGTGTTGTAGTGATTAGTGGCAGCATCAGGGCAGGTGAAGGATGAGGTATGAGGGAGGTGGTGAAGTAGGTTGGAGAATTGATGGGGGTCCACAGCATGTAGATTTCTGCAAGTGTGTGTGCGGGGTGGGGGAGCAGGGTGTTTAGGAAGTCCAGACAGGTTGAAAGAGAGAAGGTGGTGGTCAGAGATGGGGAAAGGGCGACAGTTGAACTCAGAAATGGAGCAGAGGTTGGAAAAGACAAGGTCAATAGCGTGACCATCGCGGTGGGTAGGGAGGAGGGAGGATTGTGTGAGTCCAACGGAGGACGTGAGTGAAAGAAGTTTGGAGGCAGCAGGGGCGGAAGGATCATCAATGGGAATGTTGAAGTCCCCGAGAATTAGGCATGGAAGATTAGAAGACAGGAAGTGAGAAAGCCAGGTAGCAAAGTGGTCAAAGAACTGTGAGGTTGGTCCCGGTGGGCAGTAGATGATTGCCACCCTGAGAGCCAGAGGAGAGAACAGGCGGATGCAAATCAATTTATTCAACACCCCACACTCATTATAAATTAATTCAACCACGGGCAGGTCGCTCACCAAACACTTCTAGCAAAAGAATCTCCTCGTGCTCTCTGCCCTCCTACACAGTGGAGGCAGGCTGGCTCCACTCGAGTCGACCGCACCTTTCGTTGTGTGTGTGTGTCTTTGTGCCTGCAGTTGCGTGCAGAGTGCCCTACACTGCACATCACGTGTAGGGATGAGCTGTTCGGGTTCGGACGGTTCGGAGTTCGACCCGAACTTTGGCAGTTCACGAATTTCGAACTTTTTGGGCGTGTTCGGTTCGGGTTCGGAAAAAAAAAGAAATTTTGAAAAAAGTATAGAAAATGCTTAAAAAAATACAAAAAAAATCGAGAAATAAAGAGACTCTTTACTGCAGAATATTATAAGCAACGGTTTATTAGATATTGAATTAAAAACTAATGTGTACGTGGAAAGATTATCAACTCTAAATGACCTCTGTTCACAAACGGGCATAACACCAGGTGTTTTTAGTCTGGTAATCAATTTGATACATTGTACAATATACTGAAGGTGGGGTGGTGTCTGCTTCTGATTGAGATTTGAGAATTAATTTCCCTAAAACATCCTAATATGCTGCATTTAACTGGTGTTGAAAAAAATCTAAAGCAATGTTATTTTTCACCTCGGGATTAAACATTCACAGGGTTATTCAGAGAGCGGTGAAAAGCAGGAGAATAGCTGGAGAAGTGAAAATTCTAGGTCAAAATAGGCAAAACAGAAAAATTCTCCCATTTAACTCACTTTCCAAATTGGCTAGTTGGTCTAGATTGTTCTCTTCTCTTGCCAGTTCTCCTGGCTTTCACCGCTCTCTCAGGGTTGTTCAGGGGAAAGGTGAAAACCAGGAGAATGGCAGGAAAAGAGAACTGGTGTTTGAAAAAAATTCAAAATAACAACATTTAAAGCAATGCTATTTTTCACCTCGGGATTAAACATTCACAGGGTTATTCAGAGAGCGGTGAAAAGCAGGAGAATAACTGGAGAAGTGAAAATTCTAGGTCAAAATAGCCGAACCAGAAAAATTCTCCCATTTATCTCACTTTCCAAATTGGCTATTTGGTCTAGATTGCTCTCTTCTCCTGCCAGTTCTCCTGGCTTTCACCTCTCTCTCTCAGGGTTGTTCAGGGGAAAGGTGAAAACCAGGAGAATGGCAGGAAAAGAGAACAATCTGGACCAAATAGCCGATTTGAAAAGTGAGAGAAGGCTAGGGTCTGACTAACGCATTTTTCGCAGCGACCGTCAAAAAGTGCGTCCGAACGCATTAACGTATTTTTTCACGGATTGCGCGAAAACGGTCATACGATGCGCATTTTTGTGCGTGATTTTTTACGGATCCAAACCAGGAAACTTTGGGTGTCTGGACGTTATGTTGGCCGGACATGAGCAGGGTCTGACGATTCCAAATCACGCACACACGCCGCTAGTGGACGCAGCGCACTCTGTACGTCCGTACTAGCGGTTCTGCGTTCTCGAAAAAATGCATTCATTTTCCACTTGCGTTGTGCAGCTGGACTTTCGTGCGACCGTACTTCGTATATTGGCCGTCATTGCCCGTCATTTGCTGCTAGTTCGGCCGTGATTAAGTGCACCTAAATGCATGTTAAAAATTCGCTAGTCTGACCCTAGCCTAAATGGGAGAATTTTTCTGGTTTGGCTATTTTGACCTAGAATTTTCCATTCTCCAGTTGGAAGGAATTTTTCATTTTTATTTTTAACCCTTATTTCATGGAAAACTCACTGTCCCTTTAAAAACTTTTTTTTTTTTACTTTTTGTCCTTGTATCCTGTCCCCCAGGGCACTACCCGGACCCCCATACACCTTTTATGGCGAATATGTAGCATATATGCCCTCTTGGAGGGCACTCCAAAAAACCGAATTTTCAGCCCCATTGACTTGCATGGGGGTTCGGGTTCGGGTTCGGTCCCGAACAAATGGGAAGTTCGGGTTCGGGCTCGAACCGAACTCGGGGAGTGTTCGGCTCATCCCTAATCATGTGCGGGGGCGGCTATCACGTGAGGGGGTGGCGCATCACGTGAGGGGGCGGTTTGATAGAGCGCAGCTGGCTCCCCTGCCCTGAATCACGATGTTAGCTCCAGCGGATTATGGATTCTGGAGCTGAGCGGGGCCCAGTGAGCCAGCCAAAACTGGGGTCCTGCAACCCGCGGGCCCTCGTGCCTGTTCGTCACATCCGCACAAATGAATCATTGGGGAAAGCATGGAATATTGTGCGGAGAGCATCGAATGGCTCGTGTTCCTTCCTGCTCCCACAGCAGCCAGCGTCTGTTGTTAACGTGGTGACGTCGCACTGCATCTGCGTCTCACCTTGGCCGCTGACAAGGAGGAGCTAAATTCCCAGCTGGACAGGGAGTTTTGCCATTTTTTTCTGCCCCACTGAAAAGTGCCACCCTAGGCCTAGGCCTTGGCCAAGATACAGCACTGGTGTGGCTCCTGTCCCCTAAACAAACCAGCTCAAGCATAGTATGGCATCTTTTTGCTTGAGCCATTGAGCAGCCCCTGCCACGCGTCGGTTTAATTGCCACTTCTCCAGAGACAGAGAAGGAGGAGGAGGAAGAGGTGGTGGAGCAGACAGACCTCATATAAGCAGCTTTTTGGAGGCGTGGTGGATGAACACGCTCCAGCACAGAGCCCCGTCCTGGATCCCTCCCAGCTGCAAGCAGAGTTACCCAGTGTGAAATAAAGGAAATGGAACGGCCCTGTCTATGCTTGCTGGACCACGTGTCTAAAGTAATGTGCAGCTCCTGCTGACTGCCTTTCCCAATGACTCCATAACATTGTCTTCCACGTGCTGGTATAGTGCTGGAATGGCCTTCTGTGAAAAGAACTGGCGTTTTTGACCTTACCACTGTGGTACAGCACATTCGGAAAATTCACAGAAGGAGGCAGAGTCCGCCAGCTGGAAAGGCAGCAGCTGTAATTCGAGTAATTTTGCCAAGCTGGCGTTTAGACGCTGTGCAAGGGGACGGTTGGGACTATATTTATTCTTACGCTGCAGCAGCTGGGGCAATGAAATCTGACTGTGTAAATCTGCAGCTGATGGGATGCTGTCACATTCTGAGGAAGGACCTGGTACACCCATTTCTATAACATCATCCCTGTCAGTGGAGGTTGTAGACCTGGCATGACATATAGTGGGGGTAGAGACAGATGAGGACTAATGGGAAGTGTTGTGCCAATGGGATTCATGACAGGTGGTCATATGTTGCTTCAAGCATGTGGTACCCAAGCGGCTGATGTTTCTCCCACGCTTGATTCTCTTCAGACATAGCTTACAAATAGCAATGCTGCAGTCTGCTGCATATGTCGTGAAGAACTCCCAGACAGCAGAGTTCCTGGACATGTGCTTTGAGACAACAGTGCTCTGCACATGAGCAGCTCTGACATCTGATGCCTTGGACTGGCTACGGTTGCTCATAGAAGACATTGTGCCTCCTCCTCATCATCGTCATCACCCCCTATCTCCTCATCACTGGAGCCAACTTGGCAGTATGCTGCAGCTGCTGGGGGGAACATGAGTGCCAGTTCTTTGTGTGTCACTGGCACCCCCCCCCCCTAGGCTGATTATACTCCCTTCCTCAACCTCAGAGTTCGAATCAGAGCACTGGAGTTGCTGCGCATCCTCAAGCATGTCACTGTCAGTGTAGTCAAACAATTCAGCTGACTCCTCTGTGTATGTTGGTGAGGCTACGGCAGGAGTAGCTGTGGACACGGAGGCTGAGTTAGATGTTTTGCAGCTGAGGTGGACTGTAAACCACTACAAGCCTGGCTGGCAGAGGACTTGGATGATGAGGATGACCTGGTTAGCCAATCCTGCAAATCCTCTGTATGTTGCTGCTGCTTAAGATGGCCAGCACCAGTTAGAAAGGACAAGCATGCCCATGCAGAGGTTGCACCACGTCCACGACGACCAGGGGCACAGCCTTCCGACACAGAGGCTGCTTTCCCTCTTATCTGTGTCTGGGAGCATCTGCCTGAACGTTTTGGTCTTTCTGACATGGTGAGTGATATATAGATTAAAGATATACAGAACTCTGATTCAACTCTGTTATAAAGATTGGAGATATTCAGAACTCAGATTCAACTCTGGTATATAGATTGGAGATATGCAGAACACTGATTCAACTCTGGTATATAGATTGGAGATATGCAGAACTCTGATTCAACTCTGGTATATAGATTGGAGATATGCAGAACTCTGATTCAACTCTGGTATAAAGATTGGAGATATGCAGAACTCTGATTCAACTGTGTTATCTAGATTAAAGTTATTCAGAACTCTGCTATAAATCAGCGATTTCACTGATATTTTCCCTGCAAGGCTGCCAATGTCCTCTACTCTCTCATATTCTCTGATTCACTTCCTCTCCTGCAGGCTGCGACACCCCGATAGCTGGCAAGACCCAGATTCAACTCTGAATAGATAAAGATACAGATTAAAGATACAGATGAACTCTGATTCAACTGTGGTATTCTATGGTATCTAGAATTAGATTAAAGATATACAGATTTTCCAGAACTCTGCTATAACTCAGTGATACACCCTGTCCCTGATAGCTGGTAGTGCCAAGACACAGATTCAAATTCCCAGAACTCTGGTATAACTCAGTGATACACCCTGATAGCTGGCAGTGCCAAGACACAGATTCAAATTCGCAAAACTCTGCTATAACTCAGTGATACACCCTGATAGCTGGCAGTGCCAAGACACAGATTCAAATTTTTCCTGTTTGTAGCGTGAGGCAAACAATCACTTGGTCAGGCGCTAGACTCAATTAACCTGGCGCTATCGCAAAACCATGCTGATGCAAGGGTTAACTCACACCAGGTAATAGTGCCCTAAATAAGTATATATACAGTCAGGTCCAGAAATATTGGGACATTGAGACAATTCTAACATCTTTGGCTCTATACACCACCACAATGGAGTTGGAATGAAAAAAATGAAAGCACAATGTGCTTTAACTGCAGACTGTCAGCTTTAATTTGACGGTATGTACATCCAACTCAGGTGAACGGTGTAGGACTTACAGCAGTTTGCAGATGTGCCTCCCACTTGTTAAGGGACCAAAGGTCCTATGGAAAGGTGAAAACCAGGAGAATTGTCAGGAGAAGAAAACAATCTAGACCAAATAGCCGGTTTGGAAAGTGAGATAAATGGGAGAATTTTTCTGGTTTGGCTATTTTGACCTAGAATTTTCACTTCTCCAGTCATTCTCCTGAGTTTCACCTTTCTTTGAATAGACCTGATATTTTTGCTTTGAAAGATTTTGCAGAGTGAGGCAGCTTTCTTTAACCCTTCTAGTTCTGTAAAGCAAACTTACATTATTTACATTTTTTAACTACCCCTGACTAAAAATCTTTATGCAAATTTGTTATTTTACTCCATGTTTAACCCCTTAAGGACCACTGATATACATAGTACATCCTGGGGTAAAATTCCCACTAAGGACCAAGGATGTACTATGTGCATCATGGTCCTTTAACCCCCCTCCCTCCCTATACTCACCTCTCTGGCCGGGGTCCCATGTTGGACTGGCTTTCTTGAAGCCAGCCCGATGGTTTTATGGGCCCCAGTCGTTGCGATAACATCATCACCGGGCGCCCCACGGCGCCTGCAGGGTAGAAAGTGAAAAAGGAGGGAGGGGGCTCCTTTAGGTGCCTGGTAAACCTTCCCCGAAGAATAGTAAAACTCTAAAACCAGCAAAGCAATTCAAGAATGTATATGGGAAAAAAAAGTAATGTCCAAAGTATTACAAGCAATTTATCTTTATCCACATCCCAACCTCCATTTTCACACTTGCCTCAATGTCATATATGTATTTTTGACCACTGGCCAGCTCTGCAATTTCCTATTAAGATAATTCATTCCATAAGAGTCGTTTTCACATCCGTAAATGAGATGTTTCTACCAATGCTATGTTTAGCACGATAACAAAAGGGAACAGATTGCCTTCAAGGACTTTGTTTATCCAGAGGAGAAAGATACAAGATTCTCCCTCAGCATTATTTTATTCAAGGCAGAAAGTGAGAGCTTCGACGTATTGTGTTTTCGCCTTTGTGTACTTATGCATTGTCTTGCTTTATTGCATTTTTTTGCTATTACGATGTTGAGATATTTATACAGAATTAGTATTAAAAAATGGATCTAGGCTCAGATGTCTCGGGGTAAAAATAGTCACGTACGTTTCACGCGTGAGTTAGGCTAGGGTCACGTCTACCGTCAAAAAGTGTGACGATGCGTCCATACGCATTTTTTCACGGAAGATGCAATAGCGCTCATACGATGCGCAATTTCGGCTGTATTTTTTGACGGAGCTATAAAATAACAAATGGACGGACGCGATGTTGGCCGGACATGTGCAGCGTCTGACGTCTCCTAGTCATGCACACACGCCGCTATGCCGACGCAACTCACTCTGTGCGTCAGTACTAGCGTTTCCACGTTCTCGAAAAAATGCGTTCGCTTTCCACTTGCATTGCAACCTTACTTCGTATATTGGCCATCATTGGACGTCATTTGCTGCTACTACGGCCGTAATAAAGTGCGGCTCAACGCACGTTCGCTCTGCGTTCGTCTGACCCCAGCCTTAGATGAACGGTGGGACTTATATGAAAATAGGAATGTTAGACTACGTGGATCGCTCTTGAGGCTTGTTCCAATTTATGTGTTTTTCAGCAAAAAAGTGGACCATGTTTTCTTCCAGTAACAAGTTTATTCAATTATAGAATTTATCAACAACAGCAGCAGCTTTTTTTTATACTGTTCAAGTATTTTCGGACATTGTCAAGTGGCCGTTTTTGCGATTGCGACAGAGATGAGAATTCCCAGATAAATAGATATAATTATGGCTAAAAAGATCATTAATTTAAGTAGCACTTTCTCTTTTCTAAATGGTTATTTATCGGGGCTTGGTAGTGGTCATTGAAGCTTCTTGACAGCAGGATTCTTTTCAGGAGTGCGCTTTGCTCTGTGTTAGGCACCGTAATTGTTTCCTTACCTAATGGACCAGCAGGAACATGAGAGGTTACAGCAGGGGGTCATGTCTTAAAAAAAAGACACTTGGAAACTCACCATGCTATCTGTTCCTCAATTAGCACTTTTCCTCTCTCACTTAACACAAACACACACTCAAATTGCATATATTTATGTGAATGTGTGGGTTTTAGTGGAAATATATGGTAAATCCTACAGGTTTATTCAGAGAGATCCGAAATGTCGCCGAAATGTAACCGGACATTGAAATTCAGCGTACGGGGCCATTCAGAGATATTCAGAGAGCAGACAGTTCGCCAAATTTTGGCGAATTGCCTGCACGTACGTTGCCTGTTCGAGCGCAGTGAAATCCCTCATAGAGAAGCAATGGTTCGACTATTCGGAGAACACCAAACAGCAGAGAAAAGTTGCCGAAATGCCCTGCTGTTCGGTGGTTTCATTCGGCAGGTTTATTCAGGAGAATCCCATAGCCTTCAATGTTAAAAATATTCCCGTTTTTATTCAATATCTAATAAACTGTTTATTATTTTATTCTGCAGTAAAAAGTCTCTTTATTCATACATTTATTAGGATCTTTTAGGCATTTTTCAGGATTTTTTTGACAACATTTTTTCCGCTTTTTTTTTTAATCATATTTTCTTTTTTCTGTAACAGACCTTTTTATTATCATTCATTGGATTTTATATGTAAATTTCAGACATATTATTTCAGTAGTTTTCTTGCAAACAACACTACAATTTTGAAACTTTCAAGCATACTGTTTTTTTTTTCTTACCACGTTCGTCTGTGTGTTGGGTTTTTCTAGCGGCTGCTCTGCGCTGTGATCGGCGGCTCGTCGGGTTTTTCTGGTGTGTTCGGCGGGGTTTTCAGTGAGTGTTCGGCGAGTGTTCGGCGAGTTTGCGGTGGGTTTTGCTGGCACTACGGACGGCCATGCGGTGCTTGCTGAATACACAAATCGCCCCGAAGTGCAGGGAACAAAAAGTCACTGAACGTGCGGCGACATGTCGAATCTCTCTGAATAACCCTGCTACATTTACTGTGACTTAACTGAAAAAAACTATGACTGAATACAAGCTTTACAGTTTGGGAACTCAGTTCCATGTGCAAAAATAGTGGAAGAAGTGCGTTCTCACACGTTCCCCCTCGACGTGACTCCTGGCTTAGGGGATCTTCAAACAGGTTTGCCTAGGATCTCTGCATTTAGAAGACAAGTTGAACACCTAGGACTTTCTACCAACAATTCTCCTTTCCTTCCAAGGTTCAATGCTTTTACATGGTTTTCCTCAATTTAGTCCAAATTTGCGCCATGGTGTTGGAGTCCACTCATGGTCAGCACAGGCCTGACGGCTGAGGCGCATTCAATACCTCAGCCGCTGCAAGTGCTAAGTTAGCAACTCGAACGCCGTTCAACCACTCAGCGCTCAGCACTGCTAACTTAGCACTTGCAGCGACCCGAGGAGATGCTGCGAGTAGCTGAGTGTGACGTATTAAAGATGGCCACCGCCATGAAGCAAGTAACAATTCCATACAGCAAGATGGCCGCCGCCATGAAGCAAGTAATAATTCCGTACAGCAATGTTAATTTTGAGGTTTTTGTTCACCAAAGCACAAAATATTTATTTATTATTTACCCCTGCACATAGACTTATATTACAGTTCAATTTATATTTTGTTTCAGAAGTAAACATAACGTTTATTCAATAAAAACTATAATTTGGGGTGCGTGCATACAAAACGGAATTGTTCTGACTGCTTTTCTCTATCATATTTTGTCCGAGTGATACGAAAAACAATCTGAATCTTTCATTAAAAAATCGTCGGCCATTTTGGATTCAAAATTCGCATCCAAAGCATTCAATGACACTGCTGCAGCAAACTGAATTGCTGCACTGCAGCAATTCAGCAGCTGCTGAGGTATTGAACGGGGCTCCGAATTCAGCAAGCCTGTGTGCTCTTCGTCGAGCGCCGTAATTGCTTCCCTCACCTTGCAGCGTAATTTTGTTCAGTTGCAATATGATGGATACAGTTGCAACTTTATGGATAATTCTATAAACTCCCTAACCCCGGGGATCTTGTACATCTCTGACCAGATTTTGTGGTTTCTGATTGGTGGAGCAAATGGTCTCTTCTATTAATCTCCTGCTTGGCATCTTCATTTAGTCCTGCCAAACCGGTGCTTGCCTTACTTGTTTTTTTCTTCTTTAATTACTTATTTTTTGTCTTTTTTGCTGCTGTAGTCTTGCTCATCAGTGCAAGTGCCTCAATCAATATGGGTGGCGGGGGTGGTAGCATTCTCAATGGAAATGTAGCCAACACAGACTAGCAAGATCGGGTTATTAGTTTCCTACCTTTAACCCTCATGACAGGTTAATTGGAGGAATACAGCAGCTTTAGGGAGGTTAAATAAAATATAAAGGGGTTATTCAGAGAGAGCTGATCTGGCCCTGAAACAGGGAATTTCCCCTTACGGTGACATTTCGGGGCTATTCGGTTATTCAGAGAGAAGGCAGTTCGCCAAAATTTGCCGAACCTCCAGCAAGTACAGTGCCTGTTCGACGGCAGTGAAATCCCCCATAGAGAAACAATGGTTAATCTATTCAGATGACACCGAACAGCAGAGAAAAGTTACAGAAGTACCCTGCTGTTCGGTGTTTTCATTCGGCAGATTTATTTAGGCAAATCCCATAGGTTTCAATGTTAAAAATATTCCTGTTTTTATTCAATATCTAATAAACCATTTATTATTTTAAGCTGCAGTAAAAAGTCTCTTTATTGATTTATTCTTTTTTAGGCATTTTTTCCGGCAATTTTTTTTTTTAAAGTGTTCTTTTCTATTTCTGTAACAGACTTTTTTATTATCATTCATACGACCTTATATGTAAATTCCAGGCATTTTTGTTCAGTAGTTTATTGCAAACAGCGTTTCAATTTTGACACTTTCAAGTGTATTGTTTTTTTTCTTACCCTGTTCGTCTGCTTGTCGGCTTTTTCCAGCCGTTGGTCTGCGCTGTGATCAGCAGCTTGTCAGCTTTTTCCGACGTATTCAAATAGATTTTTACGGTGGTTCGGGAGGTTTTTGGTGGGTTTTCGGCAGGTGTTCATCAGGCTTGCGGTGGATTTGTGGCGGATTTTCCCTGCGGTGAATGCTGAAATCACGGCAGGGTGCAGAACTTTGATTCCCCAAGGTGCAGGGAAGTGTGGGGAATGAGAGAGCAGCGAAATGTCGGCGACATTTCAGTGCTCTCTGAATAACCCCTTTAGACTTTATCAATATAATAAATTATTAACCCCAGGTGGATAGTGGAGCCATTTCTCAAAAAAAAAAAAACTGCAGGCAATCTGTTCGACCCCCCCCCCTGTTCCGACACCCATGGTCATGCTGTTATTCTTACTGATACATTGACATCACATTCTGTCTCATGTTTAAAACAAATGATTTTTCACAGTTTCTCAGGACTAAGCCGGGCGTGAAGCGCCTGCACACATGGGAATCCAAGACGGAATGTAAGTATTTTTACTATGGAAAATTATGTGAAAATGCACTTATCTATATTCAATGTATGGGGTGATCAACCAACCCTGGATTTCTCTCACTCCTGACAAATACTTACTTGACCATGGTTAACGTGTCGACCGTAGAAAACGGCTTTTTAATATTTTGTGAAAGAACTATGAGAAATCTAAATTCCAGGATGGGAATACATTTGTTACCCTCTGTAAATGCCTTATTTCCCTTTCTAATGTTTGGTACATGTTTCTGCTGCAGGAAACCAGTTTAAGGCTTTTGTTTAATTCCCTCTGATTATAGAAGTACAGTTTATGGATGGACGCCTCTGTGTGCGCTGGCTGTGGCAGGAGAATGTAATGCTCAGACTAATCCTGTGTTGCATACGTATGAGATGAAGCCCTCACGTCGTTTTTCTTTTCCTCAACCCTGGTGGATTAGAAGTATATGAAATGCTGGTTTATTGACGGGTTATATATTCAGAATAAGGCCCCTGTCAGACGAACGCAGTGTTCACGTCCGTGTTGCCGCACATTTTAACACCCGTCGTAGCATAAAATTATGATCAATAGAAACCCACACACGAAGTACGTCCGCACGTGGCACTGGACGCAATTTAAGCAAGAAAGTCAAACTGGTAGGACGGACGCACAGAGTGCACCACGTCCGCGTAGCTTTGTGTGTGAGTGATGGAACGTAGTCAGATGGACTGCATTTTTGACGTCCAGCATTTTTGACGGACAAAATGGTTTTTCATATCACGCATCAATTTTTTTCATTTTACATATTAATTTTATTTCCCATCTACATCAGTCAAAAAAAACATCAGTCAAAAAACACGGACCATGTGGTGTCTACAGTATCATCAGCCAGAAAGTATGTCAGTTGTGCAAGGACGCACAGTGTGCTCAGAATGCGTTCTTCTGACATTAGCCTAAGTCAACAGTCTTATAATCTCTGCCAAATTAATTCATTTTAAAGATTGGGAGTGACGGGAGCTGCACACATGATAGAGTTCTTCTTTAGAAAAAGACGGTGCTCTTGGAGGCCAAGTGGCCGTCAACTCAATGTGGTATTCCCAAAAATGAAGGGGTTCCAGGCAGTAGCAGAGTGAGGTATATCGAAGGAAGAAACTGACGGTTCGGTCGACACAGTGACCTTTCTCACTCTTAAAAGCAGGAAACCTACCTGGTAGGATAGTGGTTCTCAGCCTTGCTCCACCCAGTGGCGTAACTAGAAACCTGAGGGCCCCGGTGCAAGAATCCATGAAGGGCCCCCCAAACCCCCCCAAAAAAGATCCATATTTTTACCTTTTTTTTTTCTGCAATATAAAAAAGATAGTATTGCCCCCAGCTCACATGGACATATATTGCCCCCAGCTCACATGGACATATATTGCCCCAAGACCACACATGGATATATTGACCCCAGGCCACACATGGATATATTGCCCCAGCTCACACATGGATATTTTTGCCCCCAGCTCATGGAAATACTGCCCCAACACATGGATATACTGCCCCAGCTCATGGATATACTGTCCCAGCTCATGGATATACTGCCCCAGCACATGGATATACTGCCCCAGCTCATGGATATACTGCCCCAGCTCATGGATATACTGCCCAGCTCATGGATATACTGCCCCAGCTCATGGATATACTGCCCCAGCACATGGATATACTGCCCCAACTCATGGATATACTGCCCCAGCTCATGGATATACTGCCCCAGCACATGGATATACTGCCCCAGCTCATGGATATACTGCCCCAGCTCTGCCCCCCAGCTCATGGATATATTGTCCCAGCTCTGCCCCAGCACATGGATATACTGCCCCAGATCTGCCCCCCCCCAGCTCATGGATATATTGCCCCAGCTCTGCCCCAGCTCATGGATATATTGCCCCAGCTCTGCCCCCCCCAGCTAATGGATATATTGCCCCAGCTCTGCCCCCCAGCTCATGGATATATTGCCCCAGCTCTGCCCCCCCAGCTCATGGATATATTGCCCCAGCTCTGCCCCCCAGCTCATGGATATATTGCCCCAGCTCTGCCCCCCAGCTCATGGATATATTGCCCCAGCTCTGCCCCCCAGCTCATGGATATATTGCCCCAGCTCTGCCCCCCCAGCTCATGGATATATTGCCCCAGCTCTGCCCCCCCAGCTCATGGATATATTGCCCCAGCTCTGCCCCCCAGCTCATGGATATATTGCCCCAGCTCTGCCCCCAGCTCATGGATATATTGCCCCAGCTCTGCCCCCCAGCTCATGGATATATTGCCCCAGCTCTGCCCCCCCAGCTCATGGATATATTGCCCCAGCTCTGCCCCCCAGCTCATGGATATACTGCCCCAGCTCTGCCCCAGCTCATGGATATATTGCCCCAGCTCTTGGATAAACTGCCCCAGCTCATGGATATACTGTCCCAGCTCATGGATATACTGCCCCAGCACATGGATATACTGCCCCAGCTCATGGATATACTGCCCCAGCTCATGGATATACTGCCCAGCTCATGGATATACTGCCCCAGCTCATGGATATACTGCCCCAGCACATGGATATACTGCCCCAACTCATGGATATACTGCCCCAGCTCATGGATATACTGCCCCAGCACATGGATATACTGCCCCAGCTCATGGATATACTGCCCCAGCTCTGCCCCCCAGCTCATGGATATATTGTCCCAGCTCTGCCCCAGCACATGGATATACTGCCCCAGATCTGCCCCCCCAGCTCATGGATATATTGCCCCAGCTCTGCCCCAGCTCATGGATATATTGCCCCAGCTCTGCCCCCCCAGCTCATGGATATATTGCCCCAGCTCTGCCCCCCCAGCTCATGGATATATTGCCCCAGCTCTGCCCCCAGCTCATGGATATATTGCCCCAGCTCTGCCCCCAGCTCATGGATATATTGCCCCAGCTCTGCCCCCAGCTCATGGATATATTGCCCCAGCTCTGCCCCCCCAGCTCATGGATATATTGCCCCAGCTCTGCCCCCAGCTCATGGATATATTGCCCCAGCTCTGCCCCCCCAGCTCATGGATATATTGCCCCAGCTCTGCCCCCCAGCTCATGAATATATTGCCCCAGCTCTGCCCCCAGCTCATGGATATATTGCCCCAGCTCTGCCCCCCAGCTCATGGATATATTGCCCCAGCTCTGCCCCCAGCTCATGGATATATTGCCCCAGCTCTGCCCCCCAGCTCATGGATATACTGCCCCAGCTCTGCCCCAGCTCATGGATATATTGCCCCAGCTCTGCCCCCCAGCTCATGGATATATTGCCCCAGCTCTGCCCCCAGCTCATGGATATATTGCCCCAGCTCTGCCCCCAGCTCATGGATATATTGCCCCAGCTCTGCCCCCCAGCTCATGGATATATTGCCCCAGCTCTGCCCCCCAGCTCATGGATATATTGCCCCAGCTCTGCCCCCCAGCTCATGGATATATTGCCCCAGCTCTGCCCCCCCAGCTCATGGATATATTGCCCCAGCTCTGCCCCCAGCTCATGGATATATTGCCCCAGCTCTGCCCCCAGCTCATGGATATACTGCCCCAGCTCTGCCCCAGCTCATGGATATATTGCCCCAGCTCTGCCCCCCAGCTCATGGATATATTGCCCCAGCTCTGCCCCCCAGCTCATGGATATATTGCCCCAGCTCTGCCCCCCAGCTCATGGATATATTGCCCCAGCTCTGCCCCCCCAGCTCATGGATATATTGCCCCAGCTCTGCCCCCCAGCTCATGGATATATTGCCCCAGCTCTGCCCCCCCAGCTCATGGATATACTGCCCCAGCTCTGCCCCCCAGCTCATGGATATATTGCCCCAGCTCTGCCCCCCAGCTCATGGATATACTGCCCCAGCCCAGCTCTTACCTGCTCAGGGGGGCCCCAGGCCCAGGGCAGGCTCCGCCGGCATCTTGTCCTCCTTGGCGAGCGGCCGCTGGAAACATCCAGCTTGGCCGCTCGCCGGAAACCACCTGATCAGCGCGAGGTCTCGTGCGCTGGTCAGGTGGTTTCTCTCCCACGTGAGCGGCCAAGCTGCATGTCAGCGGCCGCTCGCGTAGGGAGAGGGACGGCGCTTTTTGACGGAATCTGGCGGCGGCGCTGGGCCCCCCTCCAGTGGCGGAATGCCAGGGCCCGGTCGCAACTGCGACCGCTGCGACCCTGGTACTTCCGCCACTGGCTCCACCAGTATTTAGGAACCACATTTCCTTCAAGACTTTGTCAACCTTATGACTGGCTGAGTATCATGGGAGGCAGAGATGTAGGGGGTTATTCAGAGAGCACCGAAATGTCGCCAACATTTTGGTGCTCTCTCGTTCCCCACACTTCCCTGCACTTCGGGGAATCAAAGTTTTCCACTCTGCGTTGAATTCAGCATTCACCGCAGGGTCCCTGGAGTGAAGGGAAAAGCCGCTGAGTGAACACCATCCAGAACCACCGCAAAAACCCCATCTAACGAGCCGTCAATCACAGCGCCGACCAGCCGCCAGAAAAAGCCAACAAGTTGACGAACGGGGTAAAAAAAAACAAAAAACAATACGATTGAAAGTGTCAAAATTGAAACGCTGTTTGCAAAAAACTGCTGAACAAAAATGTCTGTAATTTACATATAAGATCCTATGAATGATAATAAAAAGGTCTGTTACAGAAGAAAAAAACACTTGGAAGGAGAAGAGAACAATCTAGACCAAATAGCCGATTTGGAAAGTGAGATAAACGGGAGAATTTTTCTGGTTTGGCTATTTTGACCTAGAATTTTCACTTCTCCAGTCATTCTCCTGGTTTTCACCTCTCTCTGAATAACCCCCTTAAGGTGAGTGAGGGTGGAAGAGGGAAAAAAAATGGGAAAAGGAGCGATTTAGAGATTGTAAATGGAAACTCATTTAACGTAAGGTTCTTAGAGCTGGTGTTTTCTTAAATATTGTCCTGGGTTGAGCCCAGAATGATGAGAGACCTTGGAATCACTTGTTATTCTAGGGATGCCGACACATTAGCGGTTCAATTTAAGTTAGAAGCTCATCTGGAAAAGGACAGGAGTCATTATGATTAACGAGTGTGGCCGGTATACTTAATGGTTGGTTCACTCCTTTAACATAATGGCTCGCTTTGTGAAGGAGTGAACTAACCCCATGGAATCGTCTCTCTCTTGCAGTGGCCAAGTACACCTCCCACTGCATTTAGGCTAGGGTCAGACGAACGCAGTGCGAACGCGCGTGCAGCCGCACTTTATCACGACCGTATTAGCAGCAAATGACGGCCAATGACGGGCAATATAAGAAGTACGGCCGCACGAAAGTGCGGCCACGCAACGCAAGCGGCAAACAAAAGCATTTTTTCGAGAACCTGATACCGCTAGTACTGACATAGAGTGCGCTGCGTCCGCTAGCGGCGTCTGTGCGTGATTAGGAGACGTCAGACGCTGCTAATGTCCGGCCAACATAACGTCCGGACACAAAAAGGGTTTTATTGATGATCCGTACAAAATCACGGACGAGAATGCGCATCGTATGACTGCTATCGCGTATTCCGTGAAAAAATATGTCCATTCGTTCGAACGCACTTTTTCACGGACGACGCGAAAAATGCGTTAGTCTGACCCTAGCCTTAAACCTTATCCACAAGATAGATCATAGTGCTATAGGCAGGGCTGCCATCAGAAATCTTGGGGCCCCTTACTGAATCATTGGTCGGGCCCCCCTTTCCTCAGCTGCCCATATCAGTAAACTAAAAATAAAACATTTTGGGCAGAATTACATTCTTAACGCTAATGTTGGTGCTCAGCGGTGTGAGCGTTAACGTTAGGTTAAGTGGCCGTAGCGCGGCCTGCCCATATTACATTCCGAATGCTAATGGGTTAAAAAAAAACTTTAGCGATTCGGAGATTGCGCGAGCTTACTTAACCCTTTCGCTGCTGAGGCATTCCCGCCTCTGTGCTGAGGTCATTTTTACCGATTTTGCTCATCATGTTTAAACGTGTTTTGAAGGCTTATTTTAGTATATTACCCAGACATATTATATATCGTTCTTTCCGTCAGACTCGGTAGATTCATAATATGTCATTATTATATGTATACGTTATGTCATGTCTGTATATTATAACAAAAAATGCAATAAAATATGTATTTTCAATAATTTACAATGTGTAAAGTGTTTTTTTTCACATTTTAACATGCGAGCAATTGCGGTTATATTTTGCATGGGGTGCGCTTGTTAAAAAAATTAGAGATGGGGTCTCGTTCCATTTTTTTTTGGGGAAAATTACACTATTTTTAACAAACGCACCGCATACAAAAATCGTTAGTGCAGCATCATTGTTCACATTATAATTGAAATGGGAACAATATTGCTGCATTAACAAACCAAAAAAAAAAAAGTGTTTATTTTTTTTTTTATAATTTTTTTTTTATTTTTTTTTTTTTAATTTTTTTTTTTTTGACAAACTTTTTCACTTTCATGTTTGGTATCGTTGGAACGGCCATGCCCTGGCCGATCCAACTATACCAAACATTAACCCCTAGCTGCCACGGATCGGGAGATAGGGAGTTCATTGGAACTCCCTATCTCCACAGTTGGTGGCAGTTAGGGGTTAAGTCCAGGACTGGCGTCATCGTGCTACGCACGATGACGCCAGTCCTCAGGGGGAGTTCCCGGAGGCTTGGCCGACATCCAAGATGTCGGCCAGCTCCGGGAAAGGATCGCGAACCGGCGCTTTTCAGCGCCGATTCGCGATCCAGCTCCCCAGGGGTTAATGCCAGGCACCATTTGGAAGGGCAGGCTGTGCCCTTCCAAATGATGCCTGGGTTAACCCCCGCAGAGCCGCCGATCGGGAGAGAGAGAGGCCCCCCCTCCCTTTCAGGCGCCTCCTCCGCACATGCGGGGGGGGGGGCGCCTGAATTAGGTGTCATCGCGCTGCCGCGATGACACCTAATTCCGGCGGCTGCGGTCCCGGATGCCGGGCTGACATCGAGGATGTCAGCCCGCACCGGGGGGGCCAGCGATCGGCCGGAACCCGGCCGAACGCTGACCCCAATGGGACGCTGAGCGCGTCCTCAGCATTGAAGTGGTTAATACTGTACTGCAAAGAGATAATTAGGGTTAGGATAGAAAGTCCTATCGCTAATTACACCATGCTGGGGATAACTCTAACGTTAACCACAGCTAGGAGCTGTTGCTAATTGATACGGCTTCTGCAGAATCAGTCAGCACCAGCTGGACACCCCCCCCACAAAAAAAAATCAGATACTCACCTCTCATCCTGCATCAAGAAAGGCGGCCCAAACCGCCTCTTCTGCCTGCCGGGAGCAGAGTAAGACTGGGGGAAAAAGTCCCCAGTTTCCCTCTGCGAATCACTCCACCAACCAGCAGGGTCTCGCGAGAGGCGAGATCCTGCAGGTCGTTTGAACCGGCAGTTGAAGCCTCCTTGGAATCCTATGGACCCCATGAAGGGGATACTCGGAGCGGCGCATTAGCGCTGCCTCGAGTATCCTTGGGCATAGCGCTCTGTTACATGGCAGGCAGAGGCGTAACTAGAAACCTACGCCCAGGTGCAGGCACCATGAAAAACATTCCCCCCCCCTCCCGTCAACATGCATTGGTCCCCTCCAGGTCCACAATGTTGACTCTAGACAATCAGTGTCCTGTATTTTACAGGTCCACTGTGACCTCGAGTCCTGGGATTCTTGGAATTAATAGAAATCCTGGTGTAATTTGTTTCTGATAAACATTTTATGAATATCTATTAATTCCAAGTATCCCAGGACAGGGCAGCAAAACGACATATTGTAATACTAAATATTCCTATAAATCAGGGCTCAGCAACCCCGGCCCTCCAAATGATTTGGAACTATATTTCCCTTGAGCTCTGCAAACCTAATGAGCAGCCGAGCATCGTGGGAAATGTAGTTTCAAAACATTTGGAGGGCTGTAGTTGCCCACACCTGGTCTATACACACACAGCACTGCAAGGGAGAGGCTTTTATGGGGTTAATTTGCTCATTTATAGCTGTGTTATCATAAGACCTATGGGCATTATTAACTAAACTGTCGTTTAGTGTTGTACGTCCTGTATTAGCAGGACAATTATCTACAGGCAGGGCCATCTGTTAATTATGTTTTTATTATTTTTTTATGTCTCGTGTTCGTGATTCCCCATTGTAAAGCGCTGCGGAATGCGTTGGCGCTATATAAATAATGGTGCTGTTACTGTTGTTACAACCATGTTACTGTTAATGTTGTTGTAACTACGGCGATCCCAATAAGGTAACGCAAAGAGCAGCAGGGGGGGTTTCATTGATCGTTCTTTGAATATTCCCACTTGGGTCGCGTATTTTATCATGGCTACAGCGACGGCATTTAGTGGAGACTATTTTTATTATTATTTATTGTTATTATTATTTATAAAGTATTTTGCCAGGAAGGATACATTGAGTTACTATCAGGGTTATTCAAAGAGAATAGAAAAGCCACCGCACGTTCGGTGACTTGTCGTTCTCTTCAATTCGGTTTGATTTAGCGATCGCATTTCGGCGACCCTGCGGTGTATTCAGCGAGCACCACAGGGCCGCTGAAATTCAGGGAAAGGTCGCTGCAAACCCGCCGAAAACTCACCGCAAAACAAGGGCGAACGCACCCCAAAACCCGCAAAAACATCTGGATTAACCCACCGAAAACGCCGGAAAAACCCGAGCAGGAGCCAATCACATGCAGCGCAGCCGCCGGAAAAAGCCGACACCGCAGACGAATGCATTGAATAAATTAGAAAAACAGTACGCTTGAATGTTTGAAAACTGAAACGCTGTTTGCAAAGAAACTACTGAGCGAAAATGTCTGAAATTTACATATGATCCAATGAATGATACTAAAAAGGGCTGTTACAGAAAAAATAAGTTAAAAAAAATCGGATTTTCTTTTTTAAAAAATTCCCCAAAAATGCTGAAAATATCCTAAAAAATCTATAAATAAAGAGACTTTTTACTGCAGAATATTATAATCAACGGTTTATTAGATATTGAATTAAAACAGGAATATTTTTAACATTGAAGTCTATGGGATTCGCCTGAATAAACCTGCCGAATTAAACCACTGAATGGCAGGGCATTTCGGCAACTTTTCCCTGCTGGTTTATGTTCTCTGAATAGATGAAGCATCGCTTCTATATGGGGATTCACTGCCCTCAAACAGGCAACGAACAGGCACCGTATGTGCAGGCAATTCGCCAAGATTTGGCAAATTGCCTGCTTTCTGGATAGCCGAATGGCCAAGAAAGGTAACCGAACGCTGATTTTCAGCGTTCGGTTCCCTTTCGGCAGCCATTCGGATCTCTTTGAATAACCCTGTTAGATAGTATCAATAATATTTTCTTACTATAAATTATTCTAAGGTAATATTGTCTTCTATTTGTTTCACTTTAAAAAGAGGTGGGACGATGGGCTTAATGGTTTAATGGAGGGGTCACCAACCTTGAGCCTCTAGATGTTTAGGAACTACATTTCCCATGAGGCTCGGTCTACTTAATGAGTGGTTGGGCATTGTGGGAGATGTAGTTCCAAAACATCTGGAGGGTCAGGGTTGCCCCTGGTTTACGGTCTTTTCATTTGACCTCCTTACCAGAATATGCCAGGTCTTCCTTGCACGCACCATCATGAAGAACTCGCTTTACCTGGAAAAAAACGACTTGTGATTTTTTTTTTACTGTATTGGAGGAGGAGCTTGAATTTGGATTAATGATGTTTTATTTCTGAGCCAGATGCAAAATGTCAAATGAGGAGACACAAATTTCTGTATTCGCAAAGCTCTGAAATTAAACGGCTCACTTCAGTGATTCCATTTCGCCGGAAATACATTGCATTCCCTATTCGCCGAATGGGCATCGTATTTCCATGAAAAAGGAGTCACCGAAGAAGTTATCGGACCTTGGTGAAAACCGCCGAATAGTGGCGATGACTGCCGAATAGCGCAGATAAGCACCGAATTCTACCAAACTGAGGAAAAAAAGAAGTGTCCTTTTCTCCTAATAGGAGCTTAAATCAATAAAATTATAGTACAAAATGTTTCCAAATACCGTAGATACTCGAGTATAGCGCGACCCGAATATTACGCGATGGATAGAGATTTATTATGGAAATGAGAGAATACTCAAGACTCGAATATAACACGAGGAGCAAAATTATACTGTACCGGTAAACAAAATCCTTACAGTTTCTCTCAACAAAGTCAGGCTAGCGCTCAGGTCAGGGTGCTCTGCTCTAGAATGATTGCAGTTGTTACTAAGTATTAAGCCGCCGGCCACCCATCTTCTTTACTAGCGATTAGATGGCCGGCGGAGGTGAGCGAGGTGAATGATTGGCTTAAACCGAGCTTGCCCTCTGGCGATGATGGATCCCACCTCTCCCGAATCCGGGAGTTCCTGAAGTGTTTGCGGGCGTCAGGGAGCCCCGTATTCACTTCAGCGAGACAACCAGAACTTCCAGGAGACTTGGGGTCCAGAGCAAGGCAGGTTTTTTTTTTTTTACATGCGGTGCAGAGGTCTCGAATATAACGTGACCCTTCCAATTTTAAGGTAAATTTTCGTCACAAAAATCTAGCGGTATACTCGAGTATCTACAGTAATAAAAAAGGGCCTTTAAAACTAAAAGACGTGTTAAAAAAACAATAAAAACAAAAAAAGAAAAATGTATTTTTAAAAAACACAAAAAAACAAAAAAGGTCTTTTAAAAAAGGGGTTCTGTTAAAAAATAAAAATCAGAAGTGGTGTTTAAAAAAATAAATAAAAAATAGATTCCATTTATTACATCGAAACCTATCGGATCCTCCTTTTTAAACCTGTCGAATGGAAACAGCGAAAATCAGGTCATTTTGCCGAAATGTTTGGTGCGTTCTGTGAATAGAAGAATAAATAGTTCTCTAGAGGACAGTTTAAGTGCCACCGAATTGCAGCAAACTGTCACCAACGGGGTTATTCAGAGAGAGGTGAAACTCAGGAGAATGGCTGGAGAATGTAAAATTCTAGGTCAAAATAGCCGAACCAGAAAACTCTCCCATTTTATCTCACTTTCCAAATCGGCTATTTTGACCTGGAATTTTCCATTCTCCAGCCATTCTCCTGCTTTTCACCTCTCTCTGAATAATCCTGCATGTTTCTCTGCCAGTTCTCCTGTATTTAGTGAATTGACAGCTTTGTGAATGCACGAATTGCCCCGAAATTAGGGTGAAATTCACCGTTTGGTGCAATTCGGTGCACCATTTCGGAGGATAGCGAATAACCCCTAAAGTAACACTTCGAGTTGAAGCTTCTCCTGTCGCTCTTTCGATATTGGTTTTGTGAAATGCCGCTGTTTGACAGCGTTGCAACTCCGGCAAACACCAGTGCTCTGTGAATAAACCCTTATGTTTCTGCAGAGGTATCTTCTCGCCTCAGTACCCTCTGCAGAATTGGGTGGGAGAAGAAGAAGAAGCCAGGTCCCCCCACCCCTTATTTTCACTCCCGGAGTCTAGGGAAAGTGTGTCAAACCTTGTCAGCGACTTGGTGGCAGGAAAGGAAAGCCTTTCCTCAGAGAGCACGTGATGGTTGGAGCAGTGGAGAAATGCAGCAGCTCGAGAAGAGGAAGAGAGAGGGATGTGCATCTGCTTTAAAAGCACAGAGGGAAATCGAGCGAGCCTCACTCATGCACAGGGTGCACCTCGGCTGTCTGCCGTGTCACTGCTGCGAAAAATATAAGGGCAAACAAAAGCGAGAGGCGAATAAACAAAGGGGACGCACACAGGGGGTGTTAAGAGGCACAGAGAAGGACAGTCACAGCGCGGCGGTTGTATATAAATGAGAAGGTGGACCCTGACGGGAGACTAATGCTCGGCTCCACAGCGTGAGCATCACAACGAGGTGCAATGTTCGAAGCCTGACGTCGAAGAGCATTGCTACGCGCGGCGTCTGATGGTGTTTCCGACAGCCTCAGCATGTCCAGGAGAAAAATCTCATCTGAATCTTTCAGCTCGCTGGGGTCTGACTACCTCGAAACCAGCCCAGAGGAAGAAGCAGAATGCCCCTTAGCTCGGATGTGCTGGAATGGCAGCAGGAGCCCCCAGGGTACTAAAGAGCAACACCCCGAGCCGGTCAGTGGTCCAAGGAGACCAACCAGGAGGAGACGAGTGAATTTGGATTCTCTGGGGGAGAGCATTCGCAAACTGACTTCTCCTACGGTAAATAGGGGGGGACAGGTGACAGCTCAGCCCTAACAGACTGTATTCTTACTTTGTGGGTGAGGATGGTTAGATGAGAGACGGGCAGCAGAATCTTTTGGGGGATGACAAATTGTTGGGGTATTTTTTAGTAGCCGGGGCTGAATTGCATGTGGGAGAAGGAATGGGAAAAGCAATATGTGGAGGAGATTCCTTCACAGTCTGCATGGACACCAGTCCTGGGAATTAGACAGGCAGGTCCTCCAATGCATGACACTTACCATCGATGAGTGACACTTGGCCGGCCTGTCATTAGACATATGCTGATAATTATCGCTGTGGCATTGGGTGCCAAGTGAGCTGCCTGGCAGTATATCACAGTGCCCTTAATCAGGCATTATTTTATTTGTGTTTGTCTATCTATGACTCCAGTTATCTAGAAATCTTTTATCTCTATCTATCTATCTATACATCTATCTATACATCTATCTATCTATTATTATCTATTTATCTGTTATATGTACCTGTTTATCTTTTATCTATCTGTTTATCTTTTATATATCTCTTATCTATTTAGCTCTTATATTTGCATGCTTATATTTCTATCTATTATCTTTTTATCTATGTGTTTATCTATCTATTATCTATCTTTTATATCTGCCTGTTTATCTTTTTATCTATCTATCTATTTATCTTTTATATCTGCCTGTTTATCTGTTTATCTATCTATCTATGTATCTTTTATATCTGCCTGTTTATCTGTTTATCTATTATCTATGTATCTTTTATATCTGCCTGTTTATCTTTTATCTATCTGTTTATCTTTTTATATAACTCTTATCTATTTAGCTTTTATATTTGCATGTTTATCTTTTTATCTATTCTATATTTATCGTATTCTCTATCATCTATTTAGCTTTTATATGTACATGTTTATCTTTTTATCTATTCTATATTTGCATGTTTATCTTTTTATCTATTTTATAATTGCATGTTTATCTTTTTATCTATTATCTGTTTATCATATCATCTATTTAGCTTTTATCTGTGCATGTTTATCTTGTTATCTATTTTATATTTGCACGTTTATCTTTTTTTCTATCATTATTTATCTTTTAAATCTGCCTGTTTATCTTTTTTATCTACGTATCTACCTTATATGTATATGATGTAAGTTCCGTATTGATTATTGGCTATATCAGATATGTGCAGTGCACTGCAGTGTGGGAGTTATGTCCCCAGTCTTAGGTATAGTGTGTAGGAGGAAGACGGAATATGAGAACATGTAGCACTGGAGTCTTCATAATGGATATATTCCACATGGGCTGTAGGCATCCTCAACCCCTCATCCTATCGAAACGTTTCCAGATATTTCTATTATTATTAAACATGCATATTGACATACAATGCCATGTCCTTAAACTACAAGAGTGGTGCTTAGTAGAAAGGCCCCTTTGTCTTAAAATTAAGTTGGAAAAAAAAGGAAAGAAAAAATTTGATTTTTTTTTTTTCTCTCAATAAGATATCATTAAAACCTAGAGGCCCAGCGAACATATAATAAATCCCATCCTATGTTCACGCGAAAGGGTCAAAGGCTTCTTGGGGGTTTGATGAAGTTACAATCAGATGACGGTTAACGAGGCGATGCATAAGGTTTCCATCTGCAGCAGTGTAAATGTGCCAGTGAGGAAGGAGTTAATGAGGAAACTGCAGTATATGCAGATACATTGTATACAGTGCCAGGGAAGGGATGTATATTGGCATTGGTTGCTAGTAGCAGGAGCGCAGGAGAGTGGGGGAGGCTTCTTGGTGTATCTGAGACAGCCATGTGTTAATCCTACGACATGATGCATTTATATGGGATATAGGCTGGGAATGCCAAGGGATTTTTGCATCCTGTTAACACGGTGTTGTGAAACAAAATGACACGGGGGTTACTGAAAAGAAATTTTAAAATATGAGGCTCAGCAGCGAGCTATTATTACTGCGAGCTATAGGTCATCCTTTTACTCGTGCAGCCTGTGACACCATACAAAAGCCCACATAATGCGGGTCGGAGATTGCAATCAAAGGAGGACGACGGGATATAAAACAGGACAGGCTCGGTCGTCCCTCTTTGTCTCCTCCTCACAAGAAAATTCATTGAGATTTTAACCCGAATAACTAACGACTTGGCTCTTCATCATCAGTATAGAATCACATGGATGTGACCAGCCCCACTACATCATCCACTCAAGGGATACAATTCCCAGCATGGGTACCATAGGAATCATAGCCCTTCCAACAACAGCTAGATGGCAAAAGTTTGGAAGTTTGGAGAAACCATGGCCCCGTTCTCTAAATTATAGTGTATTCCTTAATTATTATTACTATTGTTAGCACTATACTTTATATAGCACCAGCAGATCCCGTAGCGCTGTACAAGACATCTAGACATAAAGATGATACATCTGAACATAAACACATTTGAACAACACATGACTTAACAAAGGGGATACAGGAGGACTGGAGGTCCCTGTTCCGGACGGAACTTATAACCAAGGGAAACTCATCGGCTGTGATGAATCTGCAACTCCCAGCAATCTGCAACTCCCATCATCCCCAGCTAGCTCCATAGGAAAATCCACCAAGGAAGATCCAGTATTTAATTGGCCAACACACATTGGCCATGATGACATCTTGACCTGTCCGTAGTAAAAGCCACTGATCAGAATTCTTTACCGTTTTCTCATTTTGATCATCAGAAATCGTCACTTTGGAGCCATCTAGGAATCCATCAAATCATGCTTAAATATTTAAAAATTTAGAAAATATCATTTTATCAGCCTCACATATTCACCAAATTGTTAAACTGTTATCCAATCACAATATTTGCAAAATATTTCATATATATGTAATGTTATATATTTAGTTTTCAATATTTTAAAATTACTTTTTCATTACCAAGGGTTAAGCATGGAAACATTTCACTATACCTGATATCTGGTATATAAAGTATGTAATAGGAGAGATAAATAGACAGACAGAATGATAGACAGACATATCGATAGACAGATCGATAGATAGACAGTTCGATGGATAGATAGACAGACACTTCGATAGACAGATAGACAAACATATTGATAGACAGACAGTTCGATAGACAAACATATCGATAGATAGACAGATAGATAGACAGATCGACAAATAGACAGATCAACAGATAGATAGACAGACAGATCGATATAGACAGATCGATAGATAGGCAGATCGATAGACAGACAGATCGATAGATAGACAGATCGATAGATAGACAGTCAGATCGACAAATAGACAGATCAACAGATTGATAGGCAGACAGATAAATAGAAAGGCAGATAGATAAATAGAAATACAGGCAGATAGATAAATAGGCAGATAGATAGACAGGCAGATAGATAAATAGACATACAGGCAGATAGATAAATAGACAGGCAGATAGATAAATAGACATACAGGGAGATAGATAAATAGACATACAGGCAGATAGATAAATAGACAGGCAGATAGATAAATAGACAGGCAGATAGATAAATAGATAAATAGACATACAGGCAGATAGATAAATAGACAGGCAGATATATAAATAGATAAATAGACATACAGGCAGATAGATAAATAGACATACAGGCAGATAGATAAATAGACATACAGGCAGATAGATAAATAGACAGGCAGATAGATAAATAGACAGGCAGATAGATAGATAGATAAATAGACAGGCAGATAGATAAATAGACAGACAGGCAGATAGATAGATAAATAGACATACAGGCAGATAGATAAATAGACAGGCAGATAGATAAATAGACAGGCAGATAGATAGATAAATAGACAGGCAGATAGATAAATAGACAGACAGGCAGATAGATAGATAAACAGACAGGCAGATAGATAAATAGACATACAGGCAGATAGATAGATAAATAGACAGGCAGATAGATAAATAGACAGACAGGCAGATAGATAGATAAATAGACAGGCAGATAGATAAATAGACATACAGGCAGATAGATAAATAGACAGGCAGATAGATAAATAGACAGGCAGATAGATAAATAGACAGGCAGATAGATAAATAGACATACAGGCAGATAGATAAATAGACAGGCAGATAGATACATAGACAGGCAGATAGATAAATAGACATACAGGCAGATAGATAAATAGACAGGCAGATAGATAAATAGACAGGCAGATAGATAGATAAATAGACAGGTAGATAGATAGATAGACATACAGGCAGATAGATAAATAGACATACAGGCAGATAGATAAATAGACACAGATAGATAGATAGATAGACATACAGGGAGATAGATAAATAGACATACAGGCAGATAGATAAATAGACACAGATAAATAGACAGGCAGATAGATAGATAGATAGATAGACATACAGGGAGATAGATAAATAGACAGGCAGATAGATAAATAGACATACAGGCAGATAGATAGATAAATAGACATACAGGGAGATAGATAAATAGACAGGCAGATAGATAAATAGACAGGCAGATAGATAGATAAATAGACAGGCAGATAGATAGATAAATAGACATACAGGCAGATAGATAAATAGACACAGATAGATAAATAGACAGGCAGATAGATAGATAGATAGATAGACATACAGGGAGATAGATAAATAGACAGGCAGATAGATAAATAGACATACAGGCAGATAGATAGATAAATAGACATACAGGGAGATAGATAAATAGACAGGCAGATAGATAAATAGATAGGCAGATAGATAGATAAATAGACAGGCAGATAGATAGATAAATAGACAGACAGGCAGATAGATAGATAAATAGACATACAGGCAGATAGATAAATAGACAGAAAGAGCAGATAGATAGATAGACAGGCAGATAGATAGATAAATAGACAGGCAGATAGATAGATAAATAGACAGACAGGCAGATAGATAGATAAATAGACATACAGGCAGATAGATAAATAGACAGAAAGAGCAGATAGATAGATAGACAGGCAGATAGATAAATAGATAGGCAGATAGATAGATAAATAGACAGGCAGATAGATAGATAAATAGACATACAGGCAGATAGATAGATAAATAGACATACAGGCAGATAGATAGATAAATAGACATACAGGCAGATAGATAGATAAATAGACATACAGGCAGATAGATAAATAGACAGGCAGATAGATAGATAAATAGACATACAGGCAGATAGATAGATAAATAGACATACAGGCAGATAGATAGATAAATAGACATACAGGCAGATAGATAGATAAATAGACATACAGGCAGATAGATAGATAAATAGACATACAGGCAGATAGATAAATAGACAGGCAGATAGATAGATAAATAGACATACAGGCAGATAGATAGATAAATAGACATACAGGCAGATAGATAGATAAATAGACATACAGGCAGATAGATAGATAAATAGACATACAGGCAGATAGATAGATAAATAGACATACAGGCAGATAGATAAATAGACAGGCAGATAGATAGATAAATAGACATACAGGCAGATAGATAGATAAATAGACATACAGGCAGATAGATAGATAGACATACAGGCAGATAGATAAATAGACAGATAGATATTGCTTTTTTTGTAATTATTATTATTATTATTATTATTATTCTTTATTTATAAAGCGCCAGTATATTCCGCAGCGCTGTACAATAGGCACAGTATAGACAGGATTACGATACATTGAACAACATTTGACAAACAGTACAGGAGGAAAAGAGGGCCCTATTCCCGTAGGAACTCACAATCTGTAATCGATTTAATGGATAGCATGTGGAATAAATTATATGACACTGATTTTGTAACTTTTAACTCTGGCAGGGGTTACCCCAGTTTTATGTAACAGGGGAATCCTGAGAATTTGTTGAAATATATGATCATATTCTAATATAACCAAGGGAGATAGTGCGTGCGCTGTGTGCTTCTTAATTACGATTACATGCAACAGTTGAGATCCCTGCTTTAATACAGGTATGGCGAATAAGTACAGGCTCCTGGCTGGTGAGGGTTGCTATGAGGACAGATATTACTGCCAGTTATTATATAAAAGCACACTGATAGGCTGCCAACTAATGGAGGGTCTCATGAAGAGTTCATTTATTGCTCACCAGGCTGCCTGGAAACATGTGAATGTGTAGTGTAACAGTGGGATTATTAAAAAATCATAAAAGCATAAATGTGCGATGACACCTAATTCAGCGCCCCCCCCGCATGTGCGGAGGAGGCACCTGAAAGGGAGGGACCTCTCTCCCTCCCGATCGGCGGCGTGCAGGGGGTTAACCCAGGCACCGTTTGGAAGGGCACAGCCTGCCCTTCCAAATGGTACCTGGCATTAACCACATGGGGGCCGGATCACGAATCGGCGCCGAAAAGCGACGGTTCGTGATCCTTTCGCGGAGCTGGCCGACATCTTGGATGTCGGCCAAGCCTCCGGGAACTCCCCCTGAGGACTGGCGTCATCGTGCATAGCACGATGACGCCAGTCTTGGAGTTCACCCCTAACTGCCACCAATGGTGGAGATAGGGGGTTCCAATGAACCCCCTATCTCCCGATCCGTGGCAGTTAGGGGTTAATGTTTGGTATTGTTGGATCGGCCAGAGCATGGCCGTTCCAACAATACCAAACATGAGTATGAAAAAAGTTTTTTTAAAAAATAAATAAATAAATAATTAACCACTTCGATGCGGAGGACGCGCTCAGCGCGTCCTCCGCATGTCTGCTGGTATGTGGAGGACGCGCTGAGCGCGTCCTCCCTTTGGGGTCAGCGTTCGGCCGGGTTCCGGCCGATCGCTGGCCCCCCCGGTGCAGGCTGACATCCTCGATGTCAGCCCAGCATCCGGAACCGCAGCCGCTGAAATTAGGTGTCATCGCGGCAGTGCGATGAGACCTAATTCAGGCGCCCCCCCCCCGCATTTGCGGAGGAGGCGCCTGAAAGGGAGGGGGAGGTCCTTTGGACCTCTCTCCCTCCCGATCGGCGGCGTTGCGGGGGTTAACCCAGGCACCATTTGGAAGGGCACAGCCTGCCCTTCCAAATGGTGCCTGGCATTAACCCCTGGGGAGCTGGATCGCGAATCGGCGCTGAAAAGCGCTGGTTCGTGATCCTTTCCCGGAGCTGGCCGACATCTTGGATGTCGGCCAAGCCTCCGGGAACTCCCCCTGACTGGCGTCATCGTGCGTAGCACGATGACGCCAGTCCTAGAGCTAACCCCTAACTGCCACCAACGGTGGAGATAGGGAGTTCATTGGAACTCCCTATCTCCCGATCCGTGGCAGCTAGGGGTTAACGTTTGGTATGGTTGGATCGGCCAGAGCATGGCCGTTCCAACGATACCAAACACTACAGTGAATTTTTTTTTTTTAAAAAAAAATTATAAAAAAAATAAAAATAAATATATATTTAAAAAAAAATTATAAAAAAAAAAATAAACATTTTTTTTTCTTTTTTTTGGTTCGTTAATGCAGCAATATTGTTCCCATTTCAATTATAATGTGAACAATGATGCTGCACTAACGATTTTTGTATGCGGTGCATTTGTTAAAAATCGTGTAATTTTCCCCAAAAAAAAATGTAACGAGACCCCATCTCTAATTTTTTTAACAAACGAACCCCATACAAAATATAACCGCAATTGCTCGCATGTTAAAATGTGAAAAAAACACTTTACACGTTGTAAATTATTGAAAATACATATTGTATTGCATTTTTTGTTATAATATACAGACATGACATAACGTATACATATAATTATGACATATTATGAATCTATCGAGTCTGACGGAAAGAACGATATATAATATGTCTGGGTCATATACTAAAATAAGCCTTCAAAACACGTTTAAACATGATGAGCAAAACCGGTAAATATGACCTCAGCACAGAGGCGTGAAACGCCTCAGCAGCGAAAGGGTTAAAAAATAAATTATAAAAAAAATAAAAAATAAATTTTTCTTTTTTTTGGTTCGTTATTGCAGAAATATTGTTCCCATTTCAAATATAATGTGAACAATGATGCTGCACTAACGATTTTTGTATGCGGTGCGTTTGTTAAAATTCGCATAATTTTCCCCAAAAAAAAATGTAACGAGATCCCATCTCTAATTTTTTTAACAAGCACACCCCATACAAAATATAACCGCAATTGCTCGCATTTTAAAATGTGAAAAAAAAACACTTTACACGTTGTAAATTATTGAAAATTCATATTTTATTGCATTTTTTGTTATAATATACAGACAGGTCATGACCTATACATATAATAATGACATATTATGAATCTGCCGAGTCTGTCGGAAAGAACGATATATAATATGTCTGGGTCATATACTAAAATAAGCCTTCAAAACGCATTTAAACATGATGAGCAAAACCGGTAAAAATGACCTCAGCACAGAGGCGGGAAAAGCCTCAGCAGCGAAAGGGTTAATCTATTCATAGCAGATATTACATAGACATTCCGAATAAATAGGACATTTAGCTATGTATGTGTCATCTCCCTGCTTTATTCCACCAGTCACTTGTAAACTATCTATGTATCTATCTCTATTATTAAATGAACAGGCAGAATAGATACAATAAATGATTCCAGGTTAGATAGCTGCTAGACAGATGGATAGATGAAAAATAAAGCGATAGAAGAAAAAGGTTGCTTATCCATATCGTCCACTTGCTGCCCTGAGACAATCTATATCTATCTATCTATCTATCTATCTATCTATCTATCTATCTATCTATCTATCTATCTATCTATCTATCTATCTATCTATCTATCCATATCTATCTATCCATATCTATCTATCTATCTATCTATCTATCTCTCTCTATCTATCTCTCGTTCTTTCTATATAATCTGTCTTTATATCTCTATTATTAAACAAACAGGTATAATATAAGAAATGATACCTGATAGATGGATAGATAGATGGATAGATAGAAGTAAGATATTTATCTATATATATTATCCGCCTGATTCCCTCTGTCAATCAACATTTTATCATTCTAAATATCTATTTAACTATCTATGTACCGAACTCAGATAGTGACTTAACAGGTGGAACTGATAGATGGATAGATCATAGACAGAAAGAAGAGGATATTTATCTATCCATTTATTATTTACTTACGTCTCTCATCATTCATACATTTCAGTACTCTGTCTATACTAATACAGTATATCTCTATATATGTATCTATCTAGCGATGTCAGATAATAAATTAACAGGTAGAACTGATACAAAAAATAGGAAACCTGGCTAGATCCTCCCCCATCCAGAACCGGTTAGCACCATAGCCTCAACCACATTTCTGTGGAGTGCTTTTACTTGCAATCTGTAATAATATTGCAGGTTCTGCCACACTGGAGCATTGAGGGTGTGTGTGAGACCTGGCTGTCAAAGGGTAGCAGACATGCTGGAACAGCAAGGGAGTGTATGAGGTCTGGCTGTGAGAGGGAAGCAGACATGCTGGAGCAGTGAGGGGATGTGTGAGCCCTTGCTGTGAGAGTAAAGCAGACCTGCTGAAGCAGTGATGGAGTGTGCGAGCCCTGGGTGTGAGAGGAGCTGCATAGAGACTCCATTCTGTGTGAAGTAACAGCATCCCTCTGCTCTGCTGATCTGGTGTATCAACTGGATTTTTAGAAAATGGTAAAACATGTTTTTTATTGTTCTTCACTAAGATTGTAAATACCAATTTTCACTCCTGTAAAATATTAGCTTTTTGAGATATAGGTACACTGATAAAAATATTCACCCCCCTTAATCGCCCCCCCTTTACTGAAATATCTGGAAATAGTAAAATACATGGTTTTTAATTTTTTTAGAAGAATCTAAATACCAATTTTCACATCTGTAAAGTCTTCGTTTTTTTATATATACATATCCTGTTTAAAATATTCACCCCCCTTTTTCACCCCCCCCCCCTACTTTGATTTCTGGAAAATCTGATTTCTGAAAGCATGAGATTTTTATGTTTCAAGAAGATTGTAAATACCAATTTTCACGCCTGTAACATCTTCGGTTTTTGAGATATAGGTATCCTGTTTAAAATATTCACCACCCTTTTTCACCCCATTAGGGGTGGAATTTCCAAAAATCCTTCCTTAGTGGGTGCCTACGTCATAAAAACAATGCACCTTCAAAATTTCACGTTCCTAGGTTAAATGGTTAGACCTGCTTGTTGATGAGTCAGTCAGGACTTTTCCTTATACAGTATGTGCAATTTGGTGGCACTGAAATTGTCCCACAATCCACTGCAAACCTGATGAATGCGTCTGAAAAAAAAAGCTGTTGACCCGCTAAACACAGTGTCGATGACAAGCTGACGAATGGGGTTAAAAAAAAAATGATTGAAAGTTTCAAATTTGAAATGCTGTTTGCAAAAAAAGCTACTCAACGAAAATGTCTGCAAATTAACCTATAAGATCCTATGAATAATAATATGTCTGTCCCAGAAAAAAAATAATCGCAACTTAAAAAAATAAAATGCGAAAAAAAGTGTTGAAAAAATCCAGAAAAACTTCCTAAAAGATCCTAAAAAAAAAGAGACTTTTTGCTGCAGAATAAAAGAATAAATAGTTTAATAGATATTGAATAAAAACGGGAATATTTTTAACATTGAAACCTATGGGATTTGCCTGATTAAACCTGAGAAATGAAACCACCGAGCATCAGAGTATTTCACTGACATTTCTCTGCTCTTCGGTGTACTGTGAATAGATTAACCATTGCTTCTCTGTAGGGAATTTCACTGGCGTCGAACAGGCAAAGTATTTTGCTGCAATTCGCAAAAATTTGGCTAACTGCCTGCTTTGTGAATAGCCAAATGGATGCGAAATTTCACCGTATGGGGAAATTCAATGTTCAGTGCAATGTCGGGGCCAGATCAACTCTTTCTGAATAAGCAAAAAACCCAGTCTCAAGCACATTCCAAGTATGCAAGGAAATGAGAAAAAAATTACTTCTTCACCCCAGAATGGTGTCAGATATCTTCTTGGATCAAGCAGCTTTAACCCAGATATTAATTCTTCAAACCCATAATTATTATTATTATTATTGTCGTCATTTATATAGCGCAACAGTTTCCGCAGCTCTTTACAATAACCAAAGGGAACGAAATACATATAAACGGACATAGGATGGAAACAAGAGGTGTAGAGGGCCTGCTCATAGGAGTTTACAATCTAGAGGGATTGGGGGTTGAGGAAGACAAGAGGACTTGCACTAGATAGCAGGATCATTAGTGCCAGTGGTTTGGGAATGGTGGGGCCATACAAGCGGCTTCAGTCAAGTGTGAGTAGGTGAGCAGAGGGATGAGTTGCATCAGTGATGCGATACGCTAATCTGAAGAGATGGGTTTTGAGGGATTTCTTGAAGGCCTGAAGGTCAGGGGAGAGTTTGATAGGGCGAGGCAAGTCATTCCACAAGACTGGTGCTGCCCTTGAGAAGTCTTGAAGGCGAGAGTTGGCTGTGCGCGTGTAGACCGATGACAGGTGGAGATAACCTGCTGAAGGGAGTTGTCTAGATGGGACATGCTTGCTGAGTAACGAAGACATATAGGGAGGGGTTGAGTTATTGAGTGATTTTAACGCGAGCATCAGTATTTTAAACTGTATCCTGAAACGTACAGGAAGCCAATGGAGGGACCAGCAGAGGGGGGAGGTACGCGAGGTGCATCTGAGAAAAATAAGCCTGGCCCCTGCATTCATTACAGATTGCAAAGGGGCGATACGGGAGTTGGGGCCAATAAGGAGCGAGTTGCAGTAGTCGAGTCGTCAGGGCCGGCGCTGCCGCTAGGCGAGCTAGGCGGCCGCCTAGAGCGCAGTGCCCGCCTAGGGCGCAGCCGGGCCCGACCACTGAAGAAAAAAATTGTTTGTACCAGGCGGACTGACCCGGTGGGCTCTCGGGCACTGCCCGGGGGCCCGCGGGTTGGTAGGGGCCCGGTTTTGGTAGGGGGAGTGGAGTAATCCATGACAGCCAGCTCAGGGCCCTCCCAAACTGTTGCGGCGGTGGGCGCTGCAGAGTGCCTGTCGCACTTCCTCCTTCCTACCACGTGCACGGCACGCTGCAGCGCCCGCTCCCTCATGTCACGCAGTGCCAGATGCTGATAGAAGCGGGAAAGGTCCGGCGGAGCCAGCCATAGATTTTTCTTTTTGAATGGTGAGCGCGGGGGGGGAGCGTGGGATGAATTGCAGGTGGCTGTTTCGGAACATCCAGGCAGCCAATGCCAACTGCTTCTGGGGCAAGAGAGGCTGGTGCGGGCCGTGAGCTTTCAGGGCTGGCTGGAGAGCTGGGTGCTGCTGGTCCAGGGAGCCCAGACAAGCCTGGAGGTGCTGAGGGATGCCTGGGTCTGGAGAGCCCGCCCCCCCCCTGGGCTTCATCATCACAGCACTGGTGAGTACCGGGATAGGGGACCTGCCAGCGGCAACTGTGTGTGTGTGGACTGTTGCAATGGTGAGGGGGTGTTAATTGCAATGGTGAGGGGGGGGGGTGACGAATTGCAAGGAATGGTGAGGGGTGTGATGAAGTGCAAGGGATGGTGGGGGGTGAGTAATTGCAAGGGATGGTGGGGGGTGATGAAGTGCAAGGGATGGTGGGGGTGAGTAATTGCAGGGGATGGTGGGGGGGTGATGAAGTGCAAGGGATGGTGGGGGTGAGTAATTGCAGGGGATGGTGGGGGGGTGATGAAGTGCAAGGGATGGTGGGGGTGAGTAATTGCAGGGGATGGTGGGGGGGTGATGAAGTGCAAGGGATGGTGGGGAGGTGATGAATTGCAGGGGATGGTGCGGGGGGTGATGAATTGCAGGGGATGGTGGGGGGTGATGAACTGAAATGGTGAGGGGTGTGATGGTGAGTGGGGGGTGTGATGAACTGAAATGGTGAGCGGGGGGTAATGGTGAGGGGGGTTTGATGAATTGATATGCTGGGGGGCTGGAGAATGACAACAATTGATATCCTTTGGGGGGTTAGAATTGATGTGGTGGGGCAGTTGAATAAATCAATTATATTACGGAGTTTTATTGCTGTGGAGCTCTGTGATACGCTCATACACATCGCACATTACTGTGAGTTTTATTGCTACATACCCCTGGGGTGTAGGGGATATATAGTTGTCTATGTGAATGTATGGCTGTGTGTGTGTAAATGCATGTATTTGTCTATAAACAGGCTGCTGTGTGTAAAATGCTGCATCTGTGTCCTTGTCGCAGTCCATCGTTGCCCCCTCAAACTCTGGGCTCTGCTGGCTGGGCATGTCAAACTGGGTTCTGCTGGGCATGTCAAACTCTGGCTCTGCTTGGCATGTGAAATGGTTTAGTTTCGTTAAGAAAAATACAGTTAATTTATATTTGTTCAATAGAGTTAATTTATAATTGTTTAATACAGTTTATATTTATTTTACCTTTACTAGTGGTGCTTTTCAAACTTTATTCTTGAAAAAATAAAGAAATTTATCAGTTTCATGTTGTCGCTTTTTTTGGGGGGGGGGGTGCAAGTAGCTGGTCTTGCCTAGGGCGCAAAATAGTCTAGCACCAGCCCTGCAAGTCGTGAAATGACAAGAGCATGAACCATCACTTTTGTGGAATCTTGTGTCAGAAAGGGGTGGACCCGGCAATGTTTTTGAGTTTAAAATAACATTATTTGGTCTCTGTCTGGATGTGGGAAGAGAATGTTAGGTCAGAGTCAAAAGTGACTCCAAGGCAGCGAGCTTGGGGTGTTGGGCTAATGGGTGTTCCATTTACTCATAGAGAGATAGGTGGTATTGGGTTCTTCTTGGAGGGAGGGATAACGAGAATTTCAGTTTTGGCAAGATTGAGTTTAAGGGAGCGGGAAGCCATCCAATTTGAGACAGCGGAGAGACAGTCAGTGACTCGATCCAGGAGACCTGGAGAGAGATCAGGGGAGGAGAGGTTAAATTTGTGTGTCATCAGCGTATAGGTGGTCTGGAATCCAAAGGAGCTGATCAGTTTTCCTAGAGAGGCAGTGTAGACTGAAAAAAGTAGAGGGCCCAGTGCTGAACCTTGGGGCACCCCAACAGAGACAGGCTGCCGGGAGGAGGTACTTTCAGCATAATATCCCAGTATTTTATAACCCATATTA
This sequence comes from Leptobrachium leishanense, assembly GCA_009667805.1. NCBI lineage: Eukaryota > Metazoa > Chordata > Amphibia > Anura > Megophryidae > Leptobrachium > Leptobrachium leishanense. The sequence goes on along the minus strand of CM019064.1, from coordinate 421,124,666 downwards.
TTTAATAATTATTTTAACTGTATTTTGCATAATGCAGTTAAATAATACAGTTAAAATAATTATTAAATAATAATTTATATAATAATAAAAGGACATTTGCAAGTTCTTTCCAATTACTCCCTAGGAAAATCCCTATCATTTAAATTCCATGGTATTTCTGCGCATACGGACATTCGCGCATGGTCTGTTACACATGGCAGCGCATTTTAACCGAAGGGCCGTCTAGTAGATGTGGCAGAGCGAGGAAAGCAAGATATTATAGAATTTGAGGTGTCATCCTTAACCCTGCGGGGCTGAAATCCTGTAAGAGATTTTGGATTTTCTAATTATCATTTAATTAAACAAATAACATTATGTATCAGTGGGCTATACAACCATATCACCATGGTGTTTGCTTGCGCTTTGGGCCCTTGTGGACTGGGACTGTAAACAAGTGTTGCCTTAGGTTACCATGTAACATTATTCTTCAGTTATTAATTACCGTATGATTTGCGATTTGTTAAGATTAATACTTAGAGCCAGCACAGGGTCAGATTTCAGGAACAACTACGCAGGAGAGGCAAAAATGTGAAAGTGAGATGAGCAGATATCCTGTTAGGGTGGGTCGGTCTCTACAAGGGTTGCCAGATCGGCCAAAGTTTCATAGACACATATAATTTATTCATGTTGATGGGCATTGCATGAAAAATGCAACCATGCAGTATGTAGAATCCATATGCTGCAGGTAAGAAATCAAAGAGGAATCCCAGGCGATCTGCCTTGATATTTTGCCTGCAGCATATGAACTATACATGTTTCAGGGCAGCGCTTTCCCTGTGCTCCCCTCTGCGAGAAGAAGTAATATATGTTTAGGAAAAAATGGCAGATCCGGCCAGGCCAGCCTTCAGAAATTTTGGGGCCCCTTACTGACCCTCAGAATAGGGCCCCCCCCCCCTCTCCCCAAAGGAAATAAATTTTTAATGTGAATCGTGATCACAATACAGAGTGTTAGTCCCAATATCTTAAAATCACACATATTGTTCGCACAACAGCACATTTAACATAAAAAAGTATCTATCTGGTTCAAATAAGTTAAGACAGTAAAAAATTCAATTTTTTATTAAAAAAAATATGAATCAAGATCGGATTACAGAGTGTTGCTCCCAATACCTTTAAAACCACACAAAATGTGTATTCGTGCAAACAATGTAGCATAAAAGTATAATTAAATAATTCCACTGCAAAGCACCACAGCAACAGAACTCTCAGTAGTGTGCAGTGCGTATGAGCATATCAGAGCACCACAGCAACAGAACTCTCAGTAATGTGCAGTGCGTATGAGCATATCAGAGCACCACAGCAACAGAACTCTCAGTAATGTGCAGTGCGTATGAGCATATCAGAGCACCACAGCAACAGAACTCTCAGTAATGTGCAGTGCGTATGAGCATATCAGAGCACCACAGCAACAGAACTCTCAGTAATGTGCAGTGCGTATGAGCATATCAGAGCACCACAGCAACAGAACTCTCAGTAATGTGCAGTGCGTATGAGCATATCAGCACCACAGCAACAGAACTCTCAGTAATGTGCAGTGCGTATGAGCATATCAGAGCACCACAGCAACAGAACTCTCAGTAATGTGCAGTGCGTATGAGCATATCAGAGCACCACAGCAATAGACCTCCAACAGTAAAGGCAGGGAGTATGAACGTACACAGGATCCACAGCAATAGACCTCTAACAGTAAAGGCAATGGACCACATTACATACTTGGTGCTAACGTTTACACTCACCTGAGTGAGCATTAACGTTAGCCCAAGTATTTAACGCATATTTCAATCCAAACGCTAATGGGTTAAGTAACCCGTTTGCGTTTGGTATCTTGTGCTTTTCAGCGCGAGGTTACTGTACTTTCGCTCCCTATACTTAACATGGGGAGCACAAAGTGTTAATCAGCGTTAGGATTACAAAGTCCCAGCGCTGATTATCATTCAGCTCTGGTTAGTGGAAAGTTAACCACAGCCAGAACCTGGTGTTAACGGATTCCGCTTCTGCAGAATCCGTTAACACCATCCAAAAAAATTAAAAAAGTGAGCAGATACTCACCTCCTGTCCCACGGCGAGGACCGCCTCCTCTGGCCGGTGGGAGCAGGTTAAGACTGGGGAAAAAAGTCCCTGCAGTATCTCACTGAGTATCACTGCACTCACCGTCCGGATCTCGCAAGGCGAAATCCAGCTGGTCATGTGACTGCCGGCGTCTGCTTCAATGGAGTCCTATGGACTCCATTGAGAGGATGCGCGCAGCTGCGCTTAATGCTGCCGCGAGCATCCCGGGTGTTAACGCGCAGTAACAATGCAAGCAGCATTTTTTGCGCCTGTATTGTAATCTAGCATTAAAACGCGGGCGCAAGGGTGAAAACTGCGGGCGCAGTTTTTCCTCCCTAGCGCCCACATTTTAACTCTAGGAATGTAGCGTTACATCCAGAGGGATGGATGGATAGACAGTGGGATGGACGGACTGGTATGGATGGACAGATAGACAGACAGGGATGGATGGAGGGATGGATGGACAGATAGACAGACAGGGATGGATGGAGGGATGGATGGACAGATAGACAGACAGGGATGGATGGAGGGATGGATGGACAGATAGACAGACAGGGATGGATGGAGGGATGGATGGACAGATAGACAGACAGGGATGGATGGGATGGATGGACAGATAGACAGACAGGGATGGATGGAGGGATGGATGGACAGATAGACAGACAGGGATGGATGGAGGGATGGATGGACAGATAGACAGACAGGGATGGATGGAGGGATGGATGGACAGATAGACAGACAGGGATGGATGGAGGGATGGATGGACAGATAGACAGACAGGGATGGATGGGATGGATGGACAGATAGACAGACAGGGATGGATGGAGGGATGGATGGACAGATAGACAGACAGGGATGGATGGAGGGATGGATGACAGATAGACAGACAGGGATGGATGGAGGGATGGATGGACAGATAGACAGACAATGATGGATGGAGGGATGGATGGACAGATAGACAGACAGGGATGGATGGAGGGATGGATGGACAGATAGACAGACAGGGATGGATGGGATGGATGGACAGAGACAGACAGGGATGGATGGAGGGATGGATGGATGGACAGATAGACAGACAGGGATGGATGGAGGGATGGATGGACAGATAGACAGGGATGGATGGACAGTGGGATGGATGGATGGATGGATTGACTGACCTCTCCCCAGCCCCCTGTGTTCTCTCTATCCCCCCCCCCCCAGCCCACAGTGTACATTCTGTCACCTCTCTAGCCCCCCTCTTCTACCCTTCCCAGTGCAGCATCTGTTACCTGCCTCTGTCCAGATCCAGCATGTGCAGGGTGTCAGGGCAGCTGCTCCTCAGCATGGCTTCTCTCCTTCTCCCATCCACAGGCACGTGCTTGAGGTGGTGCTGTGTGAGGAAGGGGCAGGGCAGGCAGTGTGCAGACTCCAGAGCCAGGGGAAGCAAGGGGCAGCCATGATGGTGGAAGGGCTGCTCCCCCTCCTCTCCCAGACCCACGGCTGTCACATGGAGAGGCGGGGCTTGTGCGGCCGGCGGGGCGGAGTTTCTCAGCACAGCTTTGATCTCTCCCCACAGAGACACAGCGCTGGATGAGCACACAGAGGCAGGATGATACAAAGGCTGGCCCTGAGTGGTGTCACCCTCCAAGAGGGTGTCACCCAGTGTGGGCCTGGGGCCCCTCCCCACGTGACTCGGCGGCCATCTTGCTGCTCACAGGGCAGCCAGGCCCAAGTAGGCCGCAGTACCTCCTCCAGAGGCCTGCGGCCTAAAGTAATCAAAGCTACCGATGGCGGGCCCCCCCAGTCGGCCGGGCCCCTTACTGCAGCATGGGCTGTAATGCCCTGATGGCGGCGGCCCTGGATCCGGCAACCCTAATCTACCCTTTAGAGCAGGGATCTCAAACTCTGTTCCCTCCCGATGTGTATGACCTGCAGTTCTCAGAATGCTTTTAATGCAACAGATTCCCAGAGGAGCACGGGAGCTGAAGTTCACAAAAATTGCGGGGCTGAAGTTTAAGATTCCTGCTTTAGAGCTTGTTAAAGGGCCACTAGCACCAAAAAATTAAATGTCCTTACTGTCAGTGGCGTCACTAGGATTGGTGTCACCCGGGCGGTAACTCATGGTGTCACACCCCCCCCCGTAATCTCCTTCATAGGCAATAACCTGCTTGGCAGGGGGAACGCAGAGGATATATAGACACGGATAGAAAGATACACACAGAGATATACAGACAGGTATAGAAAGATATGCAGAGGCGTAGATGAATAGGCAGATAGATGCATGAATGGATATGGATGTATTGATAGGCTAATTTGTTAGAGAGATGGGTGGATGAATGGATAGAGTGATGGATGGATAAACTGGGATGGATAGACAGCCGGATGGATGGATCTATAGACAGACTCATGACACACTCTCTATACATCCATCTATGTCACTGTCCCCAGCCCCCAGTTTGCCCTCTGTCACCCTCCCTAGCCCCCAGTTTGCCCTCTGTCACCCTCTGCAGCATGCCTGCTGCCACCTTCCCTAACCCCCAGTGTGCCCTGTCTCCCTCTGCAGCCCTCGGTGTGCCCTGTCACCCTCCCTAACCCCCAGTGTGCCCGCTGTCATCCTCCCTAGCCCCCGGTGTGCCCACTGTCCCCTGAAGCAGGGAGCAGCCATGATGGTGGGAGGGCTGCTCCCCCTCCTCTGCCCGCCCATGGGCCGCCACATGGAGGGAACAAGCTTCTCCTCTACACAGTGCTAATCTCTCCCCGCAGAGAGACAGCACTGAGAGGACACCAAAGCACAACTCGCACACACCAAAGGCCGGCCCGCCCTGGGTGGTGTCACCCCCTAGAGGGTGTCACCCCCTAGAGGGTGTCACCCGAGTGTGGTCCACAGCCTTGCACCCCTCCTTGTGACACCACTGCTTATTGTGTATATTTTAACCCTAAAGGGTTATTCAAAGAGGACCAAATTTGCCACCGAAGGGCACCGAATGGTGCAATTTCATGGCAGTTTGGCTGTTCAGAATGCTGTCAATTCGTCAAATGCTGGCGAATTAACAGCAAACTACGGTGCAGTTCACCGCGATTCGGCGATTCTTCAGCAGCAGTGAATTTGTTCCATATAGAAGTAATGGTTAATCTATTCTGTGAACGCCAAACTGCACTGAAGTGTCAGTGATATGCCCTGATTTTTGGTGCTTCAGTTCGAAAAGGCTTAAACAGGAAAATCCCATAGGATTCAATGTAAAAAAATATTATCATATATATCTCTGGTTTATTCAAACATTTAATCTTTTCATTTTCAGTAAAAAACCTTTTTATTTATTTTGTGGACCTTTGGAGATTTTTTAGGCAAAATCTTTGATTCCCATTTTTTTGATGTTTCTTTTTATTCCGTAACAACAGACCTTTTCTATTATTTCCACACGTTTTCATGCATTTTTATTTTTGTATTGGACACCTTTTTAAAGAATAGCAGAGTTCCGTTTTCCCTGCAGTTCGGCGGGCTGATCGGCGGTCTTTGGCAGCATTTGGCGGCCAATTTGGCACTCTCCGGTGGCTGCACATTTGTCGCACTTGGGGGGAGCCTGCAGTGAATAGTGAATTCACCACAGGATCGGCCGAACTGGTATCGCTGCAGTGTGCAGAACAAGAAAGAGATGAAGTTACACTAAAATATACGCTGCTTTCTGAATAACCCTCACAGTTGTATAATTGATTATAGGTCATATTCTTTTCAGCTTAATGTATGTATTGACCCCGCCACACACATAAAAGGTTAAACACCATTGCCGTGGCTGGGAACATATTTTCTATCAAGCAGCTGCATGGATTTGTGTTTCTTTGTTAATTTTCCTGAGACCAGAGAATCCATCTCATAAATTCCCATTACGCTCTGGTAATATGTTTACTGGTATCTAAATAGTATTATATCATTATTAGCGCAGGATATAAATAGCCGAGGAGATGGAGGTCTGCAGCGAGCATTAAATAAAACCACGTACGGGGAATCTGTTGCTAAGCAATGCTTTACTTCTTGTACTTCTTAACTAAGAAGTATTGTGACGCTCTTGGTATACTGTATGTGTCGGTGTGTGCTTTTGTTATCTTTCTCTCTCCTTTAGGTTGTCCTGCAATAACTTTTATATTTGTTGTTTTTTTACCATCCTTTTGCCAAAACACAGGAGATACAAACTGATGCCAGTTAGAACCTCTAGAGCTCTCGGAACCAGTGGCGACTCTAGGAACAATATTTAGGGGGGGGCACAGAAGATACCGCAGTCAAAACTGGGGGGGCACTAATAATTTTCACCACTAAATCATATCACTGAATAAAACTAAGAGCCCTATCACCTGGTGTGAGCTAAAACACCATCGCTAAAGGAAAAATTTAGCGTGAGTCGCTAAAACGTAGTGCCCGACGACCTACTAACAGATCACCTTGTCTGCAGTAGTCCATGAACAAGGTCGTTTGGCGCACGCTAGGAAAACTCTAAGACCTGGGCTGAGACCCAGCGCTAATGCGGTTGTGTACAGGATAGAACTGGTTTTTTTTTCCAGTGCAGAGTGCCGGGCCATACCTATCTCCTGCCCTCACAAGCTTGAATATGAACACATCCAGTGAATAACCTCACACCCCTCCATTATTAAAATCATCCAAGGTGGCCGTATCATCCATGGTTTGATGCACACATATATTAAGGCTGATGGGCATTGCATGATAAATGCCATCCAGCAGCATGTAGAATCCTTACACTGCATTTAATAGATCCAAAAGGAAAGTCAGGTGGGCAACAAAAATTTCCCTGCTGCAGCATATAAATAATACATGTTTCAGGGCAAGACTTATTCACATGTCCCTTCAGGTCACCCTAATAATCAGCCGTTTACATACTATGAATAAGCCCCAGCATAAAATGTTTAAAATGAGGCAATATATTAGAAATAGGATATATGTGGATAAAGGATACATTTATATAAAAGAGCCGACTGCAACAGCAACGACAATGCGAACCAGATCCATTGGTATGGTGTATGGGGCCAAGAGAATACCAGTGCTGCATTCCTTTCAATTGTCTGTTAATTTTGAGCGAGGATCTGTTTCTTCTGTTTTTTTGGAGTTAGCACCAGGGTTGAGCAGTAGGTAAAATAATGTTGCAATCAGCGCCCCTCAAAAAATTAGCGCTGGCACCAAGTGATCTGTTAGCTGCAAAAGCGCTAGAGATCTCTAGCGCTCCCAGAAAATACAGTAAGCTCGCGGTACAAATCGCTAATAACAATGCACTAAGTGATTTTTCCCATTTGTAGCGGTGGCAAACGATCTGTTGGCGCTAGACTCGATTAATCTGGCGCTAACGCAAAACCATGTCAAAGCAAGGGTTAGCTCACACCAGGTAATAGTGCCTTAATAAGTATATATAAATAAGATTGCAGAACCCCAGAGTAATGTGATGCAATGATACCTTTTTATTGTACTAACCTGATACTTAAATTCAATATTTTATTTGCCGCAATTCGGCAGTTTTTGCTGAACGTCTGATAGCTGCTTCAGCGACTCCACTTTTAGCAAATTACAGTGACCATTCGCTAAATAGGAATTCACTATATTGTCGGCAAAATTAATTCCCCGAAATGTGCCGAAAAGCAGAGGATCTAAAAAGCTGATTAGACTCTTTAGATTCTAACTTCCATAGTAACCGCTAAAATTCCATAAACCCAGGGAAATACAATAAAAATAACAATGTGGCATTTAGCTACCCCTTAACCCCTAAATTGCCATTAATCAAGGTAAAACATGAAATGAATACACTGTGAGGCTTGTAGCCTACCCATTAACCCCTACAATGCCATTACTCAAGGAAAAAATGAAATGTATACTGTAAGGGATGAAGCCTACCCATTATCCCTTAATATACAACTAAACCAAGGCAAAAACTAACGTAATACACAATGTAATGTATAGTCTGAACATTAACCACTTCACTGCTGAGCCATTTCAACCCTGTGAAAATGTTTAAATAATAACAGGCACTTAAACTTAATGTTTGTTGACTTTTACTTCACACTGAATATGGTCATGTTGGGTATCATTGAAAAGGACAGAATCATCCCTTTACAATGACACCTAGATCCTCCATATACGATGCACAGGGGCGGAGATACAGCAGTCCGAAGAAGTGTGGGAAGCTGGATGCTGATTTTTGGTGGGGGGGCACATGGGGGGGCAAGGAATAACCTAGGGGGGGCAATTGCCCCCCCTTGCCCCCCTGTAGAGTCGCCTATGCTCGGAACACACTAGTAAGAGAGCATCAAAATAAAATAAAAAACTTTATTGTAACGAACGAAAAAGCAGTCTCCAAAATAATTAACGAAACGAATCGGTCAAACATACCTAGGACAAAAATGGCAAAAAAGACAAGTGCTAATAACACAATAAGGGCACTATTACAATGTTCACGCTAAGGAGGAAAGTCTGCGCCTGCAGGTTTCTCCTTAGCGTCCCCGTTTTACCCTGATATTACGGGGCAGGCGCTAAATCAGCAGCGTGCTAAGCCTGAGGATACTCAAGGCAGCACTACAGTAAGCGTGGCCGCGAGCATCCCCTCCTTGGAGTCCTTAGGACTCCATTGAGGCTTCCACTGCCGGTCACATGACCTGCAGGATATCGCCTCCCGTGAGATCCGGCAGGTTGGCAGAGTGATCGCAAAGGGAGACTGGGGACTTTTTTCCCCCAGTCTCTCTCTGCTCCCAGTAGCAAGAAGAAGCGGATCGAGCTGCCGTTCTCATCGCGGGATGAGAGGTGAGTATTTCATTTTGGGTTTTTTTCAGCTGGTGATAACTGATTCTGCAGAAGCACCGGCTTCTAACTGTGGTTAACTTTTCAGTTAACCGCAACAGAACGTACGTAGTGATAGGACTTTGTAATCCTAATGCTAATTAACACTTTGTGCTCCCCATGTTAAGCATAGGGAGCGCAAAGTATAGTAACCTCACGCTGAAAAGCGCAAGCTCCGAATCGCTAATGGGTTTTTTAACCCGTTAACGTTCGGATTGTAATATGGTGCGCCCGCGCTAGGGCCACGTAAGCTAACGTTAATGCTCACACAGCTGAGCGCTATTTTAACATTGTAAAATGGCCCTAAAACGGCTTAGAATAGAGTAGGTGCGATAAATACTATTAGTAAATCGTTGTGTTGTACATAAACACCTAAAAAGCTGCACAAAGTTCATTAAACCTGCACGTCCCTGAAAGATCAATAATAATTTGACCAAGATTCAAACGTTAGTGAAACTTGAGCACATGGGATATAAAAAAGAAATTTAAGGATCAACCCCCTACATAGAAACCTGGGGGGTGGGGTACCCACTAATGCCCATGTTATGTTAGGTAAACATGGCATATAGAATTCTGGCCAAATACAAAAAGAAAAACCAGTTGGTGAACAAAGCCCTAATCAGTATAAATATACAGGGTTATTCAGAGAGAGGTGAAAAGCAGGAGAATGGCTGGAGAATGGAAAATTCTAGGTCAAAATAGCCAAACCAGAAAAATTCTCCCATTTATCTCACTTTCCAAATCGGCTATTTTGACCTCGAATTTTCCAATCTCCAGCCAATCTCCTACTTTTCACCTCTCTCTGAATAACCCTGATAGGATTCCTCCAAAACACAATAGGACAACAAATATATACATCCGCCAGGTAATAAATGCAATTCTAGTCCTTATTGTGGCCAGTGAATAATACAAACCTGAACAGCGAAGCGGAATGGCTTATACATAAACACCTAAGAAGCTACAAATAACTTGTGAAACCTGTATCGCCCTAAGGAATTAGTAATTGTGTTACCAGGATTCAATGGTTGGTGCAGCAAGGACACATGAGATCAAAAAATGGATCATCAACCCCTATATGGAAACTTGGGGAATATTCTCTAAAAAACGTGATCTTATTGCAACACTAATGGCATATGGAATTCTGGCCAAGTACAGAAAAAAAACACTGGTCGGTGGACAAAGCCCTAATCAATATACATATATCATTACTCCCAAACACAATTGGGCAACAGATGCATACATCCACCAGCTAGTAAATACAATTCTGGTCCTTAGTGTGGCCAGTGAATAATGCAACCATATACATCCACCACTTAATAAATGCAATTCTGGTTTATATTGTGGCCAGTGAATAAAGCAGCCATGAACAGGGAAGCTGAATAGCTTATAAATAAATGCCTAAGAAGCTACAACAGGGTACAATCATTAGTGCAGTCTGTATACGTAACAGGGTACAATCATTAGTGCAGTCTGTATACGTAACAGGGTACAATCATTAGTGCAGTCTGTATACGTAACAGGGTACAATCATTAGTGCAGTCTGTATACGTAACAGGGTACAATCATTAGTGCAGTCTGTATACGTAAGATCAAAGGAAAAAATTAAAATGTAGCAGCAACCCCTATGTTGAAATTTGGGGGGTATATTCACTAATACCTTGATCTTGTTTGATAAATATGGAATACTGGGCAAATACAAAAAACACCAGTTGGTGAACAAAGCCCTAATCAGTATATCTATCTATCTGTCTGTCTGTCTGTCTGTCTCATAAAGTCTCTTTACAATTTCAAAAATGGATTACAAAGGCAAATGAAAAGACAGATAAGTGAAAATTATTACAAAATGAGACGAATATATTTAAGGTTTTTTGCCTCATTTAATACACCTCTATATGGGCACCATTATTTGCACGAAGCACATCAAGACGGTACTGGATTTCTTGCCATGTTGGCTGTAGCATACCCTCATCAATGGTGGCAATGGCATCAGTGATCCTCTGCTTTAGATTAGTGATGTCCCGTACCTTTGTTCCACACACATTGGGCACTATTACATTGTTGACGCAAACGTTAACGTTCAATTGCGTGAGCATTAAAGTTTGCTGCGGTGTTTACCGCATATTACAATCCAAACGCAAACGGGTTAAAAAACCTGTTTGCGTTCGGTACCTTGCACTTTTCAGCGCGAGCTTACTGTACTTGCGCTGCCTATGCTTAAAGTATCCATGTAATTGGGCAGACTAGATGGGCCGAAAGGTTCTTATCTGCCGACATTTTCTATGTTTCTATGGGGAGCGCAAAGTGTTAATCAGCGCTGGATTGCAAAGTCCCAGCGCTGACAAACGCCTGACTCTGTTTAGCGAAAGTTAACCAGAGCCAGGACTTGGTGTTAACGGATTCCGCTTCTGCTGATTGCTGCCCCCCCAGTGCAGGCTGACACTCCGGGACCCCGGGGGGGATAGATGTCATCGCGGTGGCGCGATGCCATCTATTTCAGGCACCCCCCCCCCCCGGAAGTGCGGAGGAGGTGCCTGAAAGGGAGGGGAGGTCTCCCTCCTGGTCGCCAAGGTCCTGCGGCTGAAGGCAGGCACAGTTTGGAAGGGCACAGCCTGCCCTTCCAAACCGTGCCTGTGTTTAACCCCTTGGGTGCCGGATCACAATTCGGCGCCGAAAAGCGGCACATTGTGATCCTCTCCCAGACCTGGCCGACATCTTGGATGTCGGCCAAGCTTCCGGGAATGCCCCCTGATGACTGGCGTCATCGTGCATAGCACGATGACCCCAGTCCTGGAGTTAACCCCTAACTGCCACCAATGGTGGAGATAGGGGGTTCCAATGAACCCCCTATCTCCCGATCTGTGGCAGCTAGGGGTTAATGTTTGGTATTGCTTTCCAACGATACCAAACATGACCATGTAAAAATTAAGCAAAAAAATTTAAAATAAAAAATATTTAAAAAAATAATAATTATAAAAAAATGAACAAGTTTTTTTTTTTTGTTAATGCAGCAATATTGTTCCCATTTCAATTATAATGTGAACAATAATGCTGCACTAACGATTTCTGTATGCGGTGCGTTTGTTAAAAATAGCAAAATTTTCCCCAAAAAAAAATGTAACGAGACCCCATTTCTAATTTTTTTAACAAGCGCACCCCATACAAAATATAACCGCAATTGCTCACATGTTAAAATGTGAAAAAAAAACACTTTACACGTTGTAAATTATTGAAAATACATATTTTATTGCATTTTTTGTTATAATATACAGACAGGTCATGACGTATACATATAATAATGACATATTATGAATCTGCCGAGTCTGACGGAAAGAACGATATATAATATGTCTGCGTCATATACTAAAATAAGCCTTCAAAACACGTTTAAACATGATGAGCAAAACCGGTAAAAATGACCTCAGCACAGAGGCGTGAAATGGCTCAGCAGCGAAAGGGTTAAAGTCATTTTAGTGGTCACAATTACCATAATGCCCTTAACTCTTTTCCCCCCTTCGAAGGGGGGTGGGCATCAAATTTCTTATTCAACCTGCCCAAACCTGCCCATGAACAGGCCTTCCTTTGCTCTCCTCCCATCTTGTAGCGATTCCTTCCTTCCTGGGCAAGTTTTCTGTCCCAGTTCGACCCTGACTCCAATCATATTTTTCTATGAGAAGTAATTGATTAGATATATTTAGGAATGCTGCCGGGTATCACTGTGGATGCATCAGCCAGGTGGGTTAGGCAGTGGGGAAAACGTTTTCTTTCTTTTATTAGAATTTTAAAAAAAATTTAACTAGCAAATGATTTTCCAAAAAACTCTGTCAGGACCCAGTGGGTTTTTTGAAAATTATTTGGAATTTTTTTTTTGAGAAAGGATTTTACCAGGAAGGATACATTGAGATTTCTCTCGTTTTCAAGTATGTCCTGGGTGGCGAGTATGTACCGTTAGGTGTCTTGCCCAAGGACACTTACTGGAGAGGTTGCTCGCTGGGATTGAACCCGTGACTCCACAGGCTCTCTCCATGCAGAGCAGTGACATTACCTCTACTCCATCCAGCCGGTACTAGATTTACACTGTAAGAAATGTTTGGGAATATTTCTAATGTATTCCTTACTGTAATAACTTATTTGGCAGGCAGATGTCGCCATCTGTTGGCCGAAAGTGTTACTGCAGTTCAGGGCTCCATACAGGATCAGCTGGGGAAAAGTCCGTTCGAGACGTTCCCCAGCTGGTTTGAAAAAGTGTCAGGACCTCAGGCATCATGCATATGGTACTAAAACTTTGGGGGCATCTTCTGGAGCCCAAACTTAAAGAAATTTGCAGCAAACACATTTAATTTGCAATGAAACAGCATATAATTGACCCAGATAATGTCAACACAATATTGGGCTACTGTGTCTGCTACTGCTGATCATGTATACACGATCATGCTAGTGAAGAGGTTAAATCCAAAAAGCTGGATTTTTTTTATGATATTAAATTACGCTATATTGAAAAGAAAAAAAATCTTCTTTTCTGCCATTGTGAATGTGCAGCGTCAAAAAACGAGCGCCAATTCAAATCACCAATTAAAATTAGTGGAAAGGGGAAGGTAATGGGAGTGCTTCATTATGCAGCCGTATCTGGGAACGAGAGATTAACTACTTCAGCAGATATTAAATGCACACATGTTTAAAGAGAATGTGGAGAGCTGCGTTTTATTCACGGTAATAAGTGTTCCACTACACTTCTGTATTGCTGAAACAATTTAATGGTCCGGGAAATCTTTTTCTGAAGGGGGAAAAAAAAAAATCACATTGAAATGTCAGCTTTGATATACGTATCTGTCTTGGAAGTATAATTGTGAAGCTTTGTAATGGTGTGTATTGTATCAGGGCAGCAGAGAGCAGTGGATCCCATATTCTAAGTCTATAGCATATTGCGTAATTTATTTATGGGTCTCTGAGCCGAGTATAAGCTGCAGTAATCATATAATGTCATAGAGCTTGCTTTGAAACTATTGAAATGTGGGTCCGACCAACAGAAATCATAGAGATGCAGCTACAGTCAGGTCCAGAAATATTGGGACATCGACACAATTCTAACCTCTTTGGCTCTATACACCACCACAATGGAGTTGGAATGAAACAAACACAATGTGCTTTAACTGCAGACTGTCAGCTTTAATTTGAGGGTATGTACATCCAACTCAGGTGAACGGTGTAGGACTTACAGCAGTTTGCAGATGTGCCTCCCACTTGTTAAGGGACCAAAGGTAATGGGACAGAATAATAATCATAAATCTAACTTTCCCTTCTTAATACTTGGTTGCAAATCCTTTGCAGTCAATCACAGCCTGAAGTCTGGAACGCATAGACATCACCAGACGCTGGGTTTCATCCCTGGTGATGCTCTGCCAGGTCTCTACTGCAACTGTCTTCAGTTCCTGCTTGTTCTTGGGGCATTTTCCCTTCAGTTTTGTCTTCAGCAAGTGAAATGCATGCTCAATGGGATTCAGGTCAGGTGATTGACTTGGCCATTCCATAACATTCCACTTCTGTCCCTTCAAAAACTCTTTGGTTGCTTTTACAGTATGCTTTGGGTCATTGTCCATCTGCACTGTGAAGCGCCGTCCAATGAGTTCTGCAGCATTTGGCTGAATGTGAGCAGATATTGCCCGAAACACTTCAGAATTCATCCTGCTGCTTTTGTCAGCGGTCACATCATCAATAAATACAAGAGAACCAGTTCCATTGGCAGCCATACATGCCCACGCCATGACACTACTACCACCATGCTTCACTGATGAGGTGGTATGCTTAGGATCATGAGCAGTTCCTTTCCTTCTCCATACTCTTCTCTTCCCATCACTCTGGTACAAGTTGATCTTGGTCTCATCTGTCCATAGGATCTTGTTCCAGAACTGTGAAGGCTTTGTTAGGTGTTGCTTGGCAAACTCTACTCTGGCCTTCCTGTTTTTGAGGCTCACCAATGCTTTACATCTTGTGGTGAACCCTCTGTATTTACTCTGGTGAAGTCTTCTCTTGATTGTTGACTTTGACACACATACACCTACCTCCTGGAGAGTGTTCTTGATCTGGCCAACTGTTGTGAAGGGTGTTTTCTTCACCAGGGAAAGAATTCTTCAGTCATCCACCACAGTTGTTTTCCGTGGTCTCCCGGGTCTTTTGGTATTGCTGAGCTCACCGGTACGTTTCTTATTTTTGAGAATGTTCCAAACAGTTGTTTTGGCCATGCCTAATGTTCTTGCTATCTCTCTGATGGGTTTGTTTTGTTTCTTCAGCCTATTGATGGCTTGCTTCACTGATAGTGACAGGTCTTTGGATCTCATCTTGAGAGTTGACAGCAACAGATTCCAAATGCAAATAGCACACTTGAAATGAACTCTGGGCCTTTTATCTGCACATTGTAATTGGGGTAATGAGGGAATATCACACACCTGGCCATGGAACAGCTGAGAAGCCAATTGTCCCATTACTTTTGGTCCCTTAACAAGTGGGAGGCACATCTGCAAACTGCTGTAAGTCCTACACCGTTCACCTGAGTTGGATGTACATACCCTCAAATTAAAGCTGACAGTCTGCAGTTAAAGCACATTGTGTTTGTTTCATTCCAACTCCATTGTGGTGGTGTATAGAGCCAAAGATGTTAGAATTGTGTCGATGTCCCAATATTTCTGGACCTGACTGTATATGACTGGGTGAACTGTGCAAAGATGCACATCAAATATGATTTATTGGAATTATTGGGATATTTGATCTCTCTTATTCTCTTGCGCTCCACATGAAGATCCTCTCAAGATGATACATGCTGCCTGGACAAAAAAAGTCACTACCTGTTGTGTCACTACCTGCACAGGTTTAAATCCCAGCCAGAGCACCTCTCCAGTAAGTGTCCTTGGGCAAGACACCTAACGGTGCATACTCGCCACCCAGGACATACTTGAAAACGAGAGAAATCTCAATGTATCCTTCCTGGTAAAATACTTTATAAATAAATAAAGAAATAGTACCGCCCTCTCTGCTGTGGGATGAGAGGTGAGTATGGGATTTTTAAAGAGGGTTAGGACAGAGTATTAAGTGATTTTGCCAAAGAGAAATCACTTAACACCATCTTTTATGAGATGGTATTTCTGTGACAAATACCGTTTCACGAATGGACCCACAAGCACCTTGGAATTGCTTGTGCTTCTATTCCAAGGTGCAAATTAAGGTCTCTTAAACAAAGTATAGGAGATCTTAGTTAACTGTAAGGAAGCACAGAGAATCACTATCCTCGAGGCTCAAAGTTTGTGCCAAGAGTGGAATAGCAATTCCAGGCAATGAGGTAACTTTGAGTTGAGACACTATGTATAGTCAGAGCAGCCATCAGGAGGTGACAGCCCATGATTTGTTGAGGGGCCCAGGAGCTCCAGAGGGCCCTGGTCAAATCCGGTTCAGCTTAAGTGAAACAGATTTAAGGGTCCCTCCATGCCAGCCAGGACTGACTCACCAAGATACCCACATATTTCCCGGTAGGCCGCGGCATCTGGGACATGTAAGAGCACTGTAACCAGGAAAGCAGAAGGGGAGGCAAATGTTTTATTATTTAGGCTTGTGCACTGATTTTTTTTTTTGGTTCGGTTCGTTCGTATTTTTGTAACTTTTCGTTTCGGCCGATTTCCGTTTCGGTTCGGTTCGTTTTTCGTATCGACTTTTTTTTCGTGATTTCGGAAATTTTCATGTTTTTTGGAACGTCTGTTCTCCTCGTTTCAAAGTGTCTATTCGTTTTGACGTAAACTAATGGTTTTTCGGATATGATAATTATACGATACAATAATTCTGCCGATACGATAATTCTGCCATTGAGATTTCTCACGTTTTACAAGAAGGATACAATGAGATTTCTCATGTTTTACAAGAAGGATACATTGAGATTTCTCTGGTTTCCCGGCAAGGATACATTGAGATTTCTCATGTTTTACAAGAAGGATACATTGAGATTTCTCATGTTTTACAATAAGGATACATTGAGATTTCTCTGGTTTCCCGGGAAGGATACATTGAGATTTCTCATGTTTTACAAGAAGGATACATTGAGATTTCTCATGTTTTACAAGAAGGATACATTGAGATTTCTCTGGTTTCCCGGGAAGGATACATTGAGATTTCTCATGTTTTACAAGAAGGATACATTGAGATTTCTCTGGATTTCCAGGAAGGATACATTGAGATTTCTCATTTTTTACACAAAGGATACATTGAGATTTCTCTTGTTTTACAAGAAGGATACATTGAGATTTCTCATGTTTTCCAGGAAGGATACATTGAGATGGGAATGATACAAAATTTAATTACAGAATCAGCGATATAAATATGATGTCCGAAATTACTAAAATGGAACCGAAATCAGAAATGGAGCCGAAATCAGGAATGGAACGAAAATGAATTTCGATTTTACACATTTCCAGTCCATTCGAAAATTCCAAAAAGTTTTCATTTCGGCTTGAAAATTTGTTCAGGTCTGCTGTTTTCGGATCCGAAAATTTTCGGAAAATCGTCCGAATGCACGAATTGGGAAATTTCAGGAAAATTCCAAAACCCGAAACGCACATCCCTATTATTATTAACTAGGCGTTAAGCCTGCCCAGAGGGCAGTCTATTGTTGTAGAGGATCTGGCTATTTAGTGTTCCCAATGATGTGGCTGGTTGTCGCATCCATGATCTGGCTGCTCAGGTGGTTGCCAGGATCTGGCTGCTCAGATGGTCGCCAGGATCTGGCTGTTCAGGTGCTACCCAGGATCTGGTTGTTCAGGTGCTACCCATGATCTGGCTGGTCAGGTGCTCCCTAGGATGTAGCTATTCGGTGCTCCCTAGGATCTGGCGTCTTGGTACTCCCTAGGATCTGGCTGCTCAGTGCACCCAGGATCTGGCTGCTCGGGGCTCTCCAGAATCTGGCTGCTCTCGTGCTCCCCAGGATCTGGCTGTCTTAGTGCTCCCCAGAAACTTTCTACTCTCATTGCTCTCCAAAATCAGGCTGTTCTCAGTGCTCCCCAGTGGGCAGTCTATTGTTGTAGAAGACCTGGCTGCTCAGTGCTCCCAATGATGCGGCTGCTTGTCGCACCCAGGATCTGGCTGTTCAGGTGCTCCGCAGGATCTGCCTGCCCAGGTAGTGGCCAGGATCTGGCTGGTCAGGTGCTCCCCTGGATCTGGCTGATGAGGTGCTCCCCAGGATGTGACTGTTTGGTGTTCCCCAGGATCTGGCTGCTTGGCACTCCCCAGAATCTGGCTGCTCTCAGTGCTCCCCCAAAGGCATTTGTAGAGGATGTGGCTGCCCAGTGGTTCAGTAAGGAACCCCTTGGTTTCTGTCCTGTGTACAGCATATTGTCTCAAGAAGATATCTTATCACCAACCTTGGAATAGGGAACAATATATATTTTTTTTTTGAGAAAGGATTTTACCAGGAAAGATACATTGAGATTTCTCTCGTTTTCAAGTATGTCCTGGGTGGCGAGTAGTTAGGTGTCTTGCCCAAGGACACTTCCTGGAGAGGTGCTCACCGGGATCGAACCCATGTCTCCACAGGCTCTCTCCATGCAGAGCAGTGATGTTACCTCTACTCCACCCATCCAGTACATTTCATTGAAACCTGTAGTAAAGCAATGAAGTCGAAATCTTATTGAAGCTAGAAATTTTGTGTCTTACATGTATTGCCACCAAAATGCTGCAGGAAAACTCACAATGCACTGCTATCCTTTTATTTGGCAAAAGGGGTAAAAGAGGATCGTTCAACGGTTGGGTTAATGGACCAGGTAACATTAGTCCCTGCTGTATGGATTGTTCCTCCGAAAAAGAACTAACTGTTCAAATGAGCCCTTCCCTTACGGAGGATACACTTATTATCACATGGCCAGACCAATTTAAAGAATATGCTTGTCAGCTGCCTGATCTTCTCTACTGGGACGAGCTGGTAAATAATATCTATGTAAAAGGGATGCTCTCCTAAACATGTATTCCTAAATATATACCTTCTCACTGCTTTGTAATTTGTAATATTAGAAAATCCATATTCTGGAACCGTTTCTGCACTCGCAGCTCCAGTAAGTGTGGTTTTATGTTTAAATTTGAGTTGTAATTAATTGTGCAATCTATTAGAAAATCGAGGACGATATACATTATGTACCTGATTAACTTTTGACTGCTGATTTTGGATGGCAATTTTGAAAATTAGACGAAAGAGAATTTCGGTGTAAATGATTTTCTGTTTAAGAAACTATGCCTAAATAATAATTAATTTACATTTAGAGATAAATAATATCTCATTTCCCCTCTTTAAATTAAATATAAAATGTGAAAATATCTAGAATGAAACACTTTGAAGCTCAATGAGGTAAGGATAGTTATATTTTATTACATCCTTATAACCATTTCATTAGCATGGAACGTTGCTCTCTTTAACCCCTTCACTACCATGCACTTTCTGTTCATATAATTTTTAGCATCACATTTTTTTTTTTTAAAACTTACAGAGTTATTCAAAGAGCTCCGAATTGGGGCCGAAAGGTAAGCGAACGCTGAAAATCAGCGTTTGGTTACCTTTTTTGGCCATGCGGCTATTCAGAGAGCAGGCAATCCGCCAAATGTTGGCGAATTGCCTGCACTTACGGTGCCTGTTCGGTGCCTGTTTGAGGGCAGTGAAATCCCCATAGCTTCGTCTATTCAGAGAACAAAAACCAGCAGTGAAAAGTTGCCGAAATGCCCTGCCATTCGGTTGCTTCATTCGACAGGTTTATTCAGGCAAATCCCATAGGCTTCAATGTTAAAAATATTCCCGTTTTAATTCAATATCTAATAAACCATTTATTATAATATTCTGCAGTAAAACATCTCTTTATTTATAGATTTTTTTTGATATTTTAAGCATTTTTCAGGATTTTTTTGCTAATTTTTTTTAAAATATTTTTTTAATGTTTTTTCTTTTTTCTGTAACAGCCCTTTTTATTATCATTCATTGGATCTTTATATGGAAATTTCAGACATTTTCGTTCTGTAGTTTCTTTGCAAACAGCGTTTCACTTTTCAAACATTCAAGCGTACTGTTTTTTTTTCTTCACTCCATTCGGCTGCGGTGTCGGCTTGTTCCTGCGACTGCTCTGCGCTGTGATAGGCTCCTGCTCGGGTTTCTCCAGCGTCTTTGGCGGGGTTAATCCAGATGTTTTTGTGTGTTTCGGTGTTCGTTCACCCTGGTTTTGCGGTGAGTTTTCGGTGGGTTTGCAGCGACTTTTCCCTGCACTACGACGACCCTGTGGTGCTTGCTGAATACACCGCAGGGTCACCGAAATGGGATCGCCGAATTGAAGAGAACGAAGTCACCGAACGTGCGGTGACTTTTCGATTCTCTTTGAATAACCCTGATAGGAATTTTTTGGTTAAACGAATCATTAGTTCAAATTAAATAACTGCTTCAACTCCCCACATCAAAATCATTAATAAACAAATAGAGTTTCGGCAGCACCTCGATGCATATACGTAATGTCGATAGCAACATGTTCTGTCCATATGCATTAAATGGATCTAATCAGCTGGTGCAGTTAAATCAGTGTTCCCATATACTCTCCCTCTGACTACATGTGCCCAAATACTCAACATTAATTCCCCTTTACCAAGTGATTTTTGTCCGTTGAAGAAAATAGATTATAACATTTAACCCTTTCACAACCAAGTGATTTTAAAAAAAAATTGTCAGTGTTTTTTTGTAAAATCATTTTTAATCAATTATACATTAATAAATAGTTATTACAGTAAATACCCGATTTGGCGCTATCTACTGCCAAATTGAGTTACAGAGGTTTGAGCAGCAAGTCTGTGTTTTCTTTTTCTCCCTGCATCGCCTGCTGACAGGCCGATATTTCAGAGCATTCGTCAGCTGATTTTACAGTTTTAGCTCTTTGGGCATTATGCTCACAGGGCTAAAACTTTGGGAGCACCTTCTCAGGCCAAAAGCAAACAAAATTCATTCGCAGCAAACTAATTTCATTTTCTTTTGGGCTGCAGATCAGCATGTCGAAATATCTCGATATCGGGACACCAGATGGTGCCTTTGAAGCTCGAGATATCTCGATATTGGTAGTGAAGGGGTTAATTGAAACTCGGTCTGAGTAGTTAACAGTTAAAGGTAGGATAAAAAACAATACTGTATGCAAGGCACGATGCCGCCAGTTTCATGCGCCCCCTCCGGCAGAGTGGGGAGAGTGCCTGAAAGGGAGGGGGAGTCTTCGGACCCCTCTACCTCCCAATTGGGAGGAGATCCAGCTTGGAGAGAGGCATTGCTGGAAAGGTCACAGTGTGACCTTTCCAGCAATGCCTCTCTCTAACTCCTGAGGTGCCGGTCTGCTTTTTTAAAACGTTTTTGTCTGGGTTGTATAATAAAACGTGGCTTCAAATCACTTTTAAACATGATGAGCACAAAACGGTCAAAATGAGCTCAGCACACAGAGGTGAAATGGCTCAGCGGTGAAGGGGTTAAAAAGCAAAAAACGTGTAAACATTGGGTATTTCTAAACTCAGGACAAAACTTAGAAACTATTTAGCAGCTGTCTTTTTTGGCGTTTGTAGATTTTAGGGATCAAAGTTCGAAAAAGTATTTTTCCCCCAGTTTTTTCATCATATTTCATACTTTATTTTATAGTAAATTATACGAAATGATGAAAGTGATGGTATCTTTAAAAAGTCCATTTAATGGCGAGAAAAACTGTATATAATAAGTGTGGGTTCCATGAAGGAGTAAGAGGAAAATGAGAGCAAAACACAGCGCAGAAATGTAAAAACCACGGTGGATACAGACCATGGTAAACCAGCTTGGTTACTATGGGGTTAAAATGAAAATAATAAACTTTTCTTAAAAAAAAAATTAAAAAACGACATTACTTTTTTATATTGAATCCTATGGGATTCGCCTGTTGAACTGAATCACTGAAAATCTGGTCATATTGCCGACACTTCGTTACAATTCAGTGTTCTGTGAATAGACAAACCGTTACTTCTCTATAGGAAAATTTCGCTGCTGCTGCTGAGGTCCGCCGAACTGCAATGTATTTTGCCATCAATTCGTCTGTATTTAGTGGCTTGATAGTTTTGCAAATAGACGAAATGCCGCGAAATTGCACCGAACGTTGACATTCAACGTTCGGTGCAATTCGGTGGCAAGTTCGGTGCTTCGTGATTAACCTCTTCAAATAATTGAAGTCTAGAAAATTTGCTTATTTTTTTTAAAGCTTACTGCAACTAATTATTTGCCCTGATCATAAATCAAACTTTGCCAGCACAAGCATTATAGGCACTAACCCAGGCAAGGGAGCTATTGAAATCCACTTGGACTGCACGACGGATAAGGCAAACGCGTCAACCTATCTAATTAAGATATCTATTAAAAATGCCCTTGGGCTTCTACTTGACAAGATAAATGAGCGATAAAGGTTGTTTTGGGAATACGTTTTGCATAATGATTAGAATTCAACGTCTACTTGCTTTAAAATACTAAATACTTTGCGTCAAGAGGTCTTAAGCTCTTTTCTAAGTTATTACAGTATGTGGAACGTAAAGGTCACACATCGAACCATCTGGAAATCGATTAGCCATTTGAAGCGACTCCTTTTGCTGCCGCCTCCTTCCGAACGCTTGTATCGTCGTTTGTAGCCGATCTTCTGTTTAATAACTCTTCACCCTTGAGACTCTTTGCAGGTTTTAGTTCTCCCTGGTGAAATTCTCTTGACATCATTATGTGTTTTGAGGCTGCATGTTGTGGATTCTGCCTCCATGAGAGATCATTGTGGTTAGGGCCGCGGTGCTGCATATTCTTAATTATTATTGTTAGATATCAATTATTTATTACCCTTTGCTTATTTACAATCCGGGTTTGGGAGCAAGACAAGTCCTATTTTTTTTTAAATGATTTATAAAGGTGAGAAAAAGAGAGGTTTGTGAGGGTCCTGAGAACGAGCAATGGCACTAGTGGCCTGTTCTACGGTGGGGGCCAGCTCAGGTCTCACAAGGTTTTAGCTCGATTGTGCCATTACAGGAACAACTGCTCCATATGCAAATCAGACTGCTACACCCAGAAAGGGTGACCAGTAGGGATGAGCCGAACACCCCCGTGTTCGGTTCGCATTCGAACTCGAACAATTTCAAAAGTTCAAGTTCGAACTCGAACTCGAACCGAACTCTATGCAAGTCAATGGGACTCAAAAGTTCGATTTTTAGATTGCCCTCCAAGAGGGCATTTATGCAAGATATTTGCCATAAAATGTGTATGGGGGTCTTGGTAGTGCCCTGGGGGACAGGAAACAAGGACAAAAAGTTTTAAAAAAAGAAGTTTTTAAAGGAACAGTGAGTTTTCCATAAAATAAGGGTTAAAAATAAAAATTAAAAATTCCTTCAAATATCGTGCCTAGGAGGTCGCCATAACCTGCCCGTGAAGTGGCGGATTTCTAGGATGTATAGAAACAATGCGATCAGAGACCCACACAAGACATCTAGCCACCCTTAAGGGGTTAAAATGCACAGGGACTGGCTACTATCCTGTTAGATGAGGGAATGTATTAGGCCCCGTTCACACTGTGCGATTTATCGAGCGGATTTTGCCATGACGTCACAGCAAAATCCGCGCGACGTCGCACTGTGTAGCTTCTCCAATGCATTTCAATTGAGCTGTTCACATCTTGCCGCGCAACGTCACATGTCGCGCGTCACAGTAGCATGTCGCTGGTACATGACCCTTTTTTTGAGATTTGCTATCTGCGATTTTGCGATTTGCATTGGTGGTGCTTTGCAAAAATCGCACAAAACCGCGATGCCGCGTGACGTCATGCGACATTATCGCACTATGTCGCGAATATGAAAATCGCACCTAAAATCACGCGACTTTCAAATCGCACAGTGTGAACAGGGCTTTATATGTATAAAGCAAGGTATATGTGACAATGGATAGTCAGAGACTCTAGGGACTCAGCTTGTATGCTTTATGATAGACATTTCTAACACAATAGTAATTGTATGCTCACATAGGCCCTTCGGGAGAGGTACATGTCATACAAATACTGGAATATTACGTTTAAATCTAAGGAGTGTGATAAAGATTTTATTTGTCTTGGTGACAAATGACGTGACATCTACATCATTAATGATAGGCTTTACAGAGCCCTGGTCCTCAAGGGGTTAAACAGCATATCAGAGAGGATCATATAGTAGAAATGAACACTTCTTAGAATTCAAAACAAACAGTGTTTGTTCATACATGTTCAGGCCACACCCAGTCTGCAAGCAATGTATCAAATTCTAATTGCTAATTAGAAGCACATGTTATTTCCAAACACTAATTAAACACCTGTTGTTTACGCCGTTTGAGAGCACAGGTCATTTAGAGGTGAGAATCTTTGCACCTATAGTAGACAACATTAGGTAGTTTTTTAATTCAATATCTAATAAACCGTTGCTTATAATATTCTGCAGTAAAGAGTCTCTTTATTTCTAGATTTTTTTTGTATTTTTTAAGCATTTTTTATACTTTTTTAAAAAAAAAAATCGAACTCGAACCGAACACGCCAAGAAGTTCGAAGTTCGCGAACTTTCGAACTGCCAATGTTCGAGTCGAACTCCGAACTGATCAAACCGAACAGCTCATCCCTAGTGACCAGTGCTGAAATGCCAACGACGTCATCCCTGCATGAGAAGCGCAGCAATCCCTGATGATCGTTTGGCACAATCAAACTAAAAGCTTGAGAGACCTGAGCAGGCCCCACTGTAGAGCAGGACACTAGTGCCATTGCTCCTTCTCAGAAACCTCTCTTTTTCTCAAAATATAAAGGTGATACATTTAAAGACGGAACACCTTCAGGGTTATTCAAAGAGCTCCGAATTGTGGCCGAAAGGTAGCCGAACAATGAAATTCAGCGTATGGTTACCTTTCCTGGCCATTCGGCTATCCAGAGAGCAGGCAGTTTGCCAAATGGTGCCTGTTCGGTAGTTTACTCAGCAGGGAAAAGTTGCCGAAGTGCCCTGCTGTTCGGTAGTTTCATTCGACAGGTCTATTCAGGCGAATCCCATAGGCTTCATCTGAAATTAAACCGATTCATATTACGGAAGCACTTCCAAACTAACAAATCGGTTCAGTCCAAAATGGGACGAAAACGAGACAAAACGGAATATAACGAATTGTTACCGTTTTCACAATTAAATTTGTTAAACTATTTCACTGGTTTCACAGATTCAACACCGCATCCCTGTCCATTGGCCGTGGTGCTGAATCTGTTGTATTCAGCACCACAGGCTATGGACAGCGACATACAGTGTTGTTCGGTGGCAGTGAAATTCCCCATAGAGAAATAATGGTTAATCTATTCAGAGAACGTCGAACAGCAGCGAAATTTCAGTGTGATGCCCTGATTTTCTGGGGTTTAGTTCGACAGGTTTAAACACGTGAATCCCATATGTTTAAAGGTAAAAAAAAATCTCTGTTTTTATTAGATATTTATTCAACCTTTTATTTTTTTCATATTCAGAATTTTTGGAGTATTTTTTGTATTTTTTTAGGTGAAATTTTTGAATTCCCAATTATTTTAAAATGATGAGCATGTCGAAATATCTCGATATCGGGACACCAGATGGTGCCTTTGAAGCTCGAGATATCTCGATATTGGTAGTGAAGGGGTTAATTGAAACTCGGTCTGAGTAGTTAACAGTTAAAGGTAGGATAAAAAACAATACTGTATGCAAGGCACGATGCCGCCAGTTTCATGCGCCCCCTCCGGCAGAGTGGGGAGAGTGCCTGAAAGGGAGGGGGAGTCTTCGGACCCCTCTACCTCCCAATTGGGAGGAGATCCAGCTTGGAGAGAGGCATTGCTGGAAAGGTCACAGTGTGACCTTTCCAGCAATGCCTCTCTCTAACTCCTGAGGTGCCGGTCTGCTTTTTTAAAACGTTTTTGTCTGGGTTGTATAATAAAACGTGGCTTCAAATCACTTTTAAACATGATGAGCACAAAACGGTCAAAATGAGCTCAGCACACAGAGGTGAAATGGCTCAGCGGTGAAGGGGTTAAAAAGCAAAAAACGTGTAAACATTGGGTATTTCTAAACTCAGGACAAAACTTAGAAACTATTTAGCAGCTGTCTTTTTTGGCGTTTGTAGATTTTAGGGATCAAAGTTCGAAAAAGTATTTTTCCCCCAGTTTTTTCATCATATTTCATACTTTATTTTATAGTAAATTATACGAAATGATGAAAGTGATGGTATCTTTAAAAAGTCCATTTAATGGCGAGAAAAACTGTATATAATAAGTGTGGGTTCCATGAAGGAGTAAGAGGAAAATGAGAGCAAAACACAGCGCAGAAATGTAAAAACCACGGTGGATACAGACCATGGTAAACCAGCTTGGTTACTATGGGGTTAAAATGAAAATAATAAACTTTTCTTAAAAAAAAAATTAAAAAACGACATTACTTTTTTATATTGAATCCTATGGGATTCGCCTGTTGAACTGAATCACTGAAAATCTGGTCATTTTGCCGACACTTCGTTACAATTCAGTGTTCTGTGAATAGACAAACCGTTACTTCTCTATGGGAAAATTTTGCTGCTGTTGCTGAGGTCCGCCGAACTGCAATGTATTTTGCCATCAATTCGTCTGTATTTAGTGGCTTGATAGTTTTGCAAATAGACGAAATGCCGCGAAATTGCACCGAACGTTGACATTCAACGTTCGGTGCAATTCGGTGGCAAGTTCGGTGCTTCGTGATTAACCTCTTCAAATAATTGAAGTCTAGAAAATTTGCTTATTTTTTTTAAAGCTTACTGCAACTAATTATTTGCCCTGATCATAAATCAAACTTTGCCAGCACAAGCATTATAGGCACTAACCCAGGCAAGGGAGCTATTGAAATCCACTTGGACTGCACGACGGATAAGGCAAACGCGTCAACCTATCTAATTAAGATATCTATTAAAAATGCCCTTGGGCTTCTACTTGACAAGATAAATGAGCGATAAAGGTTGTTTTGGGAATACGTTTTGCATAATGATTAGAATTCAACGTCTACTTGCTTTAAAATACTAAATACTTTGCGTCAAGAGGTCTTAAGCTCTTTTCTAAGTTATTACAGTATGTGGAACGTAAAGGTCACACATCGAACCATCTGGAAATCGATTAGCCATTTGAAGCGACTCCTTTTGCTGCCGCCTCCTTCCGAACGCTTGTATCGTCGTTTGTAGCCGATCTTCTGTTTAATAACTCTTCACCCTTGAGACTCTTTGCAGGTTTTAGTTCTCCCTGGTGAAATTCTCTTGACATCATTATGTGTTTTGAGGCTGCATGTTGTGGATTCTGCCTCCATGAGAGATCATTGTGGTTAGGGCCGCGGTGCTGCAGATTCTTAATTATTATTGTTAGATATCAATTATTTATTACCCTTTGCTTATTTACAATCCGGGCTTGGGAGCAAGACAAGTCCTATTTTTTTTTAAATGATTTATAAAGGTGAGAAAAAGAGAGGTTTGTGAGGGTCCTGAGAACGAGCAATGGCACTAGTGGCCTGCTCTACGGTGGGGGCCGCTCAGGTCTCACAAGGTTTTAGCTCGATTGTGCCATTACAGGAACAACTGCTCCATATGCAAATCAGACGCTACACCCAGAAAGGGTGACCAGTAGGGATGAGCCGAACACCCCCGTGTTCGGTTCGCATTCGAACTCGAACAATTTCAAAAGTTCAAGTTCGAACTCGAACTCGAACCGAACTCTATGCAAGTCAATGGGACTCAAAAGTTCGATTTTTAGATTGCCCTCCAAGAGGGCATTTATGCAAGATATTTGCCATAAAATGTGTATGGGGGTCTTGGTAGTGCCCTGGGGGACAGGAAACAAGGACAAAAAGTTTTAAAAAAAGAAGTTTTTAAAGGAACAGTGAGTTTTCCATAAAATAAGGGTTAAAAATAAAAATTAAAAATTCCTTCAAATATCGTGCCTAGGAGGTCGCCATAACCTGCCCGTGAAGTGGCGGATTTCTAGGATGTATAGAAACAATGCGATCAGAGACCCACACAAGACATCTAGCCACCCTTAAGGGGTTAAAATGCACAGGGACTGGCTACTATCCTGTTAGATGAGGGAATGTATTAGGCCCCGTTCACACTGTGCGATTTATCGAGCGGATTTTGCCATGACGTCACAGCAAAATCCGCGCGACGTCGCACTGTGTAGCTTCTCCAATGCATTTCAATTGAGCTGTTCACATCTTGCCGCGCAACGTCACATGTCGCGCGTCACAGTAGCATGTCGCTGGTACATGACCCTTTTTTTGAGATTTGCTATCTGCGATTTTGCGATTTGCATTGGTGGTGCTTTGCAAAAATCGCACAAAACCGCGATGCCGCGTGACGTCATGCGACATTATCGCACTATGTCGCGAATATGAAAATCGCACCTAAAATCACGCGACTTTCAAATCGCACAGTGTGAACAGGGCTTTATATGTATAAAGCAAGGTATATGTGACAATGGATAGTCAGAGACTCTAGGGACTCAGCTTGTATGCTTTATGATAGACATTTCTAACACAATAGTAATTGTATGCTCACATAGGCCCTTCGGGAGAGGTACATGTCATACAAATACTGGAATATTACGTTTAAATCTAAGGAGTGTGATAAAGATTTTATTTGTCTTGGTGACAAATGACGTGACATCTACATCATTAATGATAGGCTTTACAGAGCCCTGGTCCTCAAGGGGTTAAACAGCATATCAGAGAGGATCATATAGTAGAAATGAACACTTCTTAGAATTCAAAACAAACAGTGTTTGTTCATACATGTTCAGGCCACACCCAGTCTGCAAGCAATGTATCAAATTCTAATTGCTAATTAGAAGCACATGTTATTTCCAAACACTAATTAAACACCTGTTGTTTACGCCGTTTGAGAGCACAGGTCATTTAGAGGTGAGAATCTTTGCACCTATAGTAGACAACATTAGGTAGTTTTTTAATTCAATATCTAATAAACCGTTGCTTATAATATTCTGCAGTAAAGAGTCTCTTTATTTCTAGATTTTTTTTGTATTTTTTAAGCATTTTTTATACTTTTTTAAAAAAAAAAATCGAACTCGAACCGAACACGCCAAGAAGTTCGAAGTTCGCGAACTTTCGAACTGCCAATGTTCGAGTCGAACTCCGAACTGATCAAACCGAACAGCTCATCCCTAGTGACCAGTGCTGAAATGCCAACGACGTCATCCCTGCATGAGAAGCGCAGCAATCCCTGATGATCGTTTGGCACAATCAAACTAAAAGCTTGAGAGACCTGAGCAGGCCCCACTGTAGAGCAGGACACTAGTGCCATTGCTCCTTCTCAGAAACCTCTCTTTTTCTCAAAATATAAAGGTGATACATTTAAAGACGGAACACCTTCAGGGTTATTCAAAGAGCTCCGAATTGTGGCCGAAAGGTAGCCGAACAATGAAATTCAGCGTATGGTTACCTTTCCTGGCCATTCGGCTATCCAGAGAGCAGGCAGTTTGCCAAATGGTGCCTGTTCGGTAGTTTACTCAGCAGGGAAAAGTTGCCGAAGTGCCCTGCTGTTCGGTAGTTTCATTCGACAGGTCTATTCAGGCGAATCCCATAGGCTTCATCTGAAATTAAACCGATTCATATTACGGAAGCACTTCCAAACTAACAAATCGGTTCAGTCCAAAATGGGACGAAAACGAGACAAAACGGAATATAACGAATTGTTACCGTTTTCACAATTAAATTTGTTAAACTATTTCACTGGTTTCACAGATTCAACACCGCATCCCTGTCCATTGGCCGTGGTGCTGAATCTGTTGTATTCAGCACCACAGGCTATGGACAGCGACATACAGTGTTGTTCGGTGGCAGTGAAATTCCCCATAGAGAAATAATGGTTAATCTATTCAGAGAACGTCGAACAGCAGCGAAATTTCAGTGTGATGCCCTGATTTTCTGGGGTTTAGTTCGACAGGTTTAAACACGTGAATCCCATATGTTTAAAGGTAAAAAAAAATCTCTGTTTTTATTAGATATTTATTCAACCTTTTATTTTTTTCATATTCAGAATTTTTGGAGTATTTTTTGTATTTTTTTAGGTGAAATTTTTGAATTCCCAATTATTTTAAAATGATGAGGCTTTTTTCCTGTGCCGAATGCAAATTTTTTTTTTATTTCCTTCAGTCTTGCTGCTTTCAGTGGCTGCTGTCCTTGGTGCTGAAACCCATTTCAGCAGCAAGGACAGGCATATTTCTTTGCTCCGGAGTCCCGCAGAGCTGCTGTCCTTGGTGCTGAAACATATTTCAGCACCAAGGACAGGGGGATTGTTTGCTCCGGAGTCCCACGGTGCTACTGTCCTTGGTGCTGAAACAAGGACTGGGGATTGTGTATCTTTTTTTTAAAACCCTAATCTAAGTAACTAATTCATCTGTTTCACCATTCCAAAATAATGAATCAAAACGAAATAACGAATAAAATCAAATAACGAATTGATACGAAATAGGAATTCCTAATCTCTCAAAATAACGAATCGATCCCAGCCAGAGCACCTCTCCAGTAAGTGACCTTGGGCAAGACACCTAATGGTACCTACTCACCACCCAGGACATACTTGAAAGTGAGAGAAATCTCAATGTATCCTTCCTGGTAAAATATGTTCTCGAAAAAAAAAAAACATAACGACACATTGAAATGAACTAAAAAACATAACGACTCGATCCGAAAGGAAACAAATTTTTTCGTTGTGTACATGTCTATCTGAAACAAAATCTCAAGCTGATCTTGTAATAATAGTTCCACAACTGTTAAAGGTAATATATTCACTGTATATTTAATATATATGGGTTTTTAGTATTTAAGTGTTTATTTCGTTTATTCCTAACTAGGATAATAATGCATGATGTCAACCCAGTTGTCTTGTGATGTAACCCAAGATCTAGTATATAAAAATGTCACGAGGAAGGGATGGATCACTATCAGGGTATATATATACATATTTACAGTAGGGCCTGTTGAAGGTGGGATACATTGGCGCTGTGACAGGCTTAAGCAATTTATGGCCATATATTGTGAACTAAATTCCCACTTTTTAACGGAGCTCGGGGTTAAGGCTAGGGTCAGACGAACGCATTTTTCACATCTATAGTCAAAAAGTTTGTCGATGCGTCCGAACGCATTTTTTCACGGAAGATGCGATAGCGGTCATATGATGTTCAATTTCAGCCATGATTTTGTATGGATCCAAACCAGGAAACTTTCGGTGTCTGGACGTTATGTTGGCCGGACATGAGCAGCATCTGACGTCTCCTAATCACACACACACGCCGCTATGTGGACGCAGCGCACTCTGTATGTCAGTACTAGCGGTTCGACGTTCTTGCAAAAATGCGTTCGTTTGCCGCTTGCGTTGCGTGGCCGAACATTCGTGCGGCCGTACTTCGTGTGTGGGCCTGCTTTGGACGTCATTTGCTGCTACCACGGCCGTAATAAAGTGCGGCTAAACGCACGTTCGCACTGCGTTCGTCTGACCCCAGCCTAAAAATCTTTAATAGGTTAAAAATTGATGAAATCTTGAAAGGTTTAAGAGTTATTAGAATTTTTTAATTAAAATCTGGTAAAATATTTAAATGTATAGGCTGCCGTTAAAGTCATTGAATGGATGAGTTGGTTTGCTCTCCTTCTGGTTTGTTTTATATATACATATATATATATTATACAAATAAATTTAAAAAAGAGTAATTATTCATAAATAACCCCAAATCTGTGCTGCGAGTCTATATTTCTATGCATTACTCTTCCCTTTTTTTTCCAGGGAAGATTGGTGACTATTATCCACTCACACAGCTCTCTTTTATAAACCGCCAAATCCAGTATTAAATTAATTATCTCTTAAATTGGTAAAAATGACAATTATGACTCAGTAGCTGCCTGGTATGAAATAAAGAAGGTCCGTGCGTCGTGACACGGAATATAGACACAATGTAGCCTATTGTTCTGCTTTAAGTGACTGGAGTAGCATATAATCAAGAAAATTGGAGCAAATGAACTCGGTATCTAATAGAAAGTTCCATTATATTCATTTTGAAAGAAAAAATTGTTGACGTGTCCATTAACATTCAATTTAAACTATTTACTGAAATCATGCTAAATCGTTTGGTTTTTCAGAGATATTAAAGAACACACCAGGCACTCGCAGTAAGGACGCGCATCTAATACAGTACTATTTAAATCATTATACAGGGTTATTCAAAGAGATCCGAATGGCTCCCGAAAGGGAACCAAACCCTGAAAATCAGCGTTCGGTTACCTTTCTTGGCCATTCGGCTATCCAGAGAGCAGGCAATTTGCCAAATCTTGGCGAATTGCCTGCACATACGGTGCCTGTTCGGTGCCTGTTCGAGGGCAGTGAAATCCCCATAGAGAAGCAATGCTTCGGCTGTTAAGAGAGCAAAACCCAGTGAATGGATCCCTAAATGCCCTGTCATTCGGTGGTTTAATTCGGCAGGTTTATTCAGGAGAATCCCATAGGCTTCAATGTTAAAAATATTCCCATTTTAATTCAATATCTAATAAATCGTTCATTATAATATTCTGCAGTAAAGAGTCTCTCTATTTATAGATTTTTTAGGATATTTTAAGCATTTTTCGGGATTTTTTTTTGTAACTTTACTTCTTTTTTCTGTAACAGCCCTTTTTATTATCATTCCTTGGACCTCATATGTAAATTTCAGACATTTTCGCTCAGTAGTTTCTTTGCAAACAGCGTTTCACTTTTCAAACATTCATACAAACTGTTTTTTTAATTTATTCACTCCATTCGTCTGCGGTCTCGACTTTTTCCAGCAGCTGCGCTGCGTGTGATCGGCTCCTGCTTGGGTTTTTCCAGCATTTTCGGCAGGTTAATCCAGATGTTTTTTGGGTTTTCATCGTGCATTCGCCGGGTTTTGCGGTTAGTTTTCGTCGGGTTTGTGGCAGCTTTTCCCTGCAATTCGGGGATCCTGTGGTGTTTGCTGAATACACCACAGGGTCACCGAAATGGGATCGGCAAAAGGAACCGAATTGAAGAGAACAAAAAGTCACCGAACGTGCGGTGTCTTTTCGATTCTCTTTGAATTACCCTGATAGTGTCATACTTCTTTCTTTTTTTTCCCCTAAAGATACCAGCTCTATTCCAATCGACCCCTTAATAGAGAGCCGAAAGTGAAAAATCCCGCCCATGCATTTTTCCATTTGCAGCTCGCCATTAATATCTCTATTCCGCTGAATTAGAGTCTAGGGTAGATGATTTGTGAGCTTCTGGTTGATATGGACTATGGCGCTGTACGCCATCACTGTTATCAGCTCCTGGAGTCCATTGGACTCCATCGAGCCAGGCCTGACCCTGCTGCGAGCTAGTGTATCCGGGTGCAGGCATGGATAACAGAATAAGACTAGAGGGGTTATTCAAAGAGCACCGAACCTGCCACCAGATTGCACCGAACGGTGAATTTCCCCATACCGCGTAATTTCATGACAGATCAGCTATTCAGAAAGCAGGCAATTTGCCAAATATAGGCAAATTGCCAGCACAATACGGTGCAGTTCGCCTCAGATTGCCGCAATTCGCTGACCTTCAGTGACAATGACAATGTGCCATCGAGAAGAAATGGTTAATCTATTCAGAGAAGGCTGAACTGCACCGAAATGTTTGGGAAATGCCCAGATTTTTGGTGATTCATTTCGACAGGTTGAACCAGACGAATCCCATAGGATTCAATGAAAACCAAAATATTACCGTTTCGATTTTTTATTCGACTGTTTATTCTTTTCAGTTTCAGCAAAAAGCCTTTATTTTTTTAGATTATTTCTTAGGTATTTTTCTGGATTTTTTTTCAGCCCGCCCACAAAGCCGACGCGCGTCATTGGCTGCAGCCTGCAGGGGGACGGCCTCAGTTCAGGCCATCTCGAAACACACGCTGGCACACGCTGGCTGCGGGGAGGGGCCGAGGCAGCCCATAGAAGTCAATGGGGAGTACTAGTATGCCCCGCGTCTTCTAAACCCACCCGCTGCAGGGAAGGCATGGTATGCCCTGCGGCGGGAAAGGGTTAAACATGACCTTAAATCACATTTAATCTTGATGAGGACCAAATAAAAATGAGCTCAGCGCACAGGGTGAAATGCCTCGGCAGCAAATGGGTTAAGGAAATACATACCTTTCACATGAATATCGCTTGCACATGGCATGGTGTAATGCCTACGCTGCTGACTGCTCCTTGCTCGCCATCTGTGTTCAGGCAGCACATGTAAAGTGCTGCCCCATGCTCAGCACTGCTGTCATACAGTTAAAACACAGCAACGCACACACCACACCCCTGCTCTGCTGCTCTGCATAAAGGCCTATTCCACCCCTCCAGCAATGCTTCAACATTAAGGTGCTAAGCTGCGTTACAAACCAGACGTGTGTCCTGAGCTCCCTGAATTACTATTGACCTCCTGCTTACCCATCGACTACCTCCTTCTGCAGACTCTGACCAACGCACCATCCTGACCATTCTATTGGAACACCCACTTTTACCTTGCCTGGAGTCCCCCCCGTGTCCTGTCTGCCACCCCAAGGTACATTCCCAGTGTACCCCCAAGAATCCTGGTCCCTCCTTTCTGTATATCTGTGAACCTCTGCATTACTGGGCTCAGACCACCCCACCATCCATTACACATGCAGGTCTATTCAAAGAAAGGTGAAACGCGTGAGAATGACTGGTGAAAATTCTAGGTCAAAATAGCCAAACCAGAAAAATTCTCCCATTTATCTCACTTTCCAAATCGGCTATTTGGCTTAGATTGTTCTCTTCTGCCAATTCTCCTGATTTTCACCTTTCTCTGAATAACCCTGATAGGGAGAAATAGGAAATCATCCAACGAAGCTGAATGAGACCTGGCCATGTAGGTTTTGGAAGCTGGTGCACAATCACTCAGCAGAGCAGAGGTTCACTGACAAATGTGTCTACAGTATCTTCATTATATACATAAAGTACATCTCCTAAAACCCTATCAATATTTCAGATTATCTCTGATCTAATAAAATATGGGAAAACACATTGAAATATGCATGAATTCCTAGGCCTTAGCCTGTGTATCATGTTGATCTTCTTCGTTGTGATATCAATGAGCAAAATGAGAAACCTGCAGGCTTTTAATATAGGTGATATGTGTCATTGTCCCTGTCAGCCATCAGCTACCACAGTGAGACGGATCGGGCTGGCGAAACGAAT
Source organism: Leptobrachium leishanense (assembly GCA_009667805.1). Classification (NCBI taxonomy): domain Eukaryota; kingdom Metazoa; phylum Chordata; class Amphibia; order Anura; family Megophryidae; genus Leptobrachium; species Leptobrachium leishanense. Next base: position 421,089,487 of record CM019064.1, on the reverse strand, counting down.
GGGACCGTAAATAAACCCAATGATAACACTTCATAATTTTTCACATAATTTATTCTGGCACTGACATACAGGTATATGTACATTTTTGTGTATTCCATTAAATATATTTATTTATTTCCCCAGATGTTGGGTCGTTAAGTTGCGCTGATGTATTCCCGACCTCGTCATCCTATTTTTACCATGCGATTAAGGCTAAGGTCAGACGAAAGCAGTTTTAACGTGCGTTTAGCCGCATGAAATCACGGCCGTGCTAGCAGCAAATGACGTCCAATGCCGGGGAACATACGACGAACGGCCGCACAAAAGTTCGTCCGCGCAACGCAAGTGGCAAACGAACGCATTTTTTCGAGAACGTCAAACCGCTACTACTGACGTACAGAGTGCGCTGCGTCCGCATAGCGGCGTGTGTGTGTGATTAGGAGACGTCAGACGCTGCTAATGTCCGGCCAACATAACGTCCAGACGCAGAAAGGGTTTTATTGATGATCCGTACAAAATCACGGACGAAAATGCGCATCGTATGACCGCTATCGCGTATTCCGTGAAAAAATACGTCCATTCGTTCGAACGCACTTTTTCACGGACAACGTGAAAAATGCGTTCGTCTGACCCTAGCCTAACCACTAGATCTATACGTGCACTGTATTGTTCCGATTCCTTTTCATGGCAGAGGCAGACACAGTATTGACAGGTGATCAATATACGTCACACACTGGTCCTAGCTCCGAGCTCTAGATACACTCGATACTCTCAATGACAGCCGCGACGCACACAGCCATCACCCTGACAAAAAAGATAACCCTATATGAGGTCGCTTGCAAAACTCATCAAGCCCCCTACAGATTACTGACATCTCTGGCATGTGATCAGCGAACGAGTAGTGTAATCCGCGGGATCGAGCCGGAATTACTGGAGAATCTCTGTGGGAAAGTAGACGGAATGTCTTTGCAGATGATTGTCCAGTCCATCTTCCTTATGTTTCCCTGAATCTGGCATTCGGCATTTTCTCATGTGAAGCTGTCTTGATCCGACGGGGACATTCTCTCGGTTTGCAGGAAATTCTCATTGAAAGTGAATCATATTGCGAGTGCGACATGATGAAACTCTGCAAAATACATAGGAATAAAAAAAAATGCCAGTCTCACCGGATAGATTTTCTCAAAAAAAACGCTTTATGTGGAATAAAAAAAGTGAAGTTTCGGCTGTAACACCGAGCCTTTTTCAAGTTAAGTCTTGCTTAATAAAGCTCTGTTTTACAGCTGAAACGTAATTTATTTGATTCCAAATAAACCTTGCTTTTGGGGAAATATACCCAGAGTGACTTTTTTTTTTTTTCCTGATTAGGCTGGCGTCAGACGAGCATCTTTGGAGAACGGAAGGAACGTCCGTGAGAGTGGACGTTCCTTCCACTCGACGCCCGTCTTGCCGCCACGATGTGCGCACTCAGGCCCCTATTACATTCCTCGCGCATTTTCGTTTGCGTGCGCAAATGCGCATTTGCGCGAGGGGCAAAACCCTTTGCGCAGAACGTCGCATTACAACGTTCACGCAAACGATGCGCGTTATTGATTAATGCGGATGGATCTGCGCGAGCGTGATGAACTGTGCGCGTCCTATACTTAACATTGTGAGCGCAAATTCGTTCGTGCGCTGGTACGCGGAAGATATTACAATCAAAGCGCATCTTCTTACGAACGACGTTTGCGCGCATAATTTTAACGCCTTGAAAAGCTGGTGGTAACTGCAAATCTGAACGTTCTGGCCGAAACGAAAAACACCAGCACGAAAATAAAATACAGCAAAGTATAGTTACACATTCTACACATACCCAAACAATAAAATTGTGAGTTTGTGCATGTTTTTTTTATTGCTGCAGCATGTATACTCAGATTTACTTTGACAGGTGCAAAAAGTGAGTCAATTAAGGTAAATTGATGTCAATTAAGGTTCTTAATTCTGATTGGCTGAATCCGGCGGAAAAAACAGTCCGCACACTGATTTATGTGCGCAACGTTACTGCGCGCGTACTACACTTCGTTTTGCGCGTCGTTTTCAAGAACGTTATTTTCGTACGGATGAGAAAATGTGTTCGGATCGGAATGCTCCGTTAAGTTTCGCGTGATAACGCCGGACGATACGCGCTAAAAAATTTGTGCTGCGCGAACGAAATTGCGCAAAGAATGAAATAGGGGCCTCAGTGCGCTCAGTCTCCTATGGAGAATCGCACTTTGCAGCTCCGTCTGGCTAATTTATTCAGTGGCTTGGGTTGAAAGGGGAATTTAGTTCCACGGGAGATGAAACAGACACGGAACATGCATGAAAAGAGAAAAAAGATAAAAAATAAATGTCTACTAAGCAGTCCCCTTAAAGGCACACTACCACTTATGTAAGCTGTAACTAGATTCTCTTTGCATTACAACTAAAACACTTTATAATACACATGGTTTTGTTTTTTTTCTTTGAAGTAATTGCATGTAACAAGAAAAATAAAGTAAGGTCTTGATCTCTTGTTTTCAATTTGTGTAATTTTCCCATGATGCAACATTTACCAAAAGTTTTGCTTTGTGGCTCTTTTTTATTCAATCTACAGTATTTAACAGTTAATGAGGTGGAGGAGGGAATGTTTAGATAAGGAAGGCTAAATTAGGTCTATTGTTCAACAGGGTACCTGAGATAAGAGCTGGAAGCTGGATGAGATAAAACAGGGATATTAAAAGACTTCTAATATACCCCTGGTGATGTCATTTGAATCCATCCCACACAATACAATGACGTGAGTCGGTGATCGACCCATAGACTCCATTCTGCGCCCAATGCCACACAGTGAGGAGCAGGTGATGGAAAGATTCAGTTTACAACACAAAACATCACACAATGGATGTACCCAGTGACCTATATAAAGTAAAATATTTTATTATCTATTCATACAATTGAAAAACAAAGCACATGCAAGATATCCCCTTCACTACCGAGATCGAGATATCTCGGGCTTCAAATGCCGATATCAAGATATCGAGATCTGCAGCTTTGCAGACCAAAAGCAAATGAATTTCGTTTGCTGCAAACAGATTTCGTATGCTTTTGGGCTGCAGAAGGTGCCCCCAAAGTTTTAGTCGTGTGGGCATAATGCCCAAAGAGCTAAAACTGCGTAAAATCAGCAGATAAATGCTCTGACATCGTGCATCCAGCAGCCGATGCAGGGGAAAAAATAAAATCGGCCTGCAGCTCAAATGGCTGTAACTCAATTGGGCAGTAGATGGTGCCATCTAGTGGTCAAAATAGATTATTTACAGCAAGACATTCAATGGGTATAAGCTCAAATATTTCTTACTGTATAATTAATTTAAAATTATTTTACAAGAAAAGACTGGTTCCTGATAATGTTTTTTTGTAAAATCACATAAAGGCCTATTCACTAAAGGTGAAACTCAGGAGAACTGAAGAAGTGAAAAGTCTATGTCAAAATAGCCAAACCAGAAAAATTCTAACATTTATTTCAATTTCCAAATCCACTATTTTCAGGGTTATTCAAAGAGATCTGAATAGTGGCCGAGAGGTAACCGAACCGAAATTCAGCGTACGGTTACCTTTCCTGGCCATTCGGCTAGTCAGAGAGCAGGCAGTTCGCCAAATGTTGGTGAATTGCCTTCACATATGGTGCCTGTTTTTTGCCTGTTCGAGGGCAGTGAAATCCCCATAGAGAAGCAATGCTTTGTCTATTCAGAGAACAGAAACCAGCAGTGAAAAGTTGCCGAATTGCCCTGCTGTTCAGTGGTTTAATTCGACAGATTTATTCAGGCGAATCCCATAGGCTTCAATGTTAAAAATATTCCCGTTTTAATTCAATATCTATTAAACCGGTGATTATAATATTCTGCAGTAAAAAGTATCTTTATTTATTGTTTTTTTTTTTAGGATCTTCTAAGCATTTTTTTATCGTTTTTTTATTTTTTCTGTAACAGCCCTTTTTATTATCATTCATTGGATCTTATATGTAAATTTCAGACATTTTTGTTCTATAGTTTCTTTGCAAACAGCGTTTCACTTTTCAAACATTCAAAAGTACTGTTTTTTTTTTCTCACTCCATTCGTCTGCGGTGTTGGCTTTTTCCGGCGGCTGCTCAGGTTTCTCGGGCGTTTTCGGCGCGGTTAATCCAGATGTTTTTGTGGGTTTCGATGTGCGTTCGCCGGGTTTTGCATTGATTGTTCGTCAGGTTTGCGGTGGCTTTTCCCTGCACTACCACAGCCCTGTGGTGCTTGCTGATTACACCGCAGGGTCGCCAAAACGGGATCGCCAAATCGCACCGAATTGAAGAGAACGAAAAGTTACCGAACGTGCGGTGACTTTTCGATTCTCTTTGAACAACCAGGGGAAGAGGGATAAACCCTCAAAAGGATGGGGTGATTGCGTTCCTCCCTAGTGGAGGTTTCTTTTTTGTTTTTTTGTTTTTCATGATTAGTTCTTTGAACAACCTGCCTAGAGCACTGCAAACAAATTTCATTTACAAATGATCTCCAGAATATTTACCGGACAGCATGTCAGACAGAGCCAGCAGTGTTGAAAAAAACTGTTAATTTTGACAGCAAACTTTGTTTTAGTTTAGTCTTAGTCTTTTGACTAAAACAGCATTTAATTTTAGTCATTTGAATTGTTTTAATTTTAGTCTAGTTTTAGTCGACTAAAATATCATTCGATTTTAGTCGACTAAGGCTAGGGTCAGACGAACGCATTTTTCACGTTGTCCGTGAAAAAGTGCGTTCGAACGAATGGACACATTTTTTCACGGAATACGCGATAGCGGTCATACGATGCGCATTTTCGTCCGTGATTTTGTACGGATCATCAATAAAACCCTTTTGCATCTGGACGTTATGTTGGCCGGACATTAGCAGCGTCTGACGTCTCCCAATCACACACACACACGCCGCTATGTGGCCGCAGCGCACTCTGTACGTCAGTAGTAGCGGTTTGACGTTCTCGAAAAAATGCGTTCGTTGGCCACTTGTGTTGCACGGACGAACTTTCGTGCGGCCGTTCGTCGTATGTTCCCCGGCATTGGACGTCATTTGCTGCTAGCACGGCCGTGATTTCGTGCGGCTAAACGCACGTGAAAAATGCGTTCGTCTGACCCTAGCCTAAAACCTACTATAAATTTAGTCGACTAAAACCTACTATAAATTTAGTAAAATCTAATGGATTTAGTTAAAGTGTAATTAATGTATTATTTCAGCATTTCTCGTTCTATACTCCTGGATTAAACATTTATTAACCTGTTATTATTTATGGTATTAAGGTCTGAACATGCAATACCGGCGCAGATATAACTGTTACGTTACAAATAGCCTATTTATCTTGAAATCCAGTTTCCATTTTGACAGCAAATTGATTTAGTTTTAGTCGTAGTCTTTTGACTAAAATGTCATTTAATTTTAGTCATATTTTAGTCGTCTGAATTATTTTAATTTTAGTCGTATTTTAGTCAAAAACCTGTATAATATTTAGTCGACTAAAACTAGACTAAAATTTTTAGTCAATGAAATTTTACACTGGTTGGAAACTACACTGCGCAATCCAAGGGCTCTTTCGGTTCTCAAAGTGTAGATCCAGCAATAATGGACACGTCACACCTGGCTTTTTAACACAAGTAATATTTTATTCCATCGTGTGTGGACCTCTGATACGTGTCGACCCCAAGAGGTCTTTGTCAAATCTCTAGTACGTCAGACATGACAGCCGTTGTTCTCTGTAAACCAGATGTTCCCAACCGCGATCCTCAAGTACACCCAACAGGTCAGGTTTTCCAGATAGATCAAGCACAGCACAGGTGATATGATTTGCTGCTCAGTGATTGCAGGATTCAGTCTGCATTTCCCCAAGGTGATCCTTAAAACCTGGCCTTTTAGGGGGACCTGAGGACCGCGGTTGGGAACCACTGCTGTAAACCAAAGACTGGAATGGGTTCTACAGGATCTCATTAGGCAGCTTTATTGGTGCCAAACAAACCAACGTTTTGGTTCCATCTGAGCCTTTCTCAAGCCTCTCAAGACAGAACTGGAATGGTGGTATTTTTGGCTCCAATAGAGCTGTCTAATGAGATCCCAGACTGTCCATTCCAGTCTTTGGTTTCCTGTGTTACATGGGAAGTTGGTCAACCCTGGTTCATGCTGGCACCTGTGTTAAACATATATCTTTCATACAGAACCGGCTGGGTGGAGTAGAGGTAACATCACAGCTCTGCATGGAGAGAGCCTGTGGAGTCATGGGTTCAATCCCAGCAAGAGCACCTCTCCAGTAAGTGTCCTTGGGCAAGACACCTAACGGTACGTACTCGCCACCCAGGACATACTTGAAAACGAGAGAAATCTCAATGTATCCTTCCTGGTAAAATCCTTTCTCAAAAAAAAAAAAAATACAGGGTGACTGCACTGCTTTACTGTATTTTTGTACATTGAGCTGATGAACTGCAAGTAGCTGGAGCTGAGCCTGGTGAGCCAGCAGCCTCGGTGCTATAATTGTATTCACTAGAAGATGGAGCTCTCTACCTGTCAAATACAGCGCATTCAGTCTGAATTTACTGTCATAACCACGAAGGGGGAGATAGAAAGAGTTGTGTATGCTGGTTTGTGTGTGTCAGTTACAGGATTAATGGGAAATGTAACCACTTTACTACCAAGTTATTAAAAAAAAACAATAAAACACTGTCAGGAACCAGTGTTATTTTGTAAAATATTTTTTATTAATTATACAAGAAGAAATATTTCATAAGTATTCTGTACTGTAATAAGATTTTATTTAGTTTTTTATTTGGAGAAAGGATTTTACCAGGAAGGATACATTGAGATTTCTCTCGTTTTCAAGTATGACCTGGGTGGTGAGTATGTACTGTTAGGTGTCTTGCCCAAGGACACTTACTGGAGAGGTGCTCGTCGGGATCGAACTCATGTCTCCACAGGCTCTCTCCACGCAGAGCAGTGATGTTACCTCTACTCCACCCAGCCGGTGGAGTTTTTGCATGCAGTTGTCGCCATCTGCTGGCCAAAAGTTTTTGCTACAATTCAGGGCTCGGTGCATTATCAACTGGGGAAAAAGTCCATCAGAGACATACCCCAGCTGATTTTAAAACGTGAAAGCACCTCAGCATCATGCCCACAGTGCTAAAACATTAGGTGCACGCACTTGAGTCCAAATGTAAACAAAATTTGGTTGCAACAAATTTAATTGGGCTACATTACAATCTCGACACTAAAACAGGGGCGGTAGGGAGAAAAAACTGCGCCTGCAGTTTTCCCCCAACCGCACCCACTTTAGCGTGGAATTACAAAGCGATTACGATTAAAAAGCTGCCTGCATTGTTAGCCCGCGCTACGACACCACGATGCTCCCGGCAGCGCTGAGCGCAGCCGCGAGCATCCACTTGCTGGAGTCCATAGGACTCCATTGAGCCAGATGCCGGCGGTCACATGACCAGCCGGATCTCGCCTTGCGAGATGCAGCAGATCGGCGTAGTGTTACACAGGGAGAGACTGGGGGGGACTTCTTCCCCCCCAGTCTTTCCCTGCTCCCGCTGGACGGAGGAGACGGTTGGAGCCGCGGTCCTCGCCGCAGGACAGGAGGTGAGTATAGGATTTTTTTTTTTTTTTTTTGGCTGGTGTTAACAGATTCTGCAGAAGCGGAATCCGTTAACACCAAGTCCTGGCTCTGGTTAACTTTTCGCTGACCAGAGCCGGACGTTAATCAGCGCTAGGACTTTGTAATCCTAACGCTGATTAACACTTTGCGCTCCCCATGTTAATTATAGGGAGCGCAAAGTACAGTAACCTCGCGCAGAAAAGTGCCAGGTACAAATGCAAAGGGGTTACTTAACCCGTTAGCGTTTGGATTGTAATATGCGGTAAACACCGCAGCAAATGTTAACGCTCACGCAAGTGAGCGTTAACGTTTGCGTGAAGATTGTAATTTAGCACATTATCTTTTGTCCCGCTCAGCTGCAGACCAAGATAACCTGATTTTAGGCAACTGATGGTACATTTAAAGAAGACCTGAGTTATACCTATCTCAAGAGTGAAGAGGTTAAATAGTTTTATTAAAAATATCTAAGAGGGTTATTCAGAGAGCACCAAAATCTCGCTGACATTTCAGTGCTCTCTCATTCCCCACACTTCCCTGCACTTCGGGGAATCAAAGTTTCCCACACTGCGGTGAATTCAACATTCACCACAGGGTCCCTGGAGTGCAGGGAAAACCCGCCGCACATCCGCTGCAAACTTGCCAAACGCCTGCCGAACACCCACCAGAACCACCGCAAAAAACACGCCGAACAAGTCGGAAAAACGCAGATGAGCCACCGATTAGGCTAGGGTCAAACGAACGCGTTTTTCGCATCCTCTGTAAAAAAGTGCATCCGAACGCATTGACGTATTGTTTCACGGAAGACACGAAAGCGGTCATACGATGCGCATTTTCGTGCGTGATTTTTGACGGAGCTATGGATGTGATGTTGGCCAGACATGTGCAGCGTCTGACGTCTCCTAATCACGCACACACGCCGCTATGCCGACGCAGCGCACTCTGCGCGTCAGTACTAGCGGTTCTACGTTCTCAAAAAAATTCGTTCATTTGCCGCTTGCGTTGCGCGGCCGAACTATCGTGCGGCCGTACTTCGTATATTGGACGTCATTTGCTGCTACTACGGCCGTAATAAAGTGCGGCTGCCTGCGCGTATGCACTGCTTTCGTCTGACCCCAGCCTTAGAGTGCAGACCAGCTGCCGAAAAAAGCCGAAAAGCCGTTGAACGGAGTAAAACCCCCCCAAAACAATAAGATTTGAAACGCTGTTTGCAAAAACACTACTGAACAAAAATACGTGAAATTTACATATAATATCCAATGAATGATAATAAAAAAGTCTGTCAAGGAAAAAAGAAAAAGCGCCTAAAAAAAAAACTAATTTTTTTTGTCAAAAAATGCCTAAAAGATCAAAAAAAAAATATCTATAAATAGACTTTTTGCTGCAGATTAAAATAATAAACGGTTTATTAGATATTGGCTAAAAATTTGAATATTTTTAACATTGAAGCCTATGGGATTTGCCTGAATAAACCTGCCAAATGAAAACACCGAATAGCATTTTGGCAACTTTTCTCTGCTGTTTGGTTTCTCTGAATAGATTAACCATTGCTTCTCTATTGGGGATTTTACTGCCTTTAAAAAGGCACCATACTTGCTGGCATTTCGCCAAAATTTGGTCATTTCAAATCTTGTAATACAATTTATAAAAAGATCTCCTTAATTACAGATTTCTCCTTAAATCAACACGGTATTTTTTTTATTTTAATCATTCTATCCCCAAACATTCTCTGTTAATTTTAATTGAAACTATTTAACCACTTCATTACCAAGCTCTTTTTCTGGAAACCATATTTATCCAAATTTTTTTTTTTAAACACTGGTTGTGAAGATAACAATTAAATAATAATGTAAAATAGAAAATTTTCACAGAAGTTGTTGTTCTGCGATAGTTAAAAATGTAAATAACATAAATTTGCTAATTTTTTACTTTTCATGTATTTTTTTAGCCTTTAGAAAAAGATTGTTAGAATAAAAGATACTGATCTCTAGATGGTGTCCCCTATCTCACACAGGGTCTGCATCATCAGCATACAGGCAGAAATAGCCTTTGTGACTAATAGAATAAATCTGATAAAGATAGATAATAAAGTATTCAGATCTCCTGCTTATGGGGATTTGTAGTAAGCATAATGTGGTTATTAGCAATGCAGCTTCCAAAACATACCAATAGAATATATATATAATATCTGTATGTGCTGTATAATGCCTGTGTATGGGAATTAGAGTAACACCTTGTATCTGTATGTGCTGCATAATGCCTGTGTATGGGAATTAGAGTAACACCTTGTATCTGTATGCGCTGCATAATGCCTGTGTATGGAATTACAGTAACACCTTGTATCTGTATGTGCTGCATAATGCCTGTGTATGGAAATTACAGTAACACCTTGTATCTGTATGTGCTGCATAATGCCTCTGTATGGAAATTACAGTAACACCTTGTATCTGTATGTGCTGCATAATGCCTGTGTATGGGAATTACAGTAACACCTTGTATCTGTATGTGCTGCATAATGCCTGTGTATGGAAATTACAGTAACACCTTGTATCTGTATGTGCTGCATAATGCCTGTTTATGGAAATTACAGTAACACCTTGTATCTGTATGCGCTGCATAATGCCTGTGTATGGAAATTACAGTAACACCTTGTATCTGTATGTGCTGCATAATGCCTGTGTATGGAAATTACAGTAACACCTTGTATCTGTATGTGCTGCATAATGCCTGTGTATGGAAATAACAGTAACACCTTGTATCTGTATGTGCTGCATAATGCCTGTGTATGGAATTACAGTAACACCTTGTATCTGTATGTGCTGCATAATGCCTGTGTATGGAAATTACAGTAACACCTTGTAGTAACACCAGTGAAGTTTGGGGCTGCTATTTTCTGCTTGTTTACTGTAAAACACGGTGACTGGAGAGAGATAAAACTAAAAATATATTTTTTTTCCACAGGAGACACACGAATCTTGTGTTAAGTTATGTTAATGGAAGTTTGATATGCTAATGAATGCTTATCAATGTATTACAATGCAACGCAGAGTTAATCTGGTAGTGAAGAGGTTAAGTGAGATTTGTGTACCTGCATTTGTATATAAAGCGTTCAAATGTTTTCTACCTTATAATTTATCCAAGGCAGACAAAGAATAGAAAATGTAATTCAACAACACGTATAGAGCTTGCTCTACCCGTGTGTAGGTTTTAGGTTTTGTTCCTTTTTTTTTCTGGAATGTTCCGAGAAAGACAAATTGCCGTCAAGGTCACATGAGGTCTTAAACAATCCAATACTTTCCGTCTTCAAGTACATGTGGAAATTTAATTTATTTTGCATAAAGTAATTGCGTGTTCTATCTTTATTGTGCAGCCTCAGACCGTGCAGCAGACCCTGCAGAGAACATTGCAGCATTATGAACATCAAGTGATCGGGTAAGGACAAACTTTAGCAAATTATTGTTTTAGGTTTATTTTATTTTTTTCGTCAACTTTCAAAGGTCTGCCGTGATTAAGATATTGAACAGTTGCGCATTAACCCCATAGTGACCAGGCGATTTAACCATTGTCTGTCCGAAAGTAGTAAATCTACAAACACCAAAGAAAAACCCCAGCTAAATAGTTTTGAAATTAAATCCTGAGTTTAGAAATTACACAATTTTTACATGTTTTTGCTTTTTAACCCCTGTACTGCTGAGACAATTCACCTCTGTGTGCTGAGCTCATTTTGACCGTTTTATGCCCATCATGTTTAAACGTGATTTGAAGTCCTATTTTATTTTACCCCAGACTTTTTTTTTTACTGCTATGGAGCGGGAGATACAGGGGTCTTTTGGACCCCCCTATCACCACTTGGCAGCTAGGGGATTAATTGGCCAACTGATGTCATCGCATATATGGCGACGATGTCAGTGGGTGGGATGTGAAATCCAAGAAGTGAACCACCTCCAGGAGCGGATCGCGGGACCTAAAGGGTTAAAGAGAAGAACCACTGGAAAGAGAAGACTCTGCCCTTTCCAGCTGTGCCTCTCCTTTTTTTTATTTGCAGCCGTTCGAAGGGAGAGGGGTCCAAAGGACACTCCCTCCCTTTTCAGGTTTTCCCCTGCAGGCGCCGGAGGGCAACTGAAACTGACTTCAGTGAGACAGCCGGGCCCATAAAACCGTCAGGCTTGCGTCAAGGAAGCCAGACCGACTTGGGACCCTGGCCAGAGAGGTGAGTATAGGCAGGGAGGGGTGGGTTAAAGGACCATGATGTGCATAGTATGTCCTTGGTCCTTAAGGAGGATTTTCCCCAGGACGTACTATGTACGTCAGTGGTCCTTATGGGGTTCAACTGCTAAACCTTCAGCATACACATTTGCTGGTTACCACCGACACGTGCAGCACGTTACGTTATGGTGTGTACCCATACAACATTTATTAACCGAAAAGTTTAAATCTTTAGAAGATTTTGCACAAAATTAACAATTTTCGTTAGTCCACTTTATGCGATTCATCCTGAACCAGATAAGCGACATCTGAAATGTCAATGCAGGGCGTGAAAGAGGACCTCTTCAAGCAGCATTAGGGTATAATGCTCATTCAATTTGTTTACGAGAACATGAAACAAATAATGGGATTTTCTATTTTTTTAGCAGTCGGCTGCTCATGAAACCCAAGCAGCCATAAACTCCATGCAATATAGCATAGACAAAATGGTGGCAAATGGTGCTTGTGAATGGTCATTGAGTGAAACGATGTGTGAATCTACTCAAAAACCCTTCTAAAAGGATTGGAGTCCATGGTGCCCATTTTGTCTACACTTTATGTGATTGACATGGAGGTAATAACTACCTATGTGCATGTGTATGGGGTGTCTATCGTCACAGTGTCAGTCCTTGATTGTTGGCTTTATGAGCCAAGAGCATAAGACATTGGAGAACCTCTCCCAAACCCTCCCTCCTTCATTATACTTGTACCTCATCCCTCTACTCCCATTACTCCTCTGATCCCATTCCTTTTCCTTCCAATGTTCCTCATCCAGTTCTTCTCTAGGTGACATAATATTTATCTTTTTCACAAGGCTTTTTTGGGCCATGGGTCTGGAGCTGCAGCTCCAATAGCCCCTATTTCCAGCACCATTTTCAGTGTTCGCTGGGTGTATCACAATATGATCAAATTGAACGTGAGGATAATAGTCCTGCAGTGGTCCACCTATTGTTGACACAACCTTCCAATGAAAAGGCACCTCTTGATTAAGACCCATTGGTGATTGTCCATTTTTCTGTAACCCTCATTGCTTTGTTTGCTTAGGGTATGCATAGGAAGGCCAGAAATGGGATTTATTTGGTGTTTTTCACATTATTATAAGAGTACATCAATGAATAGTATTGTCAAGTATAAACACGCTTTGCCATGTAAAGCGCTGGATGAAAATATGAAGGTCATGTGAAATTAGAATGCATTGAGCTCGGTGACCAGTTGTTGTATCTAATTACCTTTAGATATCATTGCAATAGGCTGGCGTCATTTGTTCATTATTTCATAATGAATATGGATTTACGGAGATAGCATCATCACACAAAATTTATTAACTATAGGGGAAGGCCAATTCATACAGAATTTTGCATTGATTTTGGCTATCTTCCCCCCCCCCTCTGTCGGCCATTAAAATCACCGCACTACGTATTAAGCATTTATAATTTAAAAGCGAGAGAGAACATTTAAAGGCTGTAGAATGATTTATTCAGAAAAAAATATCATAAAACAAATATGGCTTCAGGGATCAAGTTCTTTAGACTCTGTATAGTGAGGTGTGAATTATCCTCCCGGCAAAGTCATTCTCTCAGGCGGCTTTGAAGTATTGTTGTTGGAAAATGAGACGCTTAGATGTTCTACATCGCTATCATATTGTCAATGTCAATTTTTTTTAAAGTGTGTATTTATTTTTTCATTGCAATTTGTTTCTACAAAGAGAGCTTCGCAATTTCAAATCAGGAACGTGTTATCAGGTGTCCGTGTTTCATATTAGAGAAAAACACCTATTTTATCATTTTCCGAATTGGCCAGCCGTGTCTACGCAAAATGGAGCGTTTTCACCAGAAGAGACTAATAGAACTATAGATCTTAAATTGCACCCGCCGTCTGTTAGAGATTTTTGATATGTGGTTTGTTGTAGATTAAATAAATCAGTAGACCTTTTTATTTTACAACTTTCAATGGAGTTTTGGGAGTTTTTGTAGCTCCTAATATGCCTGCTGTTGTCATGGAGGCAGCCATATTTTTTGCTTCCTCTCTTTCGAAGGAGGGATTAAACCTCCAGGCTGGAGTGAGTGACAATATCACGAAACAGTTTGGTGTATATAAATACTTAACTTATCAGGACAATCTTCCAGGAGACGGTTCACTTTCTCCTCTAAAGCCAGAAAGAACTACAAATCGGATGATATATGTCCTATGAGTCAGATATAGTGAATATAACTCACGAGATGATGAACAGTGTTTTGGAGTAGAAGCGGTAGGTCTGAAAGGATTCGGCTTCCATAATTCGCCAATGGGAGTCGTGGTAGATGTTTTTATGCCAGGAAAACACCACAATGTTTTCAAAATAAAAAGATATTTATTCTTAAAACTGTTCTGCTAAAACAGATAAAACGCCCATGAGCCCGATGCGTTTCGTCTGCAAGAAAACAGACTTCCTCAGGGGCAATGTGCAAATTTTAGTGTTCTTGAACCCAGGACGTACTTGAAAACGAGAGAGAGCTCAATGTATCCTTCCTGGTAAAATCCTTTATAAATTAAATAAATAAATAAAATCAGTGCAAAGCAAAATCATAATTATTATTATTATTATTATTCTTTATTTATAAAGCGCCAGCATATTCCGCAGCGCTGTACAATAAGCACAGTATAGACAGGGTTACAATACATTGAACAACATTTGACAAACAGTACAGGAGGAGATGAGGGCCCTATTCCCGTAGGAACTCACAATCTGGGAGGGTTGGGGTTGGAAACAGGAGGAGAGGACTGTAAGGTGAGAGTGATTGATGGTTGCGTCAGTGAGTTGGGTGGTAGGCTTCCCTAAATAGGAATGTTTTAAGGGAGCGTTTGAAGGAAGAGAAGTTAGGGGAAAGTCTGACAGTACGAGGAGAGCGTTCCAGAGAGTGGGGGCTGCGCGTGAGAAATCCTGCAGTCTATCATGGGAAGAGGTGATGCGGGGAGAGGCTAGGCGCAGGTCACTGTTTGACCTTAGGGAGCGGGCTGGGGTGTATTTGGTGATTAGTGAGGACAGGTAGTGGGGAGCTGAGTTAGTGAGGCTTTTGTAGGTAAGGATAAGGATTTTGAACTTAATTCTGCAGTGGATGGGGAGCCAGTGAAGGGACTCGCAGAGGGGAGCGGCAGAGACAGAGCGGCGGGTGAGGTGATACAATTCCATCTACTTTCTTTCTGGAGTGATTGACAGCAAGAAAAGTGCAATAGGGGATTATGGAGTGAGTCGATAGGCTTCTCTAAAGTCATGTGTTTTCAGAGACTTCTTGAAAGACTGGAGAGATGATGATAGATTCTAATGTTGTAGGGGGAGAGTTCCATAAAAAGGGGGCAGCTCTGGAGAAGTCCTGAAGGTGGGAGTTGGGGTGTGGGTTCATTGAGCTGATAGAGTGAAGTGGTCGGGATGGGATGTACCTGCTAATAATGGAGGGGATGTAGGCAGGGGCACGGTTACGGAGAGCTTTGCACAAGAGAACCAGTATTTTGAATTGGATTCTAAAGGAAAGAGGGAGCCAATGTAGAGATTGACAGAGGGTCGAGGTATGAAGGTGTGGGAGGTGAGATGGATAGGTCTGGCACATGCATTCATTACAAATTGCAGAGGGAGAATCTGGGATCTCTTAAGGCCAGAGAGAAGGAGGTTACAGTAGTCAATGCGGGAGATAATAAGAGCTTGGATGAGCATTTCAGCAGAGTCCTGATTAAGACGGGGTGGATGCGTGCAATGTTTTTTAGGTGGAAGTAGCAAGATTTGGTAAGCGAGTGAATGTGAGGAGTGAAGGAGAGATCAGAGTCTAAGAGGACACCGAGGCAACGAGCCTTAAAGGTACAAGTAATGGTGGCACCTTTCACCTGAAGGGAAATAGGTGCAGGAATTTTGTCTCTAGAGGGAGGGAAGACAAGAAGTTCAGTTTTAGAGAGGTTGAGCTTTATGAAACGCAAAGTCATCCAGTCGGAGAGAGATGATAGGCAGGCTAACAGTCCAACACAGGAGGAGATGTCTATGCAAAGCTAACGTTGACCCTCTGTTTATGTCATCCCCTGCGTGTCACCTTGAGCTTTATCTTGATTATCGGCTGCCATTCTTAATACAATACTGAAGCTGTAGGGGTTAAAAAAACACAGAATGCAATATAAGTTGTTATTACTTATTGTTTTCTCTGGAATCTGTAGAAGCCTGGTTGTTTGTAGCATGTGAATACCTCATTTTAGAAGGCTTGATTTCCTTGATAATCAGTTTTTAGCAGCAGCCCTCCAGGCTTTTTCTTTGGCCCGGAGATGTTTCGATGATCTCTCACTTCTAGAGAAAGTAAATGACAGTTATAGTCATTGACCTAGACACCAAGCATTTTCACAGTATATTACGTCATTAGTCTTGGTAACACGACTGGATATTCCACATTGAATCAGATGTTACGGATTATTTTTTCCATTGTTTACTTCCCCTTAGATGCCTTTTGGTTTTTTTTTAAAGTGAGATGCTTTGTAAAATTTGAGATGCTTAATCTCAGACAGATGGTCCTATCCGTAGAAAAACACCTGTAAGCGATACCATTCCCAGCTTTATGTATGCGTAACTTTATCTACTGTCTGTTTAATCATCTTCTGCTTTCAGGGCCTAAGCTAATTTATTTGCTTGGTTTAAACAGACTACGTACTAACATAATTTCATAAAAAATACCTCAAGGGAGGCTTTAAGACGAGACACAATGGCAGCAGAGGTCCACAAAATGGAATATGACACCGGCCATTTTATGAACTGAAACAAAAACAAGAGGCTTTGAACAGAAATACTATTCTATCCAACATTTTCTGATTCAGTTGTCTGGTGGCCAATACGAAATTATGCATGAACGCTACTTCCTGAGCACGATGAAATGTGGCAAACCTAAAGGGAGCCTATCATGCTTCACATGACATTGGCTTGTTTGACAGGGAAAAAATAATTATATACATTTCCGTGTCATAATTGAATCCTCAATGTCTATTAATCACTTCCCTTGGCATATAGGTCTGAGCAGGACGCCTGAACCAATGAGTTGACTTATTGGTAGACACATCACCTTGGTGGGCCAATCTGATAACTCTTGTTTTATTGTCTTCCGAGTCTACCAGCCACCAAGATTGAAGGAGATGGCATCTCCAGAATCTGGATGGATGGATGAGATTTGCGTCATCACATGAAGATACGCCATTACTCGTTATGATTGCTCTTTATGGTTAATGCATTTCCCATCACTTGATTGAACACCGGACAAAAGGCGGGCCTGGCAATCATAGGTTCCCTTTAAGGAGGGGTTTCTATTTAAATATAGAAGGCGGAGCATGATGAAACCATCCGAGCCTACACCTATCAGAATATAAACATAAGACTTCTATTATATATTATATTTATTATTATTATCATCATTTACAGTATGTAGCGCCAACAGTTTCCACAGCACTTTTCAAGAACCAATGGGGAATGAGACAAAATTAAGACAAACATAGGAACAGAAACAAAAGATGCAGAGAGCCCCTCTCAGGTGAGCTTACAATTTAAAGGAATTAGTGTGTAGGAAGGCGAGAGGAGTTGGATTGGTTTCAGGATCACTAGTACTAGGGTTACAGAAACGGAGAGAAAATGGAAGTGATGTCATTCATGAAGGTAAGCGAGGAGGATAGATCGGCATCAGTAATGTGAGATGCTAATCTGAAGAGATGGGTTTTAATCATTTTACACCACTGGGTGTGCTATGCCATCCCCACGGCTGGTGAGACTGAACGCCGCAGGATTTCATAGCATACCCCACAGCCATCTATGAGCTGCAACAGGGCCTCCTACCAGTTGGTGCGAGGATCGTGTCATTTACTGCCAGGGGACGGCCTGCACTCAGGCCCTCTCCCTACAGCCAATGTGCCTGCTTAGGTGGGCTGAAGGAGGGTCCCCGCTGCACCAGTCGGAGAGCGGGGTATACTAGTACACGGGGTACTAGTACGGGCCAGTGATTTGTCAGTGTCAGTGTCAATGTCTGCTCATTGGGTTCCTTTGAGGACTGTTGGTCTCAGTAAGTAGATGATCGGCCTGAACTGTCCTTTAATTGTAAGGCTAAACTGGCTAAAAAAAAGACTGATGTCCTTCGTTATGCTTATGACCCCATCCAGTCAAATAGCCTGAGACCGGTAATATTTAAGTATATTTACTTATTCAATTATAAAGTATTTTAGCAGGAAGGATACATTGAGATTCCTCTCATTTTCAAGTATGTCCTGGGTTCAAGAACATTGAATAGTTACAGTAGGTACAGAAACACAAAGGAATAAAATGCAAGATATTAAAACCAACACAAATATATAGATTAACACAGAAAATAAATATGTAGGAAATATAGTCATTATGTTACAGGTTTACAGGTGCATTCTGTATCGCGGTATGTTAATAGAGACCTCATAGGGGACTTTAGACTAGGGGAAGATTTGATGGCGTCTGGGAGGTTATTCCATAATTGCGGTGCTCTGTAGGAAAATGAGGATCGAACCACTTTCTTTTTGTATTGTGGTATTGTAAGTAAGGTGCAGGTCCTGGATCAGAGGTTATAGGATGAGGGAACTGCTGAGGGAAGCAGCTTATTCAGGTAGGGTGGTAGCTTCCCAGAAAAGCTCTCAAATATTAGGTTGTTAAGGTGAAGGGTGCGTCTAGATTCCAGTGATGGCCAGTTTAGCTCTTTTATCATATCACAATGGTGGGTCATGTATTTACATTGTAGCACAAAGCAGCAGAATGAGTTATACAATGCAGTAAGTTTATGAAGGTGCGTTTGCGGGGCAGCTGCATACACTACATCTCCGTATTCAATAACCGGCATAAATAAATGGGAGCTGCACACAATTAGATCAGCATAATAGCATTGTTGAGGGTGTTCCTGGGACCAGTGAGGCCAACCGTTCAATAGTCAATGAAAAGAAGGTACCGGGTACTCCAAAGCAATCTGATGGCTTTTAATGGAAAATGCGATGAATAGTTTTGGTCAGCACAGTGACCTTTATCAAGCTTGAAACAGGCCACTGTGCTGACCGAAGAATTGCACCACATCTTCTATTAAAAGTCACTGGATTCATTTGGAATGCCTGATACCTTTTCTTTGAATATTTAAGCTATATGACAGAAAATCTCCAATTAAGTAGGAGAGCTTAGTACACTTCACTGAGCAATACATTCTTTCCAATTCTGTCATGAAAAATGTTTCTTTCTGAATACATTAACACGTAATTCATGATACTTAAAAATCCTGGACATTGTCTTCTCAGGTTTTTAAGACTGCATATATCTGGTTTAAAATCTTTGTGGACATTCCTTATAGTGCACTGGGACCAAAAGGTAGATAAGGCCAATGATTTGAATGGGGTCACTTACACACCGTAACGAGAACACTTTGACCGTATTATCTCTTTATCTCATATAACTCTCTTCTTCTTGTGCTTGTTGTATGGTAAACGAACGGATTTACACATTTTTAATGTAGCGGATACTTGTTTCCACTTAGAAACGCGGTACCAAGCTAAAGAATCCAGCAGCCGGTAAAGGCCAACAGGATCGGCCAAAATACAATTACGGTCAAATCAGGATTAGTCTGTGGTCAAGCACAAATTATAATGTTTGATCCTTTCTAATCTTCCTACCAAGTAGGAAACTAATAAGACGTGGCTTTAAACTCCGCAGGAAATACAGAAAATTAACACCCGTCCGAATAAGTACCTTTTCATTACAAAAACTCAGTGCCTTCTTAAATTGAAAGGCAGATAAGGACCTTATCTCAATCTGCTTCACTTTATTAGGAGAAAATAATAAAGCGCTGCCTAAAGGCCTTATTATGTAAGGCACACACACACACGCACACACGCACACAGTAGTGACGCTGACAATGCCGACTCTGGAAGTTAAGAGATTTTTTTGTTGATTATTAGTAAACGATTTTTCTTGGATGAAAAACTATACAATGTTTTAAAGTAGAATAAAATGAAGTTTGACATCTCCAGTTGCATAAAACGATACATGAAAGTGTGTGCGTATGAGTGTTTGTAATGTGAATGTTCATCTACCACCACTTTTCGGAAGTTCCTTTAGCATTGAAATCAGGAGAATTCTTCAATGTATCATAATTCATTACTATTTTATAGACGTGCAACTCATTCTATGTACAATTTTGTAATTTTTCTCATCGGATTAAATTGCTGGACTTTTTGCAGCCAATTATTGATCAGAGTATTAATTGCAGTGATATTAGTACAGGTTGAGAATCCCTCATTCAGAAATCTCTGGACCCTGCAGCACTTCCAGCCCTCTGCAGATGCATTTGACAGGTCCCTGTGGGGGTGCACTTCAGACTGGAGAAGGGGTCTAGCACCCCCCAAAACATTTGTGCTTTACATGTCTCTCCAGTAAATCATTGGACACAATCGTAGACCACATTGTAAAGTATCAATGGTTGTTGTTGTAAAAAAATGGTAAGCGCCACACAACACGCCGTGACCACCCAAACTCCAATGCTACACCAGCAAATAGTGGTTTCCCCCACACCATGAAATATAGGCAAAATAATACGTATCTGGTGAGCGCAAATACAATTGCTCTGGAGTTCAGATGTCTCGTGCAGGCCCGCAATACATATGTTTCTTTTACATAACCATATGATGTATTGCGGACTTGCATGAGACATCTGAACTCCAGAGCAATTGTATTTGCGCTCACCAGATACGTATTATTTTATCAATGGTTGTTGTTTTTTCTTTTTAAATCTTTAATTATTTGCCCCTAACTGAGGTGCACAGGACAGAACCCTCCACTACAGCAGCAGCTGATAATATGTTTTTTTTCTTGTTGTTTTTTTGGGTGCCACAGAAACATAGAAACATAGAGACATAGAAAAATGTCGGCAGATAAGAACCTTACGGCCCATCTAGTCTGCCCAATTACATGGATACTTTACCTGGATTTATCTTTTGTTTAGGATAGCCTTATGCCTATCCCATGCTTGCTTAAATTCAATCACTGTTTTGGCCTCTACCACTTCTACTGGAAGACTGTTCCATGTATCCACCACCCTCTCAGTAAAATATTGCTTCCTGATGTTACTTTTAAACCTTTGCCCCTCTAATCTAAGACTATGTCCTCTTGTTTTGCTACTTTGTTTCCTTTTAAATATACCCCTTGGTTATTTTTCCTGTAGCTTTGCAGTCTATAGGCCCTCTAATCCACCCACTCACCGGGTAAATGTCCGGTGAGCCCAATTGTCAGTACAGGCCTGGTAACACAACAACTCCGACATAATTTGTAAAACTATTAATCTACCAACACTCCGCTACAGCTATATTCATTGAAAAGAAAACATGCACATGGCACATAGAGAGAGGGTTAAAGTCACATCTGTACAACCAACTTGCTAGGTCAAACAATAATGTTTTTATTTATGTGAAGAACAGTTCGACAGAGAATAAAAATCTATTGGATGTGTATTGTCAGGGTATTGCAGGCAAAAAGTCATTTTGGAGAGATACACTATAAAAGATCACAGAAGGATTAAAAAACATTCATTATCACGTCCATTCATTGTGACTGATTGGTCGACAATGTCTCTATGACCTCCAAAACACTGCGGGTTTGTATCAGCCTGTCACCTGCTCGACTAAACATTTCATTATGTATCTGAAAGGGTGACATTGTGTAATATTATCTTAATTGCCAAATGAAACATTCTGTCTCTTTCCTTCCAGTGGTCATAGAAAAATAACATGTATGAGTCCTCTGGGATGCTTATAATAGTTACAGCGCTTTCTACGGAAAGTAGGCAACAATCACATGTTTATTTAGAAAGTTCATTTTTATCAGCTGTACATTTTGCATTAGAATCATAGAATAGTTCTTCTAATAAACATTACATAATCATTAAGCTGCCATTAAATTCAATATATTAACCCTTTCGCTGCTGAGGCATTTCACACCTCTGTGCTGAGGTCATTTTTACCGCTTTCGCTCATTATGTTTAACCGTGTTTTGAAGCCATATTTTAATATATTATATATCGTTCTTTCCGGCAGACTCGGCAGATTCATAATATGTCATTATTATATGTATACGTCATGTCCTGTCTGTATATTATAACAAACAATGCCATAAAATTAGAGTTTTCAATAATTTACAATGTGTAAAGTGTTTTTTTTTTCACATTTTAACAGGCGAGCATTTGCAGTTATATTTTCTATGGGGTGCGCTTGTTAAAATAATTAGAAATGGGGACTCGTTACATTTGTTTTTGGGGGAAATGTCGCTATTTTTAACAAACGCACCGCATACAAAAATCGTTAGTGCAGCATCATTGTTCACATTATAATTGAAATGGGAATAATATTGCTGCATTAACAAAACAAAAAAAACTTGTGAAACAAATAGTAAGCACCACACAACACGCCGTGACCACCCAAACTCCAATGCTACACCAGCAAATAGTGGTTTCCCCCCACCATAGAATGTAAACAGAATATAACGTATCTGGTGAGAGCAAAATAAATGCTCTGGATTCCGGATGTCTCATGCAGGCCCGCAACACATCATATGGTTATGTAAGAGAAGCAAATACAGAGATTCATAGTGCAAAACTGCAAAATATATACAGTAAGGCGATAAATTATATGATAATTCCACTCACAAATATAGAGCCCTAGCACCGGCTCTGAGTGGGATTTCGCCTCTGGGTAATTTTTTCTTCCTCCTTGTTAGCAGGTGATCCCTACCTTAAGATTGTAAATTTTTCTTCGAACGCTGTACACAAGTGGAAGCGTAGGAAAATAGACAAAGAAATATATGCTTTCCTAGTGTAAATCTTTCTTGTTAAAAGGTGCAAGTTTTTTTTGCTGATTCAAGACTTACATTTGGTGGAGCTTCCAAAGCTCAAGTAGGGGCGCCCATAGATTTTTTTGTGGAGAAAATCCAAATAAAAAACCGCTCAGGAATCGGGACGTGGTTCTTCTGTTTAACGCTACCCTGTATTCGATGAGATCCACTTCCTGCATCTGCGCTCGACGCACTTCCTGGCTGGCAGACGTCGCACCGATGCGTCGCAGGAGGGCAGAAGTGGGAGCAGTATGTATGCTGAGGGGTTATCTAGCCTTCTGAACTGGTTTAAAGTGTATTGAATGGCCGGGGAGGGAGAAAACTTGTTTATTTTTTTTATAATTTTTTTAAAATATTTTTTTATTTTAAATTTTTTTGTTTTTTAAAAAACTTTTTACATGGTCATGTTTGGTATCGTTGGAAAGGCCATGCTCTGGCCGATCCAACAATATCAAACATTAACCCCTAGCTGCCACGGATCGGGAGATAGGGGGTTCATTGGAACCCACTATCGCCACTATTGCTGGCAGCTAGTGGTTAACTCGCGCTAAGCACAATGACGCCAGTCCTCAGGGGGAGTTACCAGAGCTTTTCAGTGCCAAATCGGGATCCAGCTCCCCAGGGGTTATTGTCAGCCACCGTTTGGAAGGGCAGGCTGTGCCCTTCCAAACGGTGCCTGCCTTAACTCTGTGCCCCCCGGCAATCGGGAGGGAGAGAGGTCTGAAGGACCTCCCCCCTCCCTTTCAGGCGCCTCCTCCGCACATGCGGGGGGGAGTGCCTGAATTAGATGTCATTGCGCCGCCGCAATGACATCTAATGGCCCCGCTGGGGTCCCGGAGTGCTCGACTGACATCCAAGATGTCAGCCCGCACCGGGGGGTGCAGCAATCGTCCGGAATCCCTCAGCACGTCCATAGCACAGGAGAACCACTTGACTGGATGCGCTGAGCGCGTCCACAGCAGCCAAGTGGTTAAAACCCATATTCTGTTTGTTCCTGGTAACCTACTTCCACTAGCATGGTACCATATCTAGGCCTTATCCCATTGTCTTATATGAAGCAAAAAGCAAGTCAAAATATATTAAGAAGCTGGATAGATTGAGTGGTGGTAAATATCTTGTACCTCCTGTTCCATAATGTCAAAGAAATGTATCCACGTAGAGATCTAGTCCTTAATAAATAGGTGTGGGAACTCTCCAAGATTTGAGTTCCTCACTTAATCACTGACATGTCACACCTAACCCGTGACACCACATGCAAATTTGATATATATGTTTAACCCCTTCACGACAGGCGGGCAGGGGTTAATGTACAGGTGTGCCTCGCTGCCAGGTGCTGTCGCAGCCACTTATTTGCCCCTTATTTGCCCCTTATTTGCCCCCAAGCAGCTGATGAGCGGCGCGTGTCATTGCCTGCAGGGGGACGGCCTGAGTTCAGGCTGTCCCACTGCAGGCAATGGCGCAGTGTCAGCTGGCTGCAGGGAGGGGTGGAGGTGGCCCATTGAAGTCAGCGTACCTGTACGCCCCGCGTTTTCAAGGCCCACCCGCCGAGTGGACATCATAGAACAACCTGTGGGATCAAGGGGTTAAAAGATACGGATAAAGGGATAGGGATAAAGATAGGCTGGGGTTTAGGACATCCTTATGAACATTTTAATCCATTTATATCTGGTGATATAATAAGGGGATATTTGATTGGAACTTAATAAAAGATTCTAAAGGGGTACTTCAGTGAAGTTTCGGTGCATTCTGGCTCGGCGCACTTCGTTGCACTTCGGCGATTCCAGTTTTCTGACCCTTAGGTGAATTCACTATTCACCACGGCGTCCCGAACTGCAAAAAAAAAAGGAACCGTGCTATTCTTCGAAAAAGTTGTTTAAACTAAAAGGGCTCTATTACATTCTTTGCGCAAACGTTAACGCGTGTGCGAAAAACGCAATAACGGGAGGGGTAAATCCCTTTGCACAGAACGTCGTATTACAATGTCCGCGCAAAAAATGTACGTTAACATCTACCGCGGGTGAACCTGCGCAAACCCTGCTCGAGCGTAATGTTCTGCGCGTGTCCTATGCTTAACATTGTGAGCGCAAATGCGTTTGTGCGCTGGTACGTGCATGGTATTACAATCTTAGCGCAAAATTTAACGGACAACATTTGCACGCATAATTTTAACGTTTTTGAAAAGCCGGTGGTAACGGCAAATTGTAACAACCTGACCGTACCAAACTGCGGATTCACAACGGAGAACGTCGATGCCCACGTTTTTTTTTACTAGATCCGTCAAAAATGATGGCCACTACCTTGTCTTCCGTCAGAACGTACGTCTGTTGTGCGCAGTCCGCACAAAACGACGGACTCACGTTAAAAATTACATTGCGCTCACTGATTTCTGTGCGCAACACTACTTTGCGCGCATTTTTGTGTGCCGGTTTTACGAGCGCAATTTCCCGACGGATGAAAAAATGCACGAGGAATGTAATTCCAGCGGTGATTTTCGTGCGTTAACGTTTAACGCTTCACGCAAAAAAAACACGTGTTTAGCGTGCGTTTTTGCGTTAAGAATGTAATAGGGCCCAAAGTGTTTAAACCAATAACAATGCATGAAAATGTGTGGAAATAATAAAAAAGGTCCTATAAAAAAAATAATTTTGCATAAAAAAAAACATCGCAATGTTCTAATACATAAATAAATAAATAATCACTTGCTGATTATAACTAATATTTCAAGTGAGTTGTCAACGCTCTTTTTCTGTTAATCTCTTAAACATGTTTTATGGCTATTTTGTATTTTAATCAAATTGTTTAAAGGGGTAATTTGTCTAGTTTAGGAAGCTAATGGAATGAGTAATATGTCGTGTCTCTGAACATAACGCACAGATATTGCTTCTTTACTTTAAACGTTTGGTGGTGAACTATTTCACATCCTTCCTTACACCAAAATCGTATAGTCAAAACTTCTGGTTTTATACCTTACAATTCAGCCATACAACCAAAGGGTTGTGAATGAGTACGTCCTTTGCTTCTTGAGTATGGAATGGATTTTTTGGGAGTAATGGGAAGCACTGATTACCCAGTGCCTCTCAATGCTGGGCTCAGTGCTGAAATTAAGCACACCTGTCAGTTATGGAACAGAGAGAGACCCTGTCATTGTATAAAATGTACATTTATGTAGATTTAAAGGTACATTTCTACTTTAAGCTAAAAAACGATGTGTGCATAGAGGGTGCCAGAGGGTTTAGGTCAGGTGGGTTAATAACCTCTCTGTTTCTCCTGGACGACCGTTTTTAGCTTTAAGCTGTGGTCCCCAACCCTGGTCCTCAGGAGTCAGGACCCACTAACAGGCCAGGTTTTAAGTAGGGATGCACCGATACCACTTTTTTAAGACTGAGTACGAGTACCAATACTTTTCTTCAAGTACTCACCGATACCGAGTACCGATACTTTTTTATGTGATGTGACGCTTTCCAATAAGAACAGACCTCATATAAAAATGCCCCAGCTCATGGATATGCCCCAGCTCATGGATACTGCCCCAGCTCATGGATCTGCCCCAGCACATGGGATATGCCCCAGCTCATGGATTGCCCCAGCTCATGGGATATGCCCCAATTTATGGGATATGCCCCAGCTCATGGGATATGCCCCAGTTTATGGGATATGCCTCAGCTCATGGGATATGCCCCAACTCATGGGATATGCCCCAGCTCATGGGATATGCCCCAGCTCATGGGATATGCCCCAGCTCATGGATACTGCCCCAGCTCATGGACACTGCCCCAGCTCATGGATTGCCCCAGCTCATGGGATATGCCCCAGCTCATGGGATATGCCCCAGCTCATGGATTGCCCCAGTTTATGGGATTGCCCCAGCTCATGGATTACCCCAGCTCATGGGATTGCCCCAGCTCATGGGATTGCCCCAGCTCATGGATTGCCCCAGCTCATGGGATATGCCCCAGCTCATGGATTCCCCCCCCAGCTCACCTGGAGCTCTCCGGCATACTTACCTTCCTGGGCGATGCCGGGAAATTCTTTGCGCGTTGCGCTCGTAGGAAGGCCCCCAGCCGCGACCACGTGGGACCATGTGATCGCGCTGGGGACCTTCCAACGAGCGCACGCGGGGAAACTTTCCCGGCGTCGCACAGGAAGGTAAGTATCATCGCGGAGAGCTCCAGGTGCCTGTCCGAATGCTCTATCGGCATTCGGACAGGCCCTGCAGCTGCTCACCGTGTTCATACTTACCTTACTGGGTGACACCGGGAAAGCTTCTGCGCGTGCACTCATTGGAAGGACCCCAGCCGCGATCACATCGTCCCACGTGATCGTGGCTGGGGGCCTTCCTACGAGCGCAACGCACAAAGACTTTCCCGGCGTCGCCCAGGAAGGTAAGTATCGCGGAGAGCACCTGCAGGGCATGACCGAATGCCGATAGAGCATTCGGACAGCCGCCCCAGCCCCTCGGATGCCGGCAAGTTGGCTCAATGCCGGCTTCCGGTATCGGGAAAAATATCGGGGATACTGCACGAGTACCAAGTACTCCTGCAGTACCCGGTATCGGCTCCGATACCGATACTAGTATCGGTATCGGTGCAACCCTAGTTTTAAGGATTCCCTTGGGGAAATGCAGACTGAATCCTGCAATCACTGAGCAGCAAATCATATCACCTGTGCTGTGTTTCACATATCCGGCAAACCTGGCCTGTTAGGAGTAGAGATGGGCCGAGTGTTCGATTCGAACATGAGTTCGAATCGAACATCGGCCGTTCGAGTGTTCGGCGAACACCAAACATTATGAGATGTTCGCGGTCTGTTCGACCGCGGACATTCCATAATACAAAATGACTTTGCAAAATGTGTTCACAGTTCTCCTAAATGTACCGGCAGCCGCCGGTACATTTAGGAGACCTGTGGCTGCAGCCCCCTGCCCCCGTGCCTTTGGCCCTCCTGTTCCTCCAGTCTGTCTGCTCCTCCGTCTGGCCGCGGCTCCTCTGCCCCACGCCTCGTCTTCATGCTGAGTCCTGATTGGGCAAAGTCCTGCGCCTGACCTGGACTTTGCCCAATCAGGGCTCTAATTCAATATTGAGCCATGATTGGGCAAAGTCCAGGTCAGGTGCAGGACTTTGAACAATCAGGGCTCAGTATTGAATTAGAGACATGATTGGGCAAAGTCCAGGTCAGGTACAGGACTTTGCCCAATCAGGGCTCAGCATGAAGACGAGGCGTGGGGCAGAGGAGCCGCTACCGGACGGAGTAGCAGACAGACCGGAGGAACAGGAGGCCGGGAAAGCAGCAGGACAGCAGAGGCACGGGGGCTGCAGCCACAGGTCTCCTAAATGTAGCGGCAGCTGCCGGTACATTTAGGAGAACTGTGAACACATTTTGTATGTTCGACCCCCATTGATTTGCATTGTGTTTGAGTTCGTATTCGAACATTTTGGCTGTTCAAATGTTCGAATACGAGCCAAACACAGGGGTGTTCGGCCCATCACTAGTTAGGAGGACCTGAGGACCAGGGTTGGGGACCACTGGCTTAAAGTATCTCTTTATGAAACAAACACACAATAACTGTGTCTGCTGAATTAATGTTTCTGATATAAGCTCTGAATTCTCATGGGGACACACGCTATTTCTATTTAAATGTTATTTTGCATAGGCTGGAAAATGGATAATTACCCTACTGTGATGGAACAACTCAGGTGGTTAGGTTGATTTGCACTGTAAAGATGTATGATATAGGCTTTCGTGTTTGTAACGTAATGTTATTTTTCTGCTTTCAAGATATAGAGATGCAGAACGGAATCTACACAACGCTTCTATCAGATGTTCTTACGCGGAAAATGAAGATGGAGAAGATGTCTCAGGGATCCTGCAGTGTACAGCTAATATCCTTGGTGAGCATTGTTTTACATTTTACATGATGAAGCACTAACATCAACAAAGTCTGTGATGAACGATTGCTTGACAAGCAAACCCAGGTTTTACATGGTCTTTGGAGAAAAAAATTGTGATCCAAACGTAGCATTATATCATTGGCCATATCACAACGTAGAGGTTAAAAGGTAAGACGCAAATGGAAAGCGTTTGCACCAGCCATATTCTGTTTGTGGCTCGCCTTTGTGGCTCGCCTTTATTATGGCCGTAATACTTTCGAGCCGCAGGATGATAACACCAGCAGTGCTAAGGTCCGTTGTGTTATCAGCTCCAGGAGTCCATAGGTCTCCATTGATATAGACAAGAGCTTGCGTGATTGAGATCCAGGTGGGACAGCGTAGAGATATGTGGAGGAACACTGGGAACTATTTGTCTGCCCGTGGAATGAGGAAGTGGTGGATTGCTCCGCTCTTGCCACCGGGCCATCTAAGGTGAATATGGGATTTTTTTTTGGGTAAGGATTTATGAGTTATGATTGCACTGAAGCAAAATGACTTAACACCAGCCTTCAAGAAGAATTATTTTTTCAGAGTAACGTCAGGTGCAGAAGGCAAAGCTCATTCTACATTTGCACGGATCACACTGACATCTTCCATAAAAAGTATCTTTAACATAACCCCATAGAAAGAAGTCGTTTTTCTTCGAGACATCAATTACTGCAAATGTTTACCTTGAACTTTTGACTGAATACGTGGCACCACAACTACATGACCTTCAACCAACCATCATTTTCCAGCAAGATGCTGCACCACCACATTGGGGACTGCATGTTCGTGGGTTCCTAAATGAAACATTTCCAGACCGGTGGATTGGAAGGGGTGGCCCAATACCCTGGCCACCTCGTTCACCAGATATCACTCCCCTCCACTTCTTTCTATGCGGTTATGGTAAAGATATGGTGTATGGAACAAAGGTATGGGACATCACTAATCTAAAGCAGAGGATCACTGATACCATCACTGATGCGGGCACAGTTTTTTCTCCCTACCGACCCCGTTTTATCACAGGGATTGTAATAGAGCCCCATATCTTTAATATAACCCCATAGAAAGAAGTGGAGGGGAGTGATATCAGGTGAACGAGGTGGCCAGGGAATTGGGTCACCCCTTTCAATCCACCGGCCTGGAAATGTTTCATTTAGGAACCCACGAACATGCAGTCCCCAATGTGGTGGTGCCGCATCTTGCTGGAAAATGATGGTTGGTTGAAGGTCATGTAGTTGTGGTGCCACGTATTCAGTCAAAAGGTCAAGGTAAACATTTGCAGTAATTGATGTCTCGCTGAAGAAAACCAGACCAATGATTCGATTGCACATGATCCCACACCACACATTCATCTAAAGCAGAGGATCACTGATTCCATTGCCACCATTGATGAGGGTATGCTACAGCCAACATGGCAAGAAATAGAGTACCGTCTTGATGTGCTTTGTGCAACTAATGGTGCCCGCATAGAGGTGTATTAAATGAGGCAAAAAAACTTTAAATATATACGTCTCATTTTGTAATAATTTTCACTTATCTGTCGTTTCATTTGCCTTTGTAATAAATTTTGGAAATTTTTGAAAATCAAGGGCCTAAAACTCCAAAGGAGATAAATTGCCAAGCGATAAAGAATTTTTGATAAGCTGCTCCGCTCTTTTTATTTTTTCCCTCCATTTTTGTCTTTTTTAGGTTTTCGTGAGCGAGCCGGTGATAATGTTTCCCAGCGGGTTAGAGACGGGGCGGAACTGCTGTGAGGTCCCTGGTCAGAAAGTCCCACGGTTAATTCATATTTTGGTGACTGAGAGCAGTACTTAACTAGAACTGGCCTTGAATGAGGTTTTGATAGTTCGACATTTAATTTTAGTGTTGAGACCCAAAACAACAGATTACATCTGCCAGTCAAGCTTTAGGACTTGACACCAGAAGAATTTACATTGACGACGACACTGAACAATTGTTGTGAACGGTAGCGCACTGTCTCTAATACAGCTCTCCATGTATCTGTCTATATGTGTATTCAGGGCTGCACTTACATAGGGGTTATCAGAGCACAGGCCCCATGCAACTCACATGAGAACTGATCCCCCTGTGTTACAGTGGGTTGTTGCTCCAGGAAGGGAGACAGTGTATAAAATGATCTCCAACAACTCTCAAAGCATCAACTGATGCAACCCACAGAGGATTCAGCAGATAAGTGTAGAATACAAGCTCATGCATTGCCCAGGGCCATCCTAAGCGTCAGATGGCCCCTCTGTGTCCTAATTTTCTTGATTGCCATTTTCCATGAGATTTAGTGCCAATTTGTGTTGTGTTTTGCTTGTTGTGGTATAAAGTTGGTTAGCATCGTTCAAGGAGGCACAGAGTAGCTTTTGCAGCAAACCAGTCAAATGCCTAATGGACTGCAGTGACTGTGGCCCAGGAGCTGCTGCAAAACTCAAACACTGCTGTATTTAGAGGGACACACTACACTGTGTGACCCCTCAATCTTATCTGAGTAGTCTCGCTGCTGTGAGCTCTCTGCTTCCTCCTCTCCTCTGAGGGGGTCTCGAAGGGCTAAATCAGCAATCTAAATGCACGGGCTTAGTTCTACCAAGACCCTGAGCTCAGGGGTCCTTCTGCAAATGTTTCAGGGCTTGGAGACCTTTGGGAACCATCCTTATCTGATGGAATCAAAGCCCTCTTGCAGTGAGAGTCAATGGATTGGCTGGAGTGCCCAGTCCTTGTGGGCAAGTATCTTGCTGTGCTGGAAGAATGTCATATCCTGCAGAGATCAGAGGAAGACCAACACTGGATTTGGGGGGAGATTTTAAAAGAAACATACAGGGGTTATTCAGAGAGCGTGAAAAGCACGAGAATGACTGGAGAATGACTGGAGAATGAATAATTCTAGGTCAAAATAGCCAAACCAGAATAATTCTCCCTTTCATCTCACTTTCCAAATTGGCTATTTTGACCTAGAATTTTTCATTCTCCAGTCATTCTCCTGCTTTTCACGCTCTCTGAATAACCCTGTAAAGTGTTAAAACAGGAGAGAGGTAGGGGGTTCAAAAGAGGTAATGTTTAGCCCCTCCATTTCCAACCCCCTCCTGTTTTAACCCTATAATATCCCTTTAGTGATCATTAGAAATATATTTCCACTGCAAAATATATTACCTTTTTTCAATATTTGGGATCCTATTTCAGTTGAGCCATTATGCTAAAATAGCAACTCTCTTATAAAGCTACTAATAAGGAGCAGCATTTTCTAGCTGGAATAGGGTCTCTGGTGTTTATCGAGCTGAAAAGAAACAACCATGCACATATTTTGATTTATAAAGAAAATCAGTGACCTACTATAGCCACAAAAATGTGGGTTCTCTCAATGAAGAGAAAAAAGAAGATGATGCAGGGCCCTATTCCAAGCGAGCCATTATGAGTGAGCTGTTCATCGTAACAACTCAGCTGCTATTCCAGCAGAGCTTTTCTTGCAGCTCAGTTGCTGCAGCTGTCGGCTGTAAATGAACTCTTCCTATACTTTGTATGGGAGGTGCTAATGTGCAGACGGCCGGATAACACGTGGTTCCAAGGGCGATCGTTATTCTTTATCTGAGTTGGTATTTATAAAAATAGAATTTCTTGGCTCTCGAAACCTGGTGTCAAGTCGTTTTGTATTTGCATGGAGTCGTATCAACTTCAGGAGTCGATACCAGCAGCAGTTTGCAGCTAACTCATATTATTACTAACCTAGGTAGTCGTTCATAACAGAGCCGATAATAGGAAGCCACTTATGGTTAACGGCCCGCGCCACAATCTTCCATTAGCGGCTCCCTTTTACCAGTCAGCCGAAACATTGCCTGCAATTTATAGACTATTTTACCGCAAACGTACAAACACCAAGTCCGACCGTGACATCATACTACATTTAGTTACCATTGCACAGATGATGACATCAGCTAAAATATCCATAGATGAAATAGCTTTTTGTCCAATTTTCTAGTGTAACAGCAGGTATTAATCAGTTTGAAACAGGTTGCTTGTTCAAATGCCTGGAAACGATCTAAAAAGCATTTTAAGCTACTTCAAAGAGAGCGTCCAGAGAGACGTTATGATGATATGATATGGTGCATTGAATAAAGTATGCAGAAGTCGCATCGAATTGCCTGCCCTTGGGGGATAAATATCTAAACAAGCGGAAATAATTGAAGCAAATTGTTAGCAAATGGCCCTTTTTTCCCCCAAAATTATTTGATTTTGATTCCTCTCTTATTTTGCATCTTGACATCTGGATAAAAAGATTTGGTATCACTAACAAACAGATTGAAACTTCTTGTAGTACACAGGCGCAGATGTCCGCTCTTTGGCCTTCAGGTGGTTCGTATCATTATTAGACTACACTGCATGCACTGATCTGCCATCACTGCGCATGCTCTGCGCAACAATTGCCATGCCTGTGTCTCAATATCCTCGCTGTACCACACATGCGAGATGACGACCCGTCATTGCTGGCAGCGTCTTTGTTATAGTCATGATTAGTGATGAGCCGAACAACCCTGTGTTCGGTTCGCATTCGAACTCAAACAACTTCAAAAGTTCGAGTTCGAACACGAACCGAACTCAATGCAAGTCAATGGGACTCGAAAGTTCGATTTTTAGAGTGCCCTCCAAGAGGGCATATATGTAAGATATTTGCCATAAAAGGTGTATGGGGGTCCGGGTAGTGCCCTGGGGGACAGGAAACCAGGACAAAAAGTAAAAAAAAAAAACGTTTTTAAAGGAACAGTGAGTTTTCCAGGAAATAAAGGTTAAGAATAAAAATGAAAAATTCTTTCAAATATCATGCCTAGGAGGTCCCCATAACCTGCCCATGAAGTGGCGGATATGTAGGATGTATAGATACATTTAAAAACAAAAAAATGACATTTCAAATGACGGTAAATGGTTTTCCTTTAATCTATTCATAAACAACTGCTTGGGGCGGCAGCCTGTATGAAAAGAGAAGACATTTTAGGACACGCAGAACAAGTTTAGTGATTTTTTTTGGCTAAATAATGGTGAAACTTATGCAGGCTTTAGATGAAAGTAACAATAGGTGCTTTAAAATTGGGCCTTTAGTGTCAGCAACAGTGCCGTCAAACCGTAACCCCTCTGTGGTATTGTGGAAGAGTGCAGGGCTGGACCCTGCGGTCCAATATTAAGATGGTATGAATCTGGTATAGGCGTCAGTGGCAGTGCACCCAAATATTAGGCCTTTGGTGCCAGCTAGTGCCTTCACAATGTAACCCCTCTGTGGTATTGTGGAAGAGTGCAGGGGTGAAGGTTTTGGTAATGCAGAAGAGATCCCTGATCTATTCAATTACCTCAGCATCAGGGGATTGATAGCTGCTGATCCAGGACTGATTCATTTTTATAAATGTCAGCCGGTCTACAGAGTCGGTGGACAGATGCACTCTTTTGTCTGTGACAAAACCTCCAGTGGCACTGAACGTCCTTTCAGAAAGCACGCTGGATGAAGGGCAACCTAGTAGCTGCATAGTATATTGGCTAAGTTCTGGCCAGTGATCCAATCTCAACACCCAGTAAGCCAGTGGATCATCTGCTGGAAAGGTATCCAGGTCTGCCCTTGCCCCTAGGTAGTCCTGCACCATATGGTGAATGCTGGCAATGGGTGCCTACATTTGATGTCCCTGGGCATCGGGACTAAAACAATTTAAAAAGGCATCAGTCATGCGGCCCTGGCCTTCACCGCTCTTCCTCTGATCATCCGCAGCCTCAGAAGCACCTGTGTCATCACTTGGTAACCTACCAGTGCCTGGAAAGGTGTTACACAAGTGTCGCTTTAGAGCGTACTCGAGTTGTTTCATCCTGTCCTCCCTCTGTGCGGGCAGGATGAGCTCTGCAACTTTACCCTTGTATCGTGGATCAAGAAGGTTTGCCAACCAGTAATGATCCCTCTCCTTGATAGCATGAATCCTGGGGTCCTTTAGCAGGCTTTGCAGGATAAGGGAGCCCATGCAGCGTAGGTTGGAGGTGGCATTAGCTTCCGAGTCTCCCTGGTTAATGAGGATGACCCCATCGTGCACTTCCTCCTCCCAGCCACGTACTAGTCCTTGGGTTTCTGTGCACACAAAACCCTCCCTTGTTGAATCCCCACCTTCAATGCCCCCACTACTTAAATATTCCTCCTCCTCATCCTCCTCCTGTCTGATCTGAGGACCTGCAGAAATGCTGTCTGCGTAAAGACTGGGGCCTTGAGAGCTAAGGAAGGCCTCCCCTTCCTCCCGCTGCTCTGCCTCTAGTGCCACATCTATAATTCCCCGCAAGAGTGTGCTCCAGTAGGAACACTAAATTAATTGTGTCACTGATGTATGCACTGTCCCTGCTCACCATCCTTGTTGCCTCCTCAAATGGAGAAAGTACAGTGCATGCATCCTTGATCATCAGCCACTTCGGGGGGGAAACAAGTTGACCTGAGTCAAGTTTGTGCCATACTCACAAAGGGACTCATTAATGGCCCTCTGCTGCTTGTGCAGACGCTGCAGCTTTTCCAATGTCGAGTTCCACCTGGTGGGCATGTCACAGATCAGACGGTTTGTGGGAAGGTGGAATTCTCTTTGAATTTCTGCCAGGCGAACCCTTACTGTGAATGACCGTCTGAAGTGGCTGCAGACTTTTCTGGCCTGGCTGAGAAGCTCTGCCAGCCCTGGGTACCTGGTTAGGAAACGCTGTACCACCAGATTTAGGACGTGTGCTAGGCATGGTACATGCGTCAACTTAGCCTGGCGTAGGGCGGAGAGAAGGTTGCTGCCATTATCACAGACGACCATTCCCAGCTGAAGCTGGTGTGGTGTTAACCATCTCTGCACCTGCCCCTGCAGAGCTGACAGAATTTCTGGCCCGGTGTGGCTCCTGTCCCCAAAACAAACCAGCTCAAGCACAGTATGGCATCTTTTTGCTTGAGCCATTGCGTAGCCCCTGCCACGTGTCAGTTTAACTGCCACTTCGCCAGAGACAGAGAAGAAGGAGGAGGAGGAAGAGGTGGTGGTGCAGACAGACCTCATACAAGCAGCTTTCTGGAGGCGTGATGGATGAACAATTTCCAGCACAGAGCCCGGTCCTGGATCCCTCCCAACTGCAAGCAGACTTACCCAGTGTGCCGTGAAGGAAATGTAACGGACCTGTTCATGCTTATTGGACCATGTGTCTAAAGTCATGTGCACCTTGCTGCTGACTGCCTTTCCCAATGACTCCATAACATTGTCTTCCATGTGCTGGTATAGTGCTGGAATGGTCTTCCGTGAAAAGAAATGGCATTTTGGAACCTGCCACTGTGGTACAGCACATTCAGCAAATTCACGGAAGGAAGCAGAGTCCACCAGCTGGAAAGGCAGCAGCTGTAATGCGAGTAATTTTGCTAAGCTGGCATTTAGACGCTGTGCTTGGGGATGGTTGGGACAATATTTTTTCTTACGCTGCAGCAGCTGGGGCAACGTAATCTGACTGCGTAAATCTTCAGTTGATGGGATGCTGTCACATTCTGAGGAAGGACCTGGTACACCCATTACTGTAGCATCATCCCTGTCAGTGGAGGTTGTAGGCAATGACATGGCAGGACATATAGTGGGGGTAGAGACAGACGAGGAGGAGGAGGACCTACAGTCAGGTCCAGAAATATTGGGACATCGACACAATTCGAACATCTTTGGCTCTATACACCACCACAATGGAGTTGGAATGAAAAAAACACAATGTGCTTTAACTGCAGACTGTCAGCTTTAATTTGAGGGTATGTACATCCAACTCAGGTGAACGGTGTAGGACTTACAGCAGTTTGCAGATGTGCCTCCCACTTGTTAAGGGACCAAACGTAATGGGACAATTGGCTTCTCAGCTGTTCCATGGCCAGGTGTGTGATATTCCCTCATCACCCCAATTACAATGTGCAGATAAAAGGCCCAGAGTTAATTTCAAGTGTGCTATTTGCATTTGGAATCTGTTGCTGTCAACTCTCAAGATGAGATCCAAAAAGCTGTCACTATCAGTGAAGCAAACCATCATTAGGCTGAAGAAACAAAACAAACCCATCAGAGAGATAGCAAGAACATTAGGCATGGCCAAAACAACTGTTTGGAACATTCTCAAAAAGAAGGAACACCACGTTGAGCTCAGCAACACCAAAAGACCCGGGAGACCACGGAAAACAACTGTGGTGGATGACCAAGGAATTCTTTCCCTGGTGAAGAAAACACCCTTCACAACAGTTGGCCAGATCAAGAAAACTGTCCAGGAGGTAGGTGTATGTGTGTCAAAGTCAACAATCAAGAGAAGACTTCACCAGAGTGAAGACAGAAGGTTCACCAGAGAAGTAAACCATTGGTGAGCCTCAAAAACAGGAAGGCCAGATTAGAGTTTGCAAACAACACCTAACAAAACCTATGGACAGATGAGACCAAGATCAACTTGTACCAGAGTGATGGGAAGAGAAGAGTATGGAGAAGGAAAGGATCTGCTCATGATCCTAAGCATAACACCTCATCAGTGAAGCATGGTGGTGGTAGTGTCATGGCGTGGGCATGTATGGCTGCCAATGGAACTGGTTCTCTTGTATTTATTGATGATGTGACTGCTGACAAAAGCAGCAGGATGAATTCTGAAGTGTTTCGGGCAATATTATCTGCTCACAATCAGCCAAATGCTGCAGAACTCATTGGACGGCACTTTACAGTGCAGATGGACAATGACTCAAAGCATACTGCAAAAGCAACCAAAGAGTTTTTGAAGGGACAGAAGTGGAATGTTATGCAATGGCCAAGTCAATCACCTGACCTGAATCCCATTGAGCATGCATTTCACTTGCTGAAGACAAAACTGAAGGGAAAATGCCCCAAGAACAAGCAGGAACTAAAGACAGTTGCAGTAGAGAAAAGAAGTGGGAGGTACTCCAGTGGCGCAGAGGGAGGTAATTTGCGTTGAGGCTCCGTGTAAATGCGAAACGGAAATATTTGAGCACAGTCTAGGGACAGACCAATGGTAAAGTGCTATCTTAAGTGTACACTAGAAAAAGTGTAATGCAATCGAAAGTGCATATGGTGCAAACAGCTAAAAAAGTGCTGACTAGGAGCACAGTCTAGGAACAGACCAATGATAAAGTGCTATTTTAAGTGTATACTAAAAAAAGTGCAAATGCAATCAAATGTGCATATGGAGCAAATGACAGCTAAAAACGTTGTGCACGTTATAAAGCGTACTGCGGAAAGTGTGTTGAATATTCGTAAAAGCACATAAAAAGGACATAAAAAAACAACACACATTTCTTGTGCAAAGTGCAAATGTAAAGTGCAATTGAAATAGCACAAAAATGGTAATAAAAATAGTCCAGAGATAGTGCAAAAAGTCTAAAAAGACAGTCTTATTCGTGAGTGAATAAAAGGAGGGCTTATTGGTAACTGTATAGGCCTCTCACTTATAGTGTCCGTGTACGAAGATCCTCCAAATGGGGGAGAAATGGATCTTATCCTTGTTGCAACAAGGATAAGATCCATTTCTCCCCCATTTGGAGGATCTTCGTACACGGACACTATAAGTGAGAGGCCTATACAGTTACCAATAAGCCCTCCTTTTATTCACTCACGAATAAGACTGTCTTTTTAGACTTTTTGCACTATCTCTGGACTATTTTTATTACCATTTTTGTGCTATTTCAATTGCACTTTACATTTGCACTTTGCACAAGAAATGTGTGTTGTTTTTTTATGTCCTTTTTATGTGCTTTTACGAATATTCAACACACTTTCCGCAGTACGCTTTATAATGTGCACAACGTTTTTAGCTGTCATTTGCTCCATATGCACATTTGATTGCATTTGCACTTTTTTTAGTATACACTTAAAATAGCACTTTATCATTGGTCTGTTCCTAGACTGTGCTCCTAGTCAGCACTTTTTTAGCTGTTTGCACCATATGCATTTTCGATTGCATTACACTTTTTCTAGTGTACACTTAAGATAGCACTTTACCATTGGTCTGTCCCTAGACTGTGCTCAAATACTTCCGTTTCGCATTTACACGGAGCCTCAACGCAAATTACCTCCCTCTGCGCCACTGGAGTACCTCCCACTTCTTTTCGTATTTCAAACACATTTCTGTCGAGGTTTTGTGTTCCTCTCCCAGTAGGCTGCATACATATTCATACCAATATCCTATTTACTTTAGCGCCTCCTCCGTACCACATTCCCTAGTTGCAGTAGAGGCCTGGCAGAGCATCACCAGGGATGAAACCCAGCGTCTGGTGATGTCTATGCGTTCCAGACTTCAGGCTGTGATTAACTGCAAAGGATTTGCAGCCAAGTATTAAAGAAGGGAAAGTTTGATTTATGATTATTATTCTGTCCCATTACTTTTGGTCCCTTAACAAGTGGGAGGCACATCTGCAAACTGCTGTAAGTCCTACACCGTTCACCTGAGTTGGATGTACATACCCTCAAATTAAAGCTGACAGTCTGCAGTTAAAGCACATTGTGTTTGTTTCATTCCAACTCCATTGCGGTGGTGTATAGAGCCAGCCAAAGATGTTCGAATTGTGTCGATGTCCCAATATTTCTGGACCTGACTGTATGCAAAGTGTTGTGCCAATGGGATGCGTGGCAGGTGATCATATGTAGCCTCAAGCACGTAGTACCCAAGCGTGGGATGTCTTTCCCACGCTTGATCCTCATCTGACATAGATTACAAATAGCAACGGTGCGGTCTGCTGCACATTTCTTAAAGAACTCCCAGACAGCATACTTCCTGTACATGTGCTTTGAGACAACAGCGCTCTGCACCTGAGCAGCTGTGACTTCTGATGCCTTGGACTGGCTATGGTTGGTCATAGAGGACGTTCTGGCTCGTTTTTGTTGTGCCTCCTCCTCCTCCCTTGACTCCTCTGTTCGATCAGGCACCCAGATGGAGTCAGTGACCTCATCATCGTCATCACCCCCTATCTCCTCGTCACTGGAGCCAACTTGGCAGTGTGCTGCAGCTGCTGATGCAACATGAGTGCCAGTTATTTTGGTGTCACTGGCACCCCCTTCCTCTAGGTTGATTATACTCCCTTCCTCAACCTCAGAGTTTGAATCAGAGCACTGTAGTTGCTGCACATCCTCAAGCAGCATGTCACTGTCATTGTGGTCAAACAATTCAGCTGACTCCTCCGTGTGTGATAGTGAGGCTACGGCAGGAGTAGCTGTGGATATTGAGGCTGAATTAGATGTTTTGGCAGCTGAGGTGGACTGTAGACCACTACAAGCCTGGCTGGCAGAGGACTCAGAGGATGAGGATGGCCTGGTTAGCAAATCCACCAAATCCTCTGTATGTTGCTGCTGCTTAAGACGGCCCGCACCAGTTAGAAAGGACAAGTGTGCCCCTGCAGAGGATGCACCACGTCCACGACGACCAGAGGCACAGCCTCCCGACACAGAGGCTGCTCACCCTCTTATCTGTGTCTGAGTGCGTCTGCCTGTCCTTTTTGGTCTTTCTGACATGTGAGTGATATATAGATTAAAGATATACAGAACTTTGATTCAACTCTGTTATAAAAATTGGAGATATTTAGAACTCTGATTCAACTGTGTTATCTAGATTAAAGATTTCCAGAACTCTGGTATAACTCACAGAGACACCCTGATAGCTGGCAGCCAGTGACAAGACACAGATTAAAATTCCCAGAAACCACCTATAAATCAGTGAGACCCCCTGATGGGTGGCAGTGACAAGACACAGGTTATAATTCCCAGATATCTGCTACAAGTCTGTGAGACCCCCTGATGGGTGACAAGACACAAATTACAAATCCCAGGAACCTCCTATAAATCAGTGAGACCCCCTGATGGGTGGCAGTGACAAGACACAGATTACAATTCCCAGATATCTGCTAAAGTCTGTAAAACCCCCTGACGGGTGGCAGTGACAAGGACCCCCTGATGGGTGGCAGTGACAAGACACAGATTACAATTCCCAGATATTTTGTAGAAGTGAGATCCCCCAATATCTTCTGTCAGTGAGAACACACAGATTACAACAATTCCTAGATATCTTGTAATCTTGTAGAAGTGAGAACCCCCCAATAGCTACTGGCTGTGAGAACACACAGATTACAACAATTCCCAGATATCTTGTAGAAGTGAGACCCCCCAATAGCTGCTCGCAGTGAGAACACACAGATTACAAACATTCCCAGATATCTTGTAGAAGTGAGACCCCCCCCCCAATAGCTGCTGGCAGTGAGAACACACAGATTACAACAATTCCCAGATATCTTGTAGAAGTGAGACCCCCCAATAGCTGCTGGCAGTGAGAACACACAGGTTACAAAAATTCCCAGATATCTTGTAGAAGGGAGACCCCACAATAGCTGCTGGCACTGAGAAGATACACTAACAGAACAATCTCCTCTCAAAAAACACGTGCTGGGGGCTGTGTGAAACCTTTTATAGTGTGCTGCGGGACTTAGCTCTGTGAGCCCATGATTGGGTAAAATTTGCCCAATCAGGACTCTGAGCCGTGATTGGCATAGTCTTGCAAATGACCTGTGGTCAGGTGCAAGACTGTAGCCAATTACAAGCTTCAGGCCAGTGGAAAAGTGCATTGTGGTCCACTGTGGGTGAACTCGAACCGAACACGTCAAACGGCCGATGTTCGATGCGAACTCCAAACAGATCGAACTGAACAGCTCATCCCTAGTATGATGCCATAATTTTATGGCGCCACCTGGCAGAGCTGGATGAATGCCTGAAGCAAGGTTAGTTGGACCCCTCTATCTCCTCATCAAGAGGGGCTAGGAAAACAAGAGAACCATCACCAGAAAGGGCACAGTCTGACCTTTCCAACAATGCCTGTCTTAACCACTGAATGTTGGACAATGCACTGAGCAAGTCCTCCTCTAGGGTGCAGAGGAGTCGCTCCGTGCATCATCCCAGTACCGCAGTCTGCTGCAGATCGTGGTCTTTTCCCGGAG
Organism: Leptobrachium leishanense; assembly: GCA_009667805.1. Lineage (NCBI taxonomy): Eukaryota > Metazoa > Chordata > Amphibia > Anura > Megophryidae > Leptobrachium > Leptobrachium leishanense. The sequence goes on along the minus strand of CM019064.1, from coordinate 421,047,863 downwards.
TGAGCTGACATCTTGGATATCAGCCCTGGCTCTGGGGCCTCCCCGGCCCACTGACATGGTTGGGCATGCCCACTCTTCTCCTCCCCTTTCCCAGCTGCCCTAAAATGGTAGTTTCCTCAACCCCACCCAGCATCACCAGCAGCCACGATTTTGAATATCCCAGTTGCCAGTCACCAGATCGGTCACTAGTTACAGTTACAGTTACTTATAAAGTATCTAAAAAGCGCCAACAAATTCCTTAGCGCTGTACAATGGGAGAGACAGAATAACAAATATACATACACGTTACACACACGGAACAGAAGGTGGGAGGACCCTGCTCGAGAGCTTACAATCTAAGAGGGGTGACCCATTAGGTGAGGGTGAATAGGGTAGGTGAAGTTGCAGGAGGGCTGAATGGAAAGAGGAGGAAATGACAGTGGGGAGATCATGGTGTGAGCCTATAGGATTCTCTAAAGTAATGCGTTTTCAGGGACTTTTTGAAGGACTGGAGAGACGGGGAGAGTCTAATGTTGCGGGGGAGGGAGTACCATAGAAAAGGGGCAGCTCGGGAGAAGTCCTGAAGGTGAGAGTTGGGCGTGCGGGTATGAGGTATGAGCAACAGATCATTGGCAGAGCGAAGTGGTCGTGCGTGATATACCTGCTAATAAGGGAGGAGATGTAGGCAGGGGCGCGGTTATGGAGAGCTTTGTATGTGAGCACCAGTATTTTGAAATTGATTCTAAAGGAAACAGGGAGCCATTGGAGAGATTGACAGAGGGGCGTGGTGTGATTGGTGCAGGAGGTGAGGTGTATGAGCCTGACACAGGCGTTCATTACAGACTGCAGAGGGATAATCTGGGATTAGGCCAGAGAGAAGGAGGTTGCATTGGATGAGCATTTTAGTAGATTCTGGATTAAGAAAGGGACGGACACGTGCAATGTTTTTTAGGTGGGTGTAGCAAGATTTGGTTAGTGACTGAATGTGAGGAGTAAAGGATAGATTGGAGTACAAGAGGGCCCTGAGGCAACGAGCCTGAGAGGTAAAAGTAATGGTGGCACCATTCACCTGAAGAGAAATGGGTGCAGGAATTGAGGTCTTGGAGGGAGGGAAGATAAGAAGTTCAGTTTTTGAGAGGTTGAGCTTTAGGAAATGGGAAGTCATCCAGTCAGAGACAGCTGACAGGCAGGCTGTAACACGGTCCAACACTGGAGGAGAGAGATCAGGAGAGGAAAGGTAGAATTGGGTGTCGTCGACATGGAGATGATAATTGAAACCATAGGAAGAGATGAGGTTGACCAGAGAGAACAGAGCCTTGAGGTACACCAGCTGAAAGAGGAACAGGTGATGAAGAAGCACCAGCAAAGGAGACACTGAAGGTGTGAAAAGAGAGATAGGAAGAGGACCCGGAGAGAGTGGCATCACTGAGGCCAAGCTGACGCTGCGGGAGGAGCAAAAGAGTGTGATCAACAGTTTTGAATGCAGCAGAAAGGTCAAGAAGAATAAGGAGGGAGAAGCGACCTTTGGTTTTGGCAGCAGCTAAATCATTAGTCACCTTGGTCAGAGCAGTCTCAATAGATTGTTGGGAGTGAAAGCCAGACTGGTGTGGATCAAGTAGAGAGTTAGCAGCAAGAAAACTGGTGAGCTGGTTATAGACCAGGCGGTCTAGGATTTTGGAGGCAAAGGGGAGCAGAGAGATGGGACGGTAGTTTGAGAGGGAGGTAGGATCAAGAGATGGCTTTTTTAGAATGGGGGTGATCACAGCATGTTTGAAAGCAGAGGGGAGGACTCCAGTAGATACGGAGAAAAATAGGGACGGTGACTGGTAGAACACACTGCGTAAGGTGTGAGGGGATAGGATCAAGTAGACAGGTGGTCGGACAGGAGGACATGAGAACTTCTGAGACATCCTCCTCTGAGACCGGAGAAAAGCATGACAGTAGAAGAGGGGGCAGGGAGTGAGGGAGTCAGTGGGGTAGAATGGTTAAAGGAGGAGGGCAGTGAAGAAATATCTAGTCTAAGAGATCTTATCGGTGAAGTAGTCAGCAAAACTAACAGCAGTGAGATCTGTGGATTTGCAGCTCCTATGCTGCCCAAGTTGCGTAAGAGCGCAAATTGCGCAGCAAAGCTCAGGGATTTCCAGGGGCCCCTTAGCCGAAGAGGAGGAGCTGCACTCGGCGACAGGCAAAAGGTGAGTAGAAAAATAAAAAAATAAAAAATATATAATAATAATAATTGGGAGAGGCTGTCAGCAGTATCTTCCCAATTATTTAAGGCCAAAAAAGGGAGCTCTATTTTTTAATAGAGTATCCCTTTATCCCTGGTGGGTGGATATAGGTTTCCTTTAAGCATAAAATAGTTCCTAATCTCCTTTTCCGTAAATAAAACTCGAGTATAATTAGTTTTAAAGGATTAATAACCCACCTGAGCTTTGACAGCAGAACAGCATGACTAGGTGAATCTTGGGATAAGGTCAGTGTATCAGTTGTCCCTTTGTTTGAGATGTAGTCAGATCAGATACCATTTAAATGGGTAATATGATCAATGTGGCAGAGTTCGGTTAATAGAACATGAATACATCATTTAATTACTGTTGTCCTCATAAAATTAACTACTTGCATTCACATTCATTTATTTATTATCGTTAATATTTGCAATGTGCAATCCTTAATAACAATGTCATAATTTAACATCAAAACAATGCACAAATGAGCAATATTTAATTATATTTAATGGTATTGTTAATTTTTTATATATTAAATTGTATGTGACGGCTTAAATTAATATTTCCTCATGATAATTTTATGATTTTCTTCCCATTTTAAGGAAAGTGAATGGTTTGCTAACTTAAAGAGCAATTAATTATTACATAATCAGATAGTTTTTAATGTTTGAGTGTTATGTATTACAGGTCGGGCACTCCTTATCTGGAATTCTAAAAAGTGGAAGACTCCAAAAACTGGAATTTTCTGAGTTGTCGGGATTTTACTTATTCCGTTGAATTAAGTTCAAAATCCTTATCCTTACCTACAAAACCCTCACTAACTCAGCGCCCCACTACCTGTCCTCACTAATCACCAAATACACCCCGGCCCGCTCCCTAAAGTCAAACAGTGACCTGCGCCTAGCTTCTCCCCGCATCACCTCTTCCCATGATAGACTGCAGGATTTCTCACGCGCAGCCCCCACTCTCTGGAACGCTCTCCCTCGTGCTGTCAGACTTTCCCCTAACTTCTCTTCCTTCAAACGCTCCCTTAAAACGTTCCTATTTAGGGAAGCCTACCACCCAACTCACTGACACAACCATCAATCACTCTCACCTTACAGTCCTCTCCTCCTGTTTCCAACCCCAACCCTCCTAGATTGTGAGTTCCTACGGGAATAGGGCCCTCATCTCCTCCTGTACTGTTTGTCAAATGTTGTTCAATGTATTGTAACCCTGTCTGTACTGTGCTTATTGTACAGCGCTGCGGAATATGCTGGCGCTTTATAAATAAATAATAATAATAATAATAATAAATTCCGGACAAGCGATGCACCTGACGGTTGCTGCTGCTTGGGAACTCGGCTTCTGAGTGGTGCAGCAGATTATGGAACATGCTGGGGTTGCCCAGAGGCACGGACTCCGGGTGTCATGTACGCAGAGAAAATCTGCAGAGTGCAGCATGTGTACACACTGGGAGCTGCAACGGGAAGGGGATCACGGCTCTCCTGCCGTTGACTTCCTCTGAACCGTAGTATTTTCTCGGATTCTCAATTCTGGTAGAATCCGAAATCCAGAATGCTCGTTATCCCTAATTGTCCGGATAAGAGGTGTCCGACTTATATGTGTATTATGTATTTATGTAAACAGCAAAATAATGAACTGAACCTAACTGTTTTGTATCTTTGTTGCTCTGTGTGTTTGTCGTATCAAAGTAAACCGTCTTACTGTTAAACCTTTCAGGACTGAAGTTTGAAGAACTGCAAGAGAGATTTGGAGAGGAATTTTTCAGCATCTGTTTCGAGGAAAATGAAAGAGTTCTTCGAGCTGTGGGAGGAACTCTGCAGGACTTCTTCAATGGCTTTGATGCCCTGTTGGAGCACATTAGGACTTCAATTGGAAGACAGGTGACCCTTGAATCTCCTTCTTTCCTATGCAAAGAGCTTGCCGATGGGACCCTTATTCTCTCCTGTTTCCACCTTCATCGTATTGTAGGATTTGCCATGCTTGGTATGATAAAAGCAGCAGGAAAGAAGATCTATCAGTCGAAGGTTGAGGTAGAACAGATAAACAATGTCAACGAAAAGCTGTGCCCTGAAATCTCCGGGCAATCTCCGGGCAACTGCAACTCACTTACCTTTAAAATTAAAGAACGTGATATTTCAAATATCACAAAAATACCTTTACTTCGGTCATCCCAGACCCCCTCGGACTTGAGGATAAGCATCAACACTTTCTGTAGAGCATTCCCCTTCCATTTGATGTTCGATCAGAGCATGCTGATCCTGCAGCTCGGAGAAGGACTTAGAAAGCTGACAAAATGTGAAATTCACAAAACCATGAAATTTCACGATTTTTTTGAAATGGTATCTCCGAAAGCCAGCTGTACCTTCGAACAAGTCCTCTCGAGACTTTCAACCCCCTTTGTCATACGGAATAAAACGGATTCCTCAAGCTCTGAAAGTAAAGACAAGGTAAGCTTATGTGGAGGTTTACACTTCTTTTTAATATCACGTTTTAGGATTGCAACAGTTTGATGGCAATTGCTTGATGTCTTACAAAATATGAAACTTGTGCAAGGGCAAAAAAATTAGTTTCGGGATTTTTTAATACGTGCAAAACCACAGTGGCTTCAGTTCATTTGAATTTCCTTTGACAGTTCTATTTGGTTCATCTGAACTTCAGATTAATATTTTATTTTGTTAAGATCAAATTGTTTCTGGTTAATAAGTCTAAAATCAGTCAAAATTAGGGCTGCAACAAACGATTATTTTCATAATCGATTAGTTGGCCGATTATTTTTTCGATTAATTGATTCATCGGATCATAACAAAAAAATTGTTTTTTTGTTTTGCAATTTCGTACACAAAATATGTATCTTGCATACTTTTCACATACAAGTTTCACGACCACCTGGTCAGAGTGATTGATCGATGCTGCGTGCGCAACTCAAGCTCATGTCTGCTTTCTCCCTGAACAAATGCTGCTACGAGCATTCAGATAGACCTGATGATGTCAGCACGCAAATCAGGATGGGAAGGTGTGGGAAACTCCGCACAGCCTGACCATGTTAATAAGCTAACAAACTGACTAGAGATGAGAGCGCGTGAGTTTGGGTAAAGGACTGGACCAGAGTGTGAGAGGGAGTGAGTTTGGGCAAGAGACTGAACCTGAGTTTAAGAGGGATTTTACAGGCAAGGGACCAGAACCAACAGGAGTGACAGCAGCTCTGTACAGGATTGAGGGAGGGTGGGGTGGTGGCACAGGGCTCCAGGTTCAAGTAAGGATATAACACTGGTAATACAGCTCCAACCACCCAGTGACAGCACCCCACAGTCTGTGTGATAGTTCTCCTACTGTTGTAAACCAAATAAAAACAAACTGGCTGTGTCCAACATAACCCTAGAGCATCATACAATCAGCTTCAAAGTATTATCTGAGGTTAATAATGTTTAACTCAGTCTGACTCTAAACAGTGTGTGCTTTACACAGGCCAATTAATCGACAACCGATTAGTTGACAACTATTCCCATTATCGATTTTTCTCACTATCGATTAGTTGTCGATTTAATCGATTAGTTGTTCAGCCCTAAAAAAAATTATTTAAGTAAACCCTCACCCATTGGCAGAGTGTGAGTTAATCCGGAGAGGGGTGGTTTGCTGGGAAGCCCACCTTCTCACAAACAAAAACCTTATTTCTTCTTACACGGCACAGATCTTTCCTCTGTTGACTGAATGGCAGCATTTGGTAACATTAGTGAGTTAAAGGTTTCTCCTTAGTGTCCCCGTTTTAGTTTGATATTACGGTGCAGGCGCTAATCCAGCAGCCTGCACCGTAACAAGGCTCTAAGGCTAAGGTCAGACGAAAGCAGTTTTAACGTGCGTTTAACCGCACTAAATCACGGCCGTGCTAGCAGCAAATGACGTCCAATGCGGGGCTGCATATGAAGAACGGCCGCACAAAAGTGCAGCTGCGCAACGCAAGTGGCAAACGAACGCATTTTTTCGAGAACGTCAAACCGCTAGTACTGACGTACAGAGTGCGCTGCGTCCGCATAGCGGCGTGTTTGCGTTATTAGGAGACGTCAGACGCTGCACACGTCCGGCCAACATAACATCCAGACGCAAAAAGGGTTTTATCGATGATCCGTACAAAATCACGGACGAAAATGCGCATCGTATGACCGCTATCGCGTATTCCGTGAAAAAATACGTCCATTCGTTCGAACGCACTTTTTCACGGACAACGCGAAAAATGCGTTAGTCTGACCCTAGCCTTAGCCTTAGGATGTTTGCGGCAGTACTAAGCTCCACCGCAAGCATCCCCTCCATAGAGTCCATAGGACTCTATTTAGGCTTCCGCTGCCGGTCACATGACCTGCAGGCTCTCGCCTTGCGAGATCCGACAGGTCGGCGTAGTGATTCGCAGAGGGAGACTGGGAACTTTTCCCCCCAGTCTCTCTCTCCGTTCTCGCCGTGGGATGGGAGGTGAGAGTATGTGATTTTTTTTCGGGGGGGTGGGGTTCAGCTGATGGATTCTGCAGAAGCGGAATCATGTAGCACCAGGTCCAAGCTGTGGTTAACTTTTAAGTAAACGCAGTGGGACAGTAATTAGCGTTAGGATTTTGTAATCCAAACGCTAATTAACTCTTTGCGCTCCCCATGTTAAGCATAGGGAGTGCAAAAGTTCAGTAACCTCGCGCTGAGTTACTGAACTGAGTTACTGAAAAGAACTGAGTTACTGAAAAAAGGGTTTTTTAACCCATTAGCGTTCAGATTGTAATATTCTGTGCCCGCGCTATGGCAACCACAGCTAACGTTAACGCTCACACAGGTGAGCACTTACGTTAGCGTTATGGTTGTAATATAGCCCCCAGTGTTTTCACTGGATCGGTGGAGCTGGGGGGGGGCACTCTTGGCATCCTGACCACATTATAAATGTAAAGTGGTCAGGATGAGTAGAGCGTCCCTTTAAGCCTAAAGGATGGATCTAATTAAAGAGAAAGAGGAGAGAGAGTCTTCAATTCGCTGTCAAATTAAAGAGAAAATTATTCAAGCGCAGAAGAGTTTAACCTTTCAAAATGGCCTTTGCTCGGATACTTTCAAGACAAAAGCATTTGCAAGTTTAAAAAGTATTTAAATGCTGGAAATGATAAGTTCTGGGCATATGGAATCTTATTTTAACCATTATTGGAAATCTCAAGAGTTATTCATACAAACATTTTGAATAATGAGATGCCAAGGGTCTTACTTGAGACAGGACCATGGAAACACAAGTGTGTCATTCACAAAGTACTGGTATATGCCAGTGTTGCAGCACAGACATAACAAAAATCGCATGGGTGACAGTGGGATCCTCCCAGTTCAGCTTCTCCTGCTGCTCTTTTGAGTTTTAGTTTTGAGACATGCTGGTGATTGTCGGCACTGCAATACCGGCAATGTACGCCAGCATTTTCAACTCTTATAGATTCCTGCCTCCTTGTTCACATCACAGTCCTCAGTGCTCTTGTTTGTCCTGATGAAGCTCAGATGCTCTGCAATATAAGATGGATAACTAAAAATACCAGTGGCGGTCGTGAAATTTCAAGTTGGTGGAGCGCCAGACTGGAACCACCATGAATAGGAATGTTTCTATATAGCACGACTACCTCCAACATATGTGGGCGATCCCATTTATAGAGAATAAACCTTATAGACATATTCCTATTAATGAGGCAAATAAATTTGGCCATTTTGAGGCTAAATTCAAATTACAAGTGTAATGCAGAATTTAGCCACAAGATGTATATGTAACACATTATTAAGTATGAAAAAAATCTAAAAAGTGAAAAAAGGAATTACTTAAAAGACAAACTAAACACGAATCCTACCCAATTTCCCCCTAAATAACGCTCTAAGAATACAAAACTTCATAACGCCTTTCCCCTGTGGCGACTCTATTACCAGCTAACTGGAATAAGGGTCTGAACGGTTTAAAGATTTGACGGACTATAGATTAGACAAATCCAAAAGGGCATGGTAGGGAGTTCCGTAAAAAAAGGTCCTCCATTAAGAATTTGGTACCACAAGGTATAGTATTTAAGGTGGCCTCTATTTCGGTCAAGCTGACAATTAGGAGCCACTAATGTTAAAATTAATCATGGACAATTAAGCTTTAGCAGCTCCCTACAACCGACTCTATGTAATATGGGTGGGTGCCATGTTTACTTGTTCGACTCATAATATTTGGGAGCAGTTAATGAATACTGTGACTGACTCAGCTGTCACTGGGGCAGTTGGAGGAGCCTGGGGGTTAGCCTCCTTACTATTGACTATGGACCAAGGTGCCACCTAGGGTTTGCCAACTGGTTTGCCAAGGCAATCCATGATTTATGTTGACTGCGTCTGTGTATTGTTCCTTATGTAGTTATTGTTGAGTCTCCTGTTGTGTCTCTGTATAGTGCACATCTCTGTATTAGCTGTCCTCTGTATATTGTACACTTGCTGTAAGAAGATTCCTTTGTTTCCCTGCTTCCCTCAAACCTCCCCCCTAGGATCTAGCAAGCTGGTTAAGATAAGAATGCATAGGTAAACAATCCAGTGTGTTGAATGTCTCTTCCCATTGTCCTTTGACTGGAGTCTCTTTATGTCATCTGTAATGTATTCATGAACAGGGATGTCAACTGGGGTTTGTCTCAACTGTGCTTTAGCTATGTGTTTTCTAATAAAGAGTCAGTCTTTGTTTTGCTTCTCTGAACACTAGTCGTGCCTGGTGATTTGGGGTGAATTTTCAATATTTTGGGGCTGCTAAAGCTGGATTTTGGGGTCCAGCTTGGAGAAAGTTAGCGTTTGACAGAGGCACATGGTCGGTGTGCCAGGCGGCCTGTCATAAATACCAACAGCAATAGAGCCAGCATCGGTATCTGACCTCATGTACATACGACTCCTTAGAGACTTGCGTGTACAGTGGGTCAATGAAAAGTCATTAGAGAACTATTTGTTTTCGATGTCCTCCTGTTTGCGGTAAGAGGAAGCACAGATCACACTTTCCTCTGCACTGTGGGGCCAAAGCTGTGTGGGATTTTGTAATGTGTTAGCGTTTTTATGTGTGTTAAGGGATTTTAACGCCAGGTTTCAGCAGATGATTTTTTTTCGTTACCAGTCAGAAGCAAGACTATGGAGCGACCTTGGAATTGGTAGATCTTCTCTGCGAGACTCCACATTAGCACTTCCTATACTCAAACTTCTCTTTTGCCTCGACGGGTATAGGACGGGAGTCATTAGCATTAGTAACGGGTAGGGCAGGTATACTTACAGGATCCCTTGCTTATGCTAACGGTTTGGCTGGCATAGGGCCAGGCACATTTGCTAGAAAACATTTGTAAATCCTTTGGAATCACTGATTTCTGCATTAATGTCTCACAAAACGCAATTTCTGCCAAATGACTATAGCAACGTCAGACACAATCTGCTTAGGCTAATGACACACGAGCAATTGTACTTCAGCTTGTCTATACAAAACATATCGTTTAAAAATGTACCGTCTGGGCGGGGTGGGTGGGAGAATGCAAATCTGGAATAAATTATTCTGATCAGTCAAACAAGATAGGAAGTGTCCAATAAAACAACAATAAAACTCAATAAAAACACATCCCAAAACAAACTAAAAAGGGGGGGGGTGTAATTGTGTAAATGCACATATGCAATTGACCACTCACTACATGTATACAATACACCACAAGCTAGTTCGATCACCCTCCACCTCTGCCAGAGAAATCCCCAAACTCCCAACATAACAGTTTTAACCTTAACCCCTTAACGACAGACGGATGGTGCCCGTCAGGAGGGGATTAATGCCTGCGAGGCATACTAGTTCAGGCCGTCTCGCAGCAGCCAATGGCGCGCTCGACTCTAGGAAGGGGCCAAGGCAGCCGATAGGAGTCAACGGGGCGTTTACTAATTTTACAGAAGAATAATGGTGGTAGAGTTGTTCGTCGTTATACACTACACTTGCAATTATGGCCATTTTATTTGCCTTATTAATCGGAATATGTCTATATGGTTTAATCCCTATATGCGGCCGTCCACATATTTTTGTAGGTAGTAATGCCATGTAGACATATTCCTAATTAAAGACATTCATGTTTCCAGTCAGGCGTCCCACCAGCTTGAAATGTCACTATCCACCACTGCATAAACTATGATAAATAACTTTTATTATATATGTGCAAATACTATTTGCAAATGTTTTTTTATGGCCATCTTACGATGGTCCAGCTCCAGAGCTCTTGGAAGGAATGTGTCTAGCTTTGACCTGCTACACTTAACCACCTGCAAAGTCCATTATGATCCTGTTCCTAAGCATTGAGCAATGTTACTTTTCACTATGGGTTACAACTGTAACTAAGGAGATTGCATTAAGAGTGGCATACAGCTAAGAATAGCTACAAATGAGAGTTTTCATACAGGAATGTAACTGTCAGTTATTCACTAAGCAATAGATTATAGTGAGCTGAAAACCACATTTGCAAAATTTTGAAAAACATGGCCAAGGGTTGAATACATTTGAGAACAAGGATGTTTTCCAGTAAAGCCAATTTTCTGTAAATGTCAAGATTTCAGGTTGAGTATGTCAAAAGTCGCTGTTTAATAGATGCCTGTCACCATCTAAATAAATACCATAGTTATAGCTTTCACAGTGCCTTTGCAAGATTAGAAGCCTATACGTCTCCTTTACTATTGATATACGTTCCATGAATGGATTTATAATGTAACACTCATTTATGTTTAATTCTTACACTGAGAGACTGACCCAGTCAAATGATTTCCGAGTGTGTGCTTGAACGTAAAATCACAGCATCATTAAATAACTAGCTATGAATGTATAGTTACACATAGAGATATATTTTTATTTCTGTTACTCTACAATATTGCTCATCCAAGCTCTTAGTATTTCCTGCCTTAACAAATGTAACCCTCTTTCATTTGCCTTAAATGATCCCAGACTATAGCTCGTCAGTCTATAAGAAACCTGTCTCCCAGACTCCTTTACCTCACATCTCGTAGCTCTCACATCCTGTGCCTCACACCTCACATTACATATCTCTCACACCTCTCATCCCTTACCTCTCACACCTCACATCCCTTACCTCTCACACCTCACATCCCTTACCTCTCACACCTCACATCCTTTACCTCTCACACCTCACACCTTGTGCCTCTCACAACTCACACCCCGTACCTCTCACACCTCACATTACATATCTCACACTTCCCATCTCATACCTCTCACACCTCACATCCTGTGCCTCACACCTCACATTACATATCTCTCACAACTCCATTCTCATGCCTCTCACACCTCACATCCGATACCTTTCACACCTCACATCCTGTACCTCTCACACCTCACATCCCATACCTCTCACGCCTCACATCCTGTACCTTTCACGCCTCACATCCCTTACCTTTCACGCCTCACATCCCATACCTCTCACACCTCACATTACATATCTCTCACACCTCACATCCAAATCCTCTTCCGTCTATAACAAACACGTCTGCCAGACTACTCTACCTCACATCCCGTAGCTCTCACATCCTGTACCTCTCACATCCCAAATCTCACACACCTCACATCCTGTACTTCTCACACCTCACATCCCGTACCTCTCACACCTCACATCCTTTACCTTTCACACCTCACATCCTATACCTAACACACCTCACATCCTATACCCCACACCTCACATTCTGTACCTCTCACACCTCACATCCCTTAACTCTCACATCACATACCTCAATCACACCTTAAATCCCATACCTCTCACACCTCACATCCCATACCGCTCTCACACCTCACATCCTGTACCTCTCATACCTCACATCCTGTACCTCTCATACCTCACATCCTGTACCTCTCACACCCAACCTCTTTGTCAGTCTCTACGCTCGCTCTTTGATACATTTAGAACTCAGTCCAAAACTCTAATCTTCATGTGCAAAGCTCTCCATAACAATGCTTCTACGTACATCTCCTCCCTTATTATCAGTTGCGTTCCATCTCAGTCGATTCAAGCTCCCAATTATTACCAACTCCTCGTACCTTCTCCCTTCACTCAAGGAATGTTTTAAACTTCCCCCATCTATGGAACTCCCTCCCTCCTAACAATCTACTCTCCCTGTGCCTGCAGTCTTTCAATGTGTCTCTAAAATTACATTACTTCAGAAAAGCCTATCAGCTCACTCTATAATCCCCATTGTACCTTTCCTTATCTATCTCCCACACATCCCTCCATGCATCCTATTAATTCTCATACTCTGTTATTTACATGCACTTCAGTGTGTCTTCCCACTCTTTTTTGACTGTAAGCTCAATGGAGCATGGTCCTCTTTCCCTATTGTCCTCCACGTTTATTTTGTCTTTTCCATTGTACAGCACAGGTTACAAATAATTGTAATTGTCTGGGTATGCAGTGTCCCAGGATAGTCGATTCTTCTAGAGCAACTGGTTGAGTGTAGCTACCAAAAGCATATTGTTCTAGGTCATCTGCAAACATTAGCTGAGGCTGAATGGAGTTGGTCAAAAAAATGATTTATTGCACAAAAACATGCAAAAGCTATAGGAAAATATATTTGCAAACATCATGAAGAACAATATAGTGAACTTTGGTGAGAACCTTGACAACTAGGGTTGTTTAAACCAGGCATTACCTAGCTGTCAAAAAAGTTTGTGTGAGATCCCTACACCAATTGATAATACGTATCTGTTAGGTACTCCTTAAACGTCTCCTCCTTAGAACGTTTTCACAATCAAGAAAAGATGTATAAAATACAACAGCAAAGTGGTACCTAAACGTAAAAATATGTAATAGTGTAATCCTGTCATTCAAATTATGACATGATAATTTGAATGACAGGATTACACTATTACATATTTTTACGTTTAGGTACCACTTTGCTGTTGTATTTTATACATCTTTTCTTGATTACCTAGATGTCTACAGAACAATCCCCTTCTAGCAGAGTCACTGGGAAGAGGGAAGAAGGACAAAACAAACATCTATTTGAAGGGAAAAAAATTGAGGAGTGTGACTTGAAGTCAGGTAAACTCAAACCATACCTATATATTAGGCTTGTGCACCGATTTTTTTTTCGGTTCGTTCAGATTTTGTAATTTTTCGTTTCGGCCGATTTCCGTTTCGATTCGGGTCGTTTCGGTTCGTTTTTCGTATCGACTTTTTTTTTCGTGATTTCGGAATTTTTTGTGTTTTTCTGAACGTCTGTTCTCCTCGTTTCAAAGTGTCTATTCGTTTTGACGTAAACTAATAGTTTTTCGGATACGATAAATATACGATACGATAATTCTGCCGATATGATAATTCTGCCATTGAGATTTCTCATGTTTTACAAGAAGGATACATTGAGATTTCTCATGTTTTACAAGAAGGATACATTGAGATTTCTCATGTTTTAGAAGAAGGATACATTGAGATTTCTCTGGATTTCCAGGAAGGATACATTGAGATTTCTCATGTTTTACAAGAAGGATACATTGAGATTTCCCATATTTTACAAGAAGGATACATTGAGATTTCACATGTTTTACAAGAAGGATACATTGAGATTTCTCATGTTTTACAAGGAGGATACATTGAGATTTCTCATGTTTTAGAAGAAGGATACATTGAGATTTCTCTGGATTTCCAGGAAGGATACATTGAGATTTCTCATGTTTTACAAGAAGGATACATTGAGATTTCCCATATTTTACAAGAAGGATACATTGAGATTTCACATGTTTTACAAGAAGGATACATTGAGATTTCTCATGTTTTACAAGAAGGATACATTGAGATTTCTCATGTTTTACAAGAAGGATACATTGAGATTTCTCATGTTTTAGAAGAAGGATACATTGAGATTTCTCTGGATTTCCAGGAAGGATACATTGAGATTTCTCATGTTTTACAAGAAGGATACATTGAGATTTCCCATATTTTACAAGAAGGATACATTGAGATTTCACATGTTTTACAAGAAGGATACATTGAGATTTCTCATGTTTTACAAGAAGGATACATTGAGATTTCTCTGGATTTCCAGGAAGGATACATTGAGATTTCTCATGTTTTACAAGAAGGATACATTGAGATTTCTCTGGTTTTCCAGGAAGGATACATTGAGATTTATTGAGATGGGAATGATACAAAATTTAATTACAGAATCAGCGATATAAATACGATGTCCGAAATTACTGGAATGGAACCGAAATCAGGAATGGAGCCGAAATCACGAATTGAACGAAAATGAATTTCGATTTTACACATTTCTACTCCATTCGAAAAGTTTTCGTTTCGGCTCGAATTTTTTTTTCGGATCTGCCGTTTTCGGATCTGAAAATTTTCAGAAAATCGGCCGAATTCGAATGCACGAATCGGGAAATTTCGTGAAAATTCCGAAACCCGAAACGCACATCCCTACTATATATCCAGATACCAATTATAAAAATAGGGAAGAGAAACCAAACAAGTGATCAAAACTGTGATAACCGAGCTACTATTAGAGAAATTGAGGTAAAACACTTCCCGGCGTTTAGTTCCCACAGGAAACTTAAAAATTAGACCTTTTTTTTACTTGACGGTCCTCAGATAATCATGCCTCCGATTAATGTTTGTCTGCTTTTATACATATTAATTGCCCCATCCCTAGATTGTTAACTCCTGCATGTCATGTGTACAGATATCAGTAGCTTGATACAAGCCAATTACTCTATTTATTTAATGAGCAATTATTCATGTAATTATAGTGACAGTCTGCCTTGTTTAACTGATTTTTCCTAATCGTGCACTTCATAGGAAAATTTTAGCTTCATATCATAATTAAGTATAAATGTATATATACTTTGTCCCTTGGCACTTTTCTGTCCAATAAACACTGACATATTCAGAAATAGAGACACTGACGTACATTCACTGTTCCTCGAAAATAAAAATAAATAAATCTAAGAGCTGAATGTTCTTAAAAGTCGCTGTGGGAAATTTCTAATTAAGATTGTGGCCACCCAACGGATCTGTCATCTCCTGTCCATTATAAGTATAGGAACCGACACTTGCCAGTGCTGGTGAGTTGACCTACGCTCTATCCAAAATGGAGCTGTAATCGTATCCCCCCCAACAATATCAGCTTGCGGAGGTGGAATCAAAAGAAAATAAAATGTGGAAAAAATTCAATGTGTCACCAACATATCTGAAAACAATCAAAAAGTGAAAACTTCCGAAAACATGCACTTTCTTTGGAATTGGCAACTTGGGCATTTTTTAAAGTGCCAAGATACACACACAAGGCTGGTCCATTAGCAAGGCCAAGGCACACTTGCTTCTATATCATTCCAATTATATTGCTAGAAAACTGACGAACACCATGGAGTGTCCATGTTCCACCCATTGATTGGTCAACAGATTTATGGCTAAATATTTTCGTTTTATGGTTGATGGAAAGCTAAAACCTTGTTTGTGAGACCTGAGCGGGCACCCACCGTAGAGCAGGCCATTGTGCTGTTGCTCGTTCTCAGGACCCTCACAAACACCCCCCCTTGCTTCTCACTATAATTGTAAAGGGTCATCCAGACGTGGACCCCTTGCTTGATGTGCCTAGAGGGGTGTCAGCTATACCTCCTGACGAGGCCCAATAAGGCCGAAACGATCGTCGGGGGTTGCTGCACCTCTCGTGCAGGGATGACGTCCTTGGCAGTCAGCACTGGCCACCCTTTCTGGGTGGAGCAGGCTGATTTGCATATGGAAAATTCATCCCTGTAATGGCACAAGCAAGCTAAAACCATGTTTGTGAGACCTGAGCGGGCACCCACCGTAGAGCAGGCCATGTGCTGTTGCTCGTTCTCAGGACCCTCACAAACACCCCCCCTTGCTTCTCACTATAATTGTAAAGGTCATCCAGACGTGGACCCCTTGCTTGATGTGCCTAGAGGGGTGTCAGCTATACCCTCCTGACGAGGCCAAGAAGGCCGAAACGATCGTCGGGGGTTGCTGCACTCTCGTGCAGGATGACGTCCTTGGCAGTCAGCACTGGCCACCCTTTCTGGGTGAGAGCAGGCTGATTTGCATATGGAAAATTCATCCCTGTATGGCACAAGCAAGCTAAAACCTTGTTTGTGAGACCTGAGCGTGCACCCACCGTAGAGCAGGCCATTGTGCTGTTGCTCGTTCTCAGGACCCTCACAAACACCCCCCCTTGCAAGGCACACTTGTGTCTATATCATTCCAATTATATTGCTAGAAAACTGACGAACACCCATGGAGTGTCCATGTTCCACCCATTGATTGGTCAACAGATTTATGGCTAAATATTTTCGTTTTATGGTTGATGGAGACATGAGAGCTCAGTAACTGATGTATGTATTGCAACATGTCTAATGTCATTACGAGACAGACAAATAACTGCTGGGTGAGCAGTGTTAACATTGTATCATTGTATAGCTTTATTCTGACAATCTGCTCTAGCCATAGAGGTAGACCACTGTCACGAGTGCCCAGGCAGATGCCAAGGTGGGCCCTTTATACAGAGTGTCATTAAGCCCTTTCGGCAGGTTTGTTGCTTGCGTGATACAGAACCCAGTACTCAGAATCCCCAGAAACTGAACAAGAGATGACAGGACCGAATATAGACACAAGAGGGGGATTTGGATTAAGGTCCTTATTCTGGATCTATACAGATTACAGGGCTAGGGATAAACACCACAATAAACAACAGAGGTTTGCAAGAAATCACAATAAGAGATATCCAGCAGTAACACAGGCCCTAAACTAGAAAGAGGTCCTTTAGCTGGCCTCTAATATATTCTGCAATATGCTGCTGGACTAAATACTCAAAGACAAGGAAACAAGATTTACAGAACATATACTGGAATATACAAGAATGGACAGGGAAAAGCCAGGTCTAGATGCCAGAGAGGATTGTCACCCAATAACAGGGATCGGAGCCAGAATAGTAAATCATACAAACCAATGTCATACACAGGAGCGGTTCTCAGACAGACCAGGTCAGCATCAGGATATACAGCATACAGAGTACAGGGAGCAGAGAAGAGAATAATCCAGAAACATAAGCCAAAATCATACACAGGATATTAAACTACATTGTAGAGGGAGCAGATAGAAACATAGAAAATGTCGGCAGATAAGAACCTTTCGGCCCATCTAGTCTGCCCAATTACATGGATTCTTTACCTGGATTTATCTTTTGTTTAGGATAGCCTTATGCCTATCCCATGCCTGCTTAAATTCAATCAATGTTTTGGCCTCTACCACTTCTACTGGAAGGCTGTTCCATGTATCCACCACCCTCTCAGTAAAATAATGCTTCCTGATGTTACTTTTAAACCTTTGCCCCTCTAATCTAAGACTATGTCCTCTTGTTTTGCTACTTTGTTTCCTTTTAAATATACTCCCTTCCTCTACCTTGTGGATTCCCTTTACGTATTTAAATGTTTCTATCATATCTCCTCTGTCTCGTCTTTTTTCCAAGCTGTACATGTTAAGATCATTAAGCCTTTCCTGGTAATTTTTCTCCTTCAAGCCGTACACCATTTTAGTAGCCCTTCTCTGAACTCTCTCTAAGAGGTCTATATCCTTCTGGAGATACGGTCTCCAGTACTGCACACAGTAATCCAAGTGAGGTCTCACCAGTGCTTTGTACAGTGGCACGAGCACTTCCCTTTTCCTACTGCTAATCTTTAATCTTCCTGATGTGAACTGGAAAACCAAAATAGCTGGGTGCACCAGGAGTACAAATATTCTAAACTCCTTACTGGGATTATCTCTAACACAAGTAGTTGAGGAGCCGACCCGTAAAGAGGCCATATTGGATTTAATACTCACAAATGGAGGTTTGGTATCGGACGTTGATGTAGGTGAAAATTTGGGATCTAGTGATCACCAGTCAGTGTGGTTTAATATAAGAACAGGGATGGAGCCGCACCACACAAAAACAAAAGTTTTAGACTTTAAAAAAACAGATTTTTCTAAAATGAGATTTTGTGTGAAGGAGTCATTATCAGACTGGAGGAGTTTAAAGGGAGTCCAGGAGAAATGGGGTTATTTAAAGGAAGCATTATTGAAGGCCACAGGAAATTGCATTCGGCTTGTTAGCAAAAACAAAAAAGGGAAGAAACCACTGTGGTACTCTGCAGAAGTGGCCAAAATAGTGAAGAACAAAAAGATAGCATTCAATAATTATAAAAAAACTCAGAGTGAAGGAGATAGGCAAACCTATAAGATTAGGCAGAAAGAGGCAAAGCAATTTATAAGAGCTTCCAAAGCACACGCAGAAGAGAAAATAGCTCAGTCAGTAAAAAAGGGGGACAAAACATTTTTTAGATACATAAACGAGAAAAGAAAAGTAAAACAAGGATTAGTTAGATTAAAAACAAAGGAAGGAAGGTATGTAGAAGAGGATAAAAGTCTCGCTGACTGCCTCAATGAATATTTTTGTTCAGTCTTTGCAGAAGAAAAGGAAGGAAAGGGACCTCAGTTAGGAGAGAACACTAAAGAGACATTTACATATGAGTTTACAGAGGAGGAGGTTCTACAGCAGGTGTCTAAAGTAAAGACAAATAAGTCAATGGGGCCTGATGGGATCCACCCTAAATTATTAAAAGAGCTCAGTGATGTAATAGCAAAACCGTTAACAAGGATTGGTTAAATAAATCTGTTAACGGGAGTCGTCCCAGAAGACTGGAAATTGGCAAATGTTGTGCCCATTTACAAGAAGGGTAGTAGGGAGGAATCAGGGAACTATAGGCCAGTTAGTCTTACGTCAGTAGTGGGAAATTAATGTAAACCATGTTAAAGGAAAGGATTGTTGAACATCTAAAAACACATAGATTACAGGATCAGAAACAACATGGGTTTACCTCAGGGAGATCATGCCAAACTAATCTTATTGATTGTTTTGATTGGGTAACAAAAATAATAGATACAGGTGGTGCAGTAGACATTGTTTATTTAGATTTCAGTTAGGCTTTTGATACTGTTCCGCACAGAAGGCTTATCAATAAATTGCAATCTTTGAGCTTGGATTCCAATATTGTTGAATGGATTAGGCAGTGGCTGAGTGACAGACAACAGAGGGTCGTGGTAAATGGAGTTTATTCGGCGCAAGGTCTTGTTACCAGTGGGGTACCTCAGGGGTCAGTACTTGGACCCATTCTCTTTAATATTTTTATTAGTGATATTGCAGAAGGTATTAATGGAAAAGTATGTCTTTTTGCTGATGACACAAAGATTTGCAACAGGGTTGACGTTCCTGGAGGGATCAGCCAAATGACAAATGATTTAGGTAAACTAAAAAAATGGTCGGAGTTGTGGCAATTGAGTTTTAATGTGGATAAGTGCAAGATAATGCACCTGGGACATAAAAACCCAAGGGCTGAATATAGAATATTTGATACAGTCCTAACCTCAACATCTGAGGAAAGGGATTTAGGGGTCATTATTTCAGAGGATCTAAGGGTAAGTAGTCAATGTAATAGAGCAGCAGGAAATGCTAGCAGAATGGTCACACCACCAGGGGGACTGGCTGCTATATGGAAAAGTGACAACCACTTACTGTCAACTGCCAAAGGCATACATCAAAAGCCATGTTCACACTGTCATTTACCAACACGTTGAATGGCCAAGTTCACTACAAAAGGTCTCTTATCTCCATATATTCAGATTAATCTGTAATGCAGTTCTATTAAATTATCCTAGTGAAACACTATTCCACCATGAATTGATACTAGGGATGCACCGATACCATTTTTTAAAGACTGAGTATGAGTATCGACACTTTTTCCAGGTACTCTCTGATACCGATACATTTATTTAATGTCATGTGACATTAGATTTTGTTAAAAGCCTGTGCAAATTATAAAAATATTGAAAGGTATGGCCAGAAACCCCATTCACACAATGCACAATGCTCACAAAATCAGTCTATCACCCAATAAAGAGCAGCCAGAACCGAAATGCCAAGGAAATCCTGTGTACGAGGGACACAGCAACCCCCGATGATAATGTCAGTCTAGTCAGTCCGTGTCATGAGTGTTTTAAATGCTAATCCTTTGAAGACTGCATTCATTTCTGATAGCATTCTTGATACCATTGATAAGTTATATAGTATTTCCTCTCAGCCTATTTAATGCATGGATGCTATAATACCTACAGACACTCATGATTTAAATGTTTTATTCCAGTTGTTCCCAACAGCGGTCCTCAGGTCCCCCTAACAGGTCAGGTGTGCAGATATGTGAAACACAGCACAGGTGATATGATTTGCTGCTCAGTGATTGGAGTATTCAGTCTGCACTTCCCCAAGGTGATCCTTAAAATCTGGCCTGTTCGGGATACTTGCGGACCGCCATTTTATTCCATCAAGTTATTTACAGGAGATATTAGGTCCCACTATTTTGCCCATATTTTTTGTTTCGTATATAGTCAGTGGCGGAACTACCACCGGTGCAGCTGGGTGAGGCCTGGGGGGCCTCTCTGACATCATCAGAGGAGGCCAGCCGGTGGCCATCTTGAAGTCCCTGCTCACCGGTGGGCCTACATGGGCCCAGCCTCCGGCGAGAAGGGACTTAAAGATGGCCGCCGGTGGTCAGGACTGCTCATCAGAGAGGGCACGCCGGTGGCCATCTTGAGGTCCCTGTTCGCCAGCGGCTGGCACCCCCAGGCTGAGGCCCCGGTGCACCCGCACCAGCTGCACCGGTGGTAGTTCTGCCACTGACAACTGCTCATCGTTGAGCTGGGGGCAATTACATCCATGTGTGAGCTGGGGGCTATTACATCCATGTGTGAGCTGGGGGCAATTCCATCCATGTTTGAGCTGGTGGCAATTACATCCACGTGTGAGCTGCTGGTTGGCAACTATATCCATGTGTGAGCTGCTGGGGCAACTATATCCTTGTGTGAGCTGGGGGCAATTATATCCACGTGTGAGCTGCTGGGGGAAATTATATTCATGTGTGAGCTGGAGGCAATTATATCCATGTGTGAGCTGCTGGGGGCAATTATATCCATGTGTGTGCTGGAGGCAATTATATCCATGTTTGAGCTGGTGGCAATTATATCCATGTGTGAGCTGCTGGGAGCAATTATATCCATGTTTGAACTGCTGGGGGCAATTATATCCATGTGTGAGCTGGGGGCTCTCTGTAATAAATAAATAAATATGCTCAAATATATATTTTTTTCAATATAATATATATATATATATTATATATATATATATTTTTTTATTTCTCTATTTTTCAACTTTATTTTTTGTTGTTGCTTCAGGGGGTGTGAATTAGGTTATTTTTTTTGGGGGGGCCCCAACAAAAATCTTGCACCTTTGTTCCTTAGGTCCGCCATTGTATATAGTATATATATTATTGCGTAGTGATACCTTTTTTATTGGACTAACGTTACATTTAAAAGACAAGCTTTCGAGGGGATTCCTCTCTTCCTCTGGAAGCTATACTGATCAGTTCCTAGAATAGAACATTAGGACATTAATATAATAAAATATAATTTGCTGATCGTTTCAAAATTGAATGTGCTTTGTCTCCAGGCTTCTTATTTTGTGTAAAGTGCTTTTTTTCTATGTAAGTAACCGTGTATCTGCTGATCAGTTACTGTCCCTCTGTCTGGGTCAGTGCGTCTAAAAATAATATGAACTGCTTTAGCTTAATATGTTGTGGCACTTTCATTATGATGATCTCCCCCTCTGTGACTTGGAGAATGTAATTATAGTGCTGCTGATGATATCTTAAATTGAATCAGCACAAACTAATCTGAGGAATGTTATGAGATAACAAAAGCTACTGTACCAAAAAAAACCCAGTTCACACTGCACAAAGCTTGGGTTTGCCGTGACAAGTGAAGTCTTTACCAGATACGATGTTTCACACTGAAATGTACGCACAGTGGCATATATTAATTCCTATTTGGAATTTTTCCCACAGTCTTTGTTTCTGTTCTAAAAAAACGTGTTTACGACACAACGTAACCTTTGCTCAAATAGCAAATCGGTACAGTGAAACAATGGCCATCTCCGGAAACTGATAATCTAATCACGTCAACCATCAGAGCTGTGTATAAATAGAATGAGTGTGGTGGTGGGCTACAATTCTAAAAGTAGCATCACCATGGAAACTGGTATTCCTGCTGATTTCTTCTCATAGAACTCTGTCCCAGTATTGTGCATTCCACAGGACCCCCCACGATGATGTTGTATCCTTGTACAATTGGGGAGGATTCAATTTCTCACCGATCACATCATGTTGACACAATCTTCGCTGAGTACATTTACTCGTTGAGTCTGTATTGTAACTGTCTCTGTATTGGGTTTGTGCATGAAACGATCCTTTTAGAAGATACTGTGTTATGCAGGTTCACCTCACCTGCTTCCCAGAACTCCCAGCTGTCTCATATCCAACTTGATAGCTCCACATTTGTGGCCCTGCCGCACAGGCGTTACAGTTGTTTCTACATTTCGCCATTGGTAGATATTCATTTAGCGCACAGCCTCTATCCATCGTTCTGCGCAGGCGTTACAGAACTTGCATACAAAAGTGTGCATGTTCCAAATGGTGCGCAATCACAATGTGCGCATCGTAGGCAACAGAAGATGTGTAGGTTGAGTCTATTCAGGACTGAGAAGAGAGGAGCAACACAAGATATGAGGAGCAACGTCACAGAAAAAGGACAAGGCAAAGGAAGATCAACATGGCGCAATGTGAGGACTCACAATTCAGGAGCAACGTAGCTCAGCTTGTTTGTTTTACAGCGTATGGGCTAGGTTATGCGTTGATCCGAGCTTGTCATCCCTCACATTGCTCCTTGGTTCTCATCTCTTTCCTTGTCCAAAAGATCCTTTTCCAGTGAAGTCAGGGGTCAACAGCTTTGGAGCTGCATCCCCAGTGATTCTCATTAAGCTTTAGGTTGGCTGAGTCTTGTGTGAAATGTGGTTCTGGATCACCGGGCGGGGGGGGGGGCATGGATGCTGATCCTTGATTTAAGTAAAATATCATTAAATACAATTTCAGTTCAGGGGTAGAGTTACATAGCTTAGAGCTCTATCACCTCCTTAACGCTAGCAGTCACATACGGCATATTGCATTTTCTTTTTAGAATATACAGGCAGGACACGACGTATACATATTTTAATGCTATATTATGAATCTGCTGGAAAGAATGATATATAGTATGTCTGGGTCATATAATAAAACATGGCTTCAAAACGTGTTTAAACATGATGAGCAAAAGCGGTAAAAATGAGCTCAGCACACAGGCGTGAAATGGCTCAGCAGCGAAGGGGTTAAATAATTGAAATAAAATTTCTTTATTGCTAGAAAAAAAAAAAAAAAAAAGATGTGTAGGTACTCAAATTGCTAAAAAAAAATAATCTGCCAGGCCTTTAACGTTTCAGAAGGCCTGAGCTGAATTTGATGTACGATGCACGCCGAGGGAGAAAAGGTGAGTATTTTTACCTAAATAAATAAAATAGAAAAAAAATGAGATGCTGGCAGCAACATCGGCCCAATTATTTTGGGGCAAAAAGCAGGGGGTTTCATTAGAATGCAGCTTTAATTAGCTGAATTGTTGACATTATAAGGAAATCATAAGTTTGGAAATATATATATAAGTATCTCCAGTGCTGATTCAGTTGAAGAATATTAAATATACTATCAGGGTTATTCAGAGAGAGGTGAAAACCAGGATAATTGGCAGGAGAATGAACAATCTAGACCCAATAGCCGATTTGGAAAGTGAGATAAATGGGAGAATTTTTCTGGTTTGGCTATTTTGACCTAGAATTTTCACTTCTCCAATCATTCTCCTGGATTTCACCTCTCTCTGAATAACCCTGTATGTTACATTGGTATTAGTTGTACATAAATTAAAAGGAATGGAAAGAATGATGGAAAATGTCATTTACAAAAATGTACTTAGGATTGAAAGATCTAATTCACAATTACAAATGCATCTGCAGAGGCCAGTAATAGCAGGCTAAATGCCAGTGAACAGTATGTGCCAGCGATGAAAGGACTCTGACAAGTAGCACTTTGTTTGACAAAGAAAAAGAGTATGTCTGAATTGCAGGTGCATCTGTCACGAAATAGGAAAATAATGTAATGTGCCGAGGAGACCAATCTCAAAATACCAATATATAAATGGCAGTATTCTCTGCTCATGGGGATTTTATCTCTGCGCAGGGGAATGGTGGTCGCAATCAATGCTCATCGAAAGGGGCAGACAGCAATGTCACAGGGTAGATACAACTTGCCATAAATTGGAGTGAAAATATCTTGCCCTATGCCCCAAAATAGGTCCAGTTGTTATGGTTTGCACAACAGCATCATTATATAGTGTGACAGTTGGATTAGGCGTACTGTATTAGACCACAGGTTTATTAGCAGGCGAATGGAGAACACCCTTTTCCCCTATAGGGTTAACTCACAGCTGATGCCTGATTAAGTCTGCCCTTATAGCAGCTGTGGTTCTCTCTGAAAGGGCCAGTCTTGGCCCTGGCTGCAGCAGGTAAAGAAGCTAAATCTTGATGCCAATGGAAAGTAGATTTTGTTCTTGCTTATTGGTAAACGGCTTAGCCACCCAATAGTATAGTCAGGAATACTAAATATTTAGTTAGGCTCCACATAAAGGGTAGGCGTTTGATTTTTTTTCTTTTCTTGATTATGTACCCTGCAAGTTCCTTGGCTGCATAATAAAGAAAAGCACCAAGCACTGATCCTCGTGTCCAGTGGCTATATCACAATAGGAATCCAAGTCTATATTGTGCCACATAGGCAGCCAAGCCATAGGTTTCCTATAATTCCCTATCGCATTATCCCTCACCCACACCTATCACTCACTTTCTTTGGCATTAAAATTCTAAGCAGACCTCTATGCTGATAAAATGTGATTTTGTGGTGAGGTTAGGAGCCATGAAGATGGCTCTCAATTTGTTTGCAATATCTCGTGACATCATACTCACTAAGTAGTCAGCATTTCAATATCACCAACTAGAGTAATTGTGTAATACGTATGTGGTTGACTTCAATCATACAATGCTCTCAAACCAGTGTGATGGCACGTTCCGGCACTGACCCAGGAGTAAGATATTACTTCTGCTGCCTCATAAAGTGAAGAGGTGTCACGTTCACCTTTATAATGTTCTTTTGTCCATGATAGAATCATCTTAGCAATTTTAGCAGCAAGAGAATCCATCACAGGGTGGGGTTGGTAGGAGGGTGCGAGGACTGAGGCGCTTGGTGCTGAGATATGGAATAGTTGCTTTTACTGAGATTTTTTACCGAGGGTGAGTCTGCAAGGAATAAAATGCTAAGAGTATGATACAATACTCTAGGCCAGAGCTGCCAAACTCCAGCCCCCCAGATGTTTCTGAACTACAACTACTACCAATGATTCTCTGGCCATCTAATAGTACCTCAAGGCTCTGTCCTGGGTCCCCAACTCTTGTCAGTCTACACTACCTCTTTTATCAACCTCATGTCTATGCTGAAGACATCCAAATTTACCTTTCCTCCCCTGATCTCTCTCCTCCTGTATTGGAACGTGTTACAGCCTGCCTGTCAGCTGTCTCCGACTGGATGACTTCCCGTTTCCTAAAGCTCAGCCTCTCTAAAACTGAACTTCTCATCTTCCCTCTCTCTAAAACCTCCATTATTGCACCCATTTCCCTTCAGGTGAATGGCACCACCATTACTTCTAACTCTCAGGCTCGTTGCCTAGAAGTCCTCTTGGACTCTGATCTATCCTTTACTCCTCTCTTTCAGGCGCTAACCAAATCTTGCTACTTCCACCTAAAAAACATTGCACGCATCCGTCCCTTTCTTAATCAGGACTTTGCTAAAACACTCATCTAAGCTCTTACTAGCTCCCACCTTGACTACTGTAACCTCTTCTCCCTGGCCTTAAGAGGTCCCAGATTCTCCCTCTGCAGTCTGTTATGAATGCCTGTGCCAGACTCATTCACCTCACATCCTGCATCTCTCACACCTCACCCCTTTTGTCATTCACTACACTGACTCCCTGTTTCCTTTAGACTCTAATTTCAAAATACTAGTGTTCACATACAAAGCTCTCCATAACTGCGCCCCTGCTTTCATCTCCTCCCTTATTAACAGGTACATCTCGTCCCGTACACTTTGCTCTGCCAATGATCTGATGCTATCAGTTCCTCGTAACCGCACCCCCAACTCTCATCTTCAGGACTTCTCCTGAGCTGCCTCCTTTCTATAAAACTCCCTCCCCCGCAACAACAGGCTCTCCCCATCTCTCCAGTCCTTCGATAATTCTCTGAAAACTCATTACTTTAGAGAAGCCTATTGGTTCACTCCATGACCCCCACTGTTCACTTCTTACTCCATCTTCCAACCCAGCCCACATGCACCCCGCTACTTAACATACGCAGCTATTTATGCTCACCTAGTGTGTCGCCTCTCTCTTAGATTGTAAACTCTCGAGAAGGATCCTCTCTCCTACTGTTCTGTGTGTGTGTAATGTGTATTTATAGTTACAGCTCTACAGAACTTGTTGGCGCTTTATAAATACTTGTAACTGTAACAGAAAGGCGGCATTAGCAGCCAAAATGGTGCTGATTCTATCCAAATAAAGGTTCCCTTACCACTGGTTTGTGCCTGGCACACATCACATTTCTTATCTCTGGATGACCTGAAGAGTTGGTCACCCTGGGACCCAATGAGTACCCATTAATTGGTATTTATTAATTTGTAAGGCGAGTGGCCTATGTACAGACCATCTATTTCCTGTATTGTGATCCCAAGAGGTGAATCAAGATGGGTCAAGCTGATCAACCTTCTGGAGTTAGAGGTCAGAAATGTACTACACTTGCTTCGAGAACCATTGGGTAGTGCTCATGCTTGAGCGAGCATCTAGAACTCTGCCTGCTTAGGCATGCAGCTGTTATGGGACATCGAAAGGGAGACCTAAGCCTGAGAGAAGGCCAAGTAAATGACACATAAGGGACTAAATCAGATCTTCATCCTCACTGATTGTCAGAGTGGCACCTAGTGTGGGCCATGGTGGGACCCAATGTTCAGGGGAGTCTGAGCCCAGTATGCAGGGATACACACAGATAGTACGTTTGGATACATAGACACAGGGTAGCTCCAAGGTGCATTACAAAAGAGAGTGGTCAATGGGTGATCCGTGGTCAGAGGCTGGCAGAAGACGGATAATCGGTGGTCAGTGGGGAAAGCAGGGGGTCTTGTACACTATGAATCAGGAGCAAGCAGGGATATGACTGAACAGGATGGGAAACAGACTCAATACTGAGGCGTGGTAAACAGGGGGGTTTGGTCCTTTTTGGAAACAGGTAGGGGTGTGGTGTGTGCTTTGTGCTTAACTGTTTGTGTTCTGGATACTAGTGCTGAACATCAGGGCAGTACTTTTCATGTAGATGCAGTGGCGTAGCGAGGGGGAACAGTGAGGGGCACGTGCCCCCTGGCGTCTCTCTGGGGGGGCACAACAAGCAGGGACTGACTGACCCGAGCGAGCGCTGGGAGAGATGTGCTTTCACATCTTCCCAGCGTTTGAACTGTTTCCGGGTGGTCTGTGTGAGCGGCTCACGCAGTCACAACACTGAGAGTTACTCACAAGTCTGCAGCATGCCTCCCATTGTGAAAGCATGAGATCGGCATTTGGCACCGCACCCTTCAACCACGTAATGCACTACTCAGCGTAAGAAGAGGAGGGAACTCTTCCTTGTTCAACATCAAAGGGTGTGTGCGGGAAGCCAGCCTGCATCCACTGCTCGAAGGAAGACAGGGAGGCCAATTCAACACTTTATGGTGAGTGACTGACCCTCTCCCACTGACCACTATATTGTGCCCGGTGCCCCTGCAGGGTGGATAAGGAGACAGCTGCTGGGGGGAATAAATTGAGGTGCTGCTGGGGAATGGGAGAAGGAATTGAGGTGCTGCTGGGGGATGGGAGAATGAATTGAGGTGCTGCTGGGGAATGGGATAATGAATTGAGGTGCTGCTGGGAGATGGGAGAATGAATTGAGGTGCTGCTGGGGGATGGTAGACTGATTTGAGGTGCTGCTGGGGAATGGGAGAATGAATTGAGGTGTGCTGCTGGGGGATAAATTGAGGGGGCTGCTTGCTGGGGGGGGAATAAAGTGATGGGCCTGCTGCGGTGGGGATAATAAAGTGAGAGGACCTGCTGCAGGGGGCGGATAAAGTGTGCGGGGCCTGCTGCGGAAGGGGTGTAAAGGTATGGGATGGGTCCGGGCTGGGGGAAAGAGAATGGGGGGGGTTTGTAAAAAAGGCTGTGGAGCTCTGTGATACACTCATACACACTGAATATTACTGTAACACCAAGCTCCACAACAATAAAACTCACAGTAATTTCCAGTGTGAGTGTGAGCATTATTACTGTGGAGCTCTGTGATGCACATACATAGGGATGAGCTGTTCGGTTCGATCGGTTCGGAGTTCGATTCGAACATCGCATGTTCGCGAACTACGAACATTTCCGCGTGTTCGCCGCATGTTCGCCCACAATGCACCACAATGGACCACAATGCACTTTTCCACTGGCCTGAAGCTTGTAATTGGCTACAGCCTTGCACCTGACCACAGGTCAGGTGCAAGACAGTTTCAAGACTATGCCAATCACGGCTCAGAGTCCTGATTGGGCAAATTTTGCCCAATCAGGGGTTCACAGAGCTAAGTCCCGCAGCACACTATATAAGGCTTCACACAACGCTTCAGCATGTGTTTGAAAGGAGATCGTTCTTGTGTTAGTGTGTGTTTCTTGTGTTATTGTGTGTTGTTAGTGTGTGTTCTCACTGCCAGTCTACCACCAGCTACTGGGGGGGTCTCATTTCTACAATATTTCTGGGAATTGTTCTAATCTATGTGTTCTCACTGCCACCAATTATTTTGGGAGGTCAGTAATTTCTACAAAATATTTGGGAATTGTTCTAATCTGTGTGTTCTCACTGCCACCCAGTATTTTGGGGGGTCAGTAATTTCTACAAAATATTTGGGAATTGTTATAATCCGTGTGTTCTCACTGCCACCCAGTATTTTGGGGGTCAGTAATTTCTACAAAATATTTGGGAATTGTTGTAATCCGTATGTTCTCACTGCCACCCAGTATTTTGGGGGGTCAGTAATTTCTACAAAATATTTGGGAATTGTTATAATCCGTGTGTTCTCACTGCCACCCAGTATTTTGGGGGTCAGTAATTTCTACAAAATATTTGGGAATTGTGGTAATCTGTGTCTTGTCACTGCCACCCATCAGGGGGTCTCACTGATTTAAAGGAGGTTTCTGGGAATTGTAATATGTGTCTTGTCACTGGCTGCCAGCTATCAGGGTGTCTCACTGAGTTATACCAGAATTCTGGAAATCTTTAATCTTTACACCAGAGTTGAATCAGAGTTCTGCAGCATATCTCCAATTTTTATAACAGAGTCGAATCAGAGTTCTGTATATATTTAATCTATACATCACTCACCATGTCAGAAAGACCAAAAAGGACAGGCAGATGCTCCCAGGCACAGATAAGAAAGCAAGCAGCCTCTGTGACGGGAGGCTGTGCTGCTGGTCGTCGTGGACGTGGTGCATCCTCTGCAGGGGCACGCTTGTCCTTTCTAACTGGTGCTGGCCGTCTTAAGCAGCAGCAACATACAGAGGATTTGGTGGATTGGCTAACCAGGCCATCCTCATCCTCCGAGTCCTCTGCCAGCCAGGCTTGTAGTGCTTTACAGTCCACCTCAGCTGCCAAAGCATCTAATGCAGCCTCCATGTCCACAACTACTCCTGCCATAGCCTCACTATCACACATGGCGGAGTCAGCTGAATTGTTTGACTACAATGACAGTGACATGCTACTTGAGGATGTGCAGCAACTACAGTGCTCTGATTCAATCTCTGAGGTTGAGGAAGGGAATATAATGAACCTAGAGGAAGGGGGTGCCAGTGATGACACACAAATAACTGGCACTCATGTTGCCCCAGCAGCTGCAGCATAGTGCCAAGTTGGCTCCAGTGACGAGGAGATAGGAGGTGATGATAATGATAAGGAGGTCACTGACTCCACCTGGGTGCCTGATCGAACAGAGGAGTCAAGTGAGGAGGAGGAAGAGGCACAACAAACATGAGGCACAACGTCCTCTATGACCAACCAGCACTAGCCAGTCCAAGGCATCAGATGTCAGAGCTGCTCAGGTACAGAGCGCTGTTGTCTCAAAGCACACATCCAGGAACTCTGCTGTCTGGGAGTTCTTTAAGAAATGTGCAGCAGACCCCCTGTTGCTATTTTTTAAATCTATCTCAGATGAGGCTCAAGCGTGGAAAAGACACCGAACGCTTGGGTGCCACATGCTTGAGGCGACATATGACCACCTGCCACACATCCCGTTGGCGCAAAACTTTGCGTAGGTCCTCTACACCTGTCTCTACCCCCACTATATGTCCTGCCATGTCATTGACTCCAACCTCCACTGACAGGGATGATGCTACAGTTATGGATGTACCAGGTCCTTCCTCACAATGTGACAGCATCCCATCAGCTGAAGATTTATGCAGTCAGATTACATTGCCCCAGCTGCTGCAGCGTAAGAAAAAATATAGTCCCAACCATCCCCAAGCACAGCGTCTAAATGTCAGTTTAGCAAAACTACTCGCATTGCAGCTGCTGCCTTTCCAGCTGGTGGAATCTGCTTCCTTCCGTGAATTTGCTGAATGTGCTGTACCACAGTGGCATGTTCCAAAACACCATTACTTTTCACGGAAGGCCATTCCAGCACTATACCAGCACGTGGAAGACAATGTTATGGAGTCATTGGGAAAGGCAGTCAGCAGCAAGGTGCATGTGACTTTAGACACGTGGTCCAGCAAGCATGGACAGGGCCATTACATTTCCTTCACGGCACACTGGGTAACTCTGATTGAAGCTGGGAGGGATCCAAGACGGGGCTCTGTGCTGGAGCTTGTTCATCCACCACGCCTCCAGAAAGCTGATGTATGAGGTCTGTCTGCTCCACCACCACCTCTCCCTCTCCCTCCTCCTCCTCCTCCTCCTCCTCCTCCTTCTCTGTCTCTGGCGAAGTGGCAGTTAAACCGAGTTTAAGTGGCAGGGGCTACGCAATGGCTCAAGCAAAAAGATGCCATACTGTGCTTGAGCTGGTTTGTTTAGGGGACAGGAGCCACACCGGGCCAGAAATTCTGTCAGCTCTTCAGGGGCAGGTGCAGAGATGGTTAACACCATGCCAGCTTCAGCTGGGAATGGTCGTCTGTGATAATGGCAGCAACCTTCTCTCCGCCCTACGCCTGGGTAAGTTGACGCATGTACCATGCCTAGCACACGTCCTAAATCTGGTGGTACAGCGTTTCCTAATCAGGTACCCAGTGCTGGCAGAGCTTCTCAGCCAGGCCAGACAAGTCTGCAGCCATTTCAGATTGTCATTCCCAGCAAGTGTTCGCCTGGCAGAAATTCAAAGAGAATTCCACCTTCCCTCAAAACATCTGATCTGTGACATGCCCACCAGGTGGAACTCGACATTAGCAATGCTGCAGCGTCTGCCCAAGCAGCAGAGGGCCATCAACGAGTACCTGTGTGAGTACTGAGTGGGCACAAGGACAGGTTCAGGTCAACTTGTTTTTTTTTCCTCCCGCAGTGGCTGATGATCAAGGATGCATACACTGTACTGTCACCATTTGAGGAGGCAATGAGGATGGTGAGCAGGGACAGTGCATGCATCAGTGACACAATTCCTTTAGTGTTCCTGCTGGAGCACACTCTTCGGGGAATTATAGATGTGGCTCTAGAGGCAGAGCAGCGGGAGGAAGAGGAGGCCTTCCCTAGCTCTGAAGGCCCCAGTCTTTCTGCAGACAGCATTCCAGCGGGTCCTCCTCAGATCAGACAGGAGGAGGATGAGGAGGAGGAATATTTAAGTAGTGGGGGCATTGAAGGTGGGGATTCCTCAAGCGAGGTTTTTGTGTGCCCAGAAACACAAGGATTAGTACGTGGCTGGGAGGAGGAAGTGCACGATGGGGTCATCCTCCTCATTGACCAGGAAGACTCAGAAGCTAATGACACCTCCAACCTATGCTGCATGGGCTCCCTTATCCTGCAAAGCCTGGTAAAGGACCCCAGGATTCATGCTATCATGGAGAGGAATCATTACTGGTTGGCAACCCTTCTTGATCCACGATACAGGGGTAAAGTTGCAGAGCTCACCCTGCCCGCACAGAGGGAGGACAGGATGAAAAAACTTGAGGACGCTGTAAAGCGACACTTGTGTAACACCTTTCCAGGCACTGGTAGGTTACCAAGTGATGACACAGGTGCTTCTGAGGCTGTGGATGATCAGAGGAATAGAGGTGAAGGCCGGGACCGCTTGACTGATGCCTTTTTAAATTTTTTTAGTCCACGACACCCAGGGACGTCAAATGTAGGCACCCATTGCCAGCGTCTTCACCGTATGGTCCAGGACTACCTAGGGGCAAGGGCAGACCTGGATACCTTTCCAGCAGATGATCCACTGGCTTACTGGGTGTTGAGATTGGATCACTGGCCAGAACTTAGCCAATATGCTATGCAGCTACTAGGTTGCCCTTCATCCAGCGTACTTTCTGAAAGGACATTCATTGCCACTGGAGGTTTTGTCACAGACAAAAGAGTGCGTCTGTCCACCGACTCTGTAGACTGGCTGATTTATAAAAATGAATCAGTCCTGGATCAGCAACTATCAATCCCCTGATGCTGACGTAACAGAATAGATCGGGGATCTCTTCTGCATTCACAAAACCTCCACCACTGAACACTTCCACAATACTACAAAAGGGTTACGCTGTGAAGGTACTTGCTACCATGAAAGGCACATTATTTGGGTGCACTGACGCCATTACCAGATTTATATCATTTTAATTTTTTGAACCACAGGGTCCAACCCTGCACTCTTCCACAATACCACAAAAGGGTTACGGTGTGAAGGCACTTGCTGCCATGAAAGGCACATTATTTGGGTGCACTGACGCCATTACCAGATTTATATCATTTTAATTTTTTGAACCACAGGGTCCAACCCTGCACTCTTCCACAATACCACAGAGGGGTTACGGTGTGACGGCACTTTTGCCGACACTAAAGGCCCAATTTTAAAGCACCTGTTGTTACTTTCATCCAAGCCTGCATAAGTTTCACAATAATTTAGCCAAAAAATCACTAAACTTGTTCTGTGTGTCCTAAAACGTCTCCTCTTTTCATACAGGCTGCCACCCCAAGCAGTTGTTTATGAATAGATTAAAGGAAAACCGTTTACCGTCATTTGAAACGTCATTTTTTTGTTTTTAAATGTTTCTATACATCCTACAAATCCGCCACTTCACGGGCAGGTTATGGGGACCTCCTAGGCACGATATTTGAAGGAATTTTTCATTTTTATTTTTAACCCTTATTTCATGGAAAACTCACTGTCCCTTTAAAACCTTTTTTTTTTTTACTTTTGTCCTTGTTTCCTGTCCCCCAGGGCACTACCCGGACCCCCATATACCTTTTATGGCAAATATCTTGCATATATGCCCTCTTGCAGGGCACTCCTAAAAACCGAACTTTTGAGTCCCATTGACTTGCATTGAGTTCAGTTCGTCTTCGAGTTCGAACTCGAACTTTCGAAATTGTTCGAGTTCGAATGCGAACCGAACACGGGGGTGTTCGGCTCATCCCTACACATACACACTGCACATTACTGTAAGTTTTATTGCTGTGAAGGTCTGTGATACGCTCATACACACTGCACATTACTGTGAGTTTTATTGCTGTGGAGCTCTGTGATACGCTCATACACACTGCACATTGCTGTGAATTTTATTAGTGTGGTGCTTTGATACACTTACTATACACACTACAAATTACTGTATCAAAGCACCACACTAATAAAACTCACAGTAATTTGCAGTGTGTATGAACGTATCCAGAGCTCCACAGTAATAAAACTCACGCTCATACGCATCACACATTGCTGTGAGTTTTATTGCTGTGGTGCTCATACACTCATACACACTACGCATTACTGTATCAGCACCACAGCAATAAAACTCACAGTAATGTGTGGTGTGTTTGAACATATCAAAGAATCCACAGCAATAACACTCTCGTTCATACACACCGTACCATACAGTGAGTTTTATTACTGTGCAGCTCAGTGATACACTCATACACACAGCACATTATTTTCCTTTACGTTTACATTGCTTTTTTATATTGCTAATGATAATTTAAGAGGGTGTGTTTATGGGCGGAGTTAAGGGAAGGGGTTGGGTGGGGCAACTGGTGGCGAGTGACTCTTAAGGGTCTGGCTAGTAGCTCAGGAACTGAAATTTTGAGCCCTGCTGTAGAGATTATTTTGGTTGGGGGGGTACCAATGAAAGACTTTCCCCCAGGCGCCTCATGACCTCGCTTCGCCTCTGTGTAGACGTTTCAGGAACAGGCACGGATCCTGACACTGATTTTATGTATAATACCATGAAGATGTTTATGATCTTATCCATCTCTTAAGCCCATACAGACACAGAGCCGACCCTCATTCTTCTGGATAATCCGTATAAGCACTTATTCGTTTAAATCTCATCTTGCAGGCCAAGAACTCTGTGCAGTGACTGAGAAAAGTAGACACTGGAAGTATACGTGGGCTTATGCAAAGCGTTTCTTCTGCCTTCGATGCTAATTGCAATTTTACTTGACCTGCAGTAATGCTCCAATTATCTGGATGCCATCTGAATTATATCCGGCACTGAAAGAAGGAAATAATTAAGCAGGGCCTGCAAGTTTATGCCCATCCTATTTAATTATTACCTTTTCTTCCTGTGATAATAGGTTGTCATGTAGTCAACATTATTCTGGCCCTTGATATAATAAGTATTATATATTATTTCACTGTGCCAGTAATATATACCCAAACACAGGATGTCGTTATATATATTTCTTCTTTCTTATTTTAGTTTCTTATATTTTTATTATTGAGACATATTGTGTCTCAGAAAAGAATCTTTTGCGTTCCTTCTTCGTTCTTTGCATCTTTCGCGGCTGTGATGGGATATCACAGACATAATCACAAACATTTCCTTCCATCATTGCTGCTTATCACAGAACAGAAACTGAAATATTAATGAATTAATCTGGCTGTAACACACACACACACACACACACACACACACACACACACACACACACACGCTCTCCTGGGACTGGATTAGAGGAAGAAATATATATGTCAATGTCACAATTAAATTACATAAAGGGTTATTCAGAGAGAAATGTGACCGACATTTCTGTGCTCTCCTGTTCGCCGCACTTCGGCGAGTTTGACTCACCGACCCTGCGGTGAATTCTTCCTACGAAGTGCAGCGAATTGGTCCGTGGCACTAATCGAAAAAACCACAGCAAAAACACCGAATCGATCCAACAAAAACGCTGAAGAAACACGGAATGGATCTGATGATCACGCCGAATGCATCTGACCATCCGCCGCAAAATCAGCGAATCGTTCCAGAAAGAACCGTTGAACCGACAAAAAAAGCAGACAAGCCGCCGAACGGGGTAAAAAAAAAAAAACAACAAAAAAAAACCCAACTTATAGAAGAAGTTTTCAAACATAACTTCTGCAAGAAAATGCCTTGAAATAATATATAAAGTCCTATGAATAATAATAAAAAGATCTGCTACAGAAAAAAAAAACGCCATTTTAAAAAAATCTGAAAAACTATTTCGCCGAACAACCCCCCAAAAATAAAAAAATAAATAAAGAGACTTTTTGCTGCAAATGAAAAGAATAAACGGTTGAATAAATATTTTTTTAAGAAAACGGAATATTTTTTACATTGAAAGCTATGGGTTTCGCCTGATTAAACCTGTCAAATGAAACCACTGAAAGTCAGGGCATTTCCCTGACATTTCTCTGCTGTTCGGTGTCTCTGAATACATTAACCATTACCTCTCTATAAGGAAGGCTGCTGCCAAAGGTCACCATATTTCACTGGCAAATATTGGCGAATAACTAGGATTTTGAATAGCCGAATGGCCATGAATTTGCACCGGATGCTGAAATTCACTGTTCGGTGCAATTTCGTGGCCAATTCTGTGCTCTTTAAATACCCCTGATGGTATACAGTTATTTCCCTACATTAACATCACACTTTGAATGAAGCTGATACATACTGTATAAACAGTAGTAACCCAGATGCACATCAAAAGCATTTAAAGCAGCCGATCCCAGCCCTCAGATGCAGCAGCCTACTGGGACTTCTCCCGGCATACCGGCAGGCAAGTCTGGCGCTGTTGGAAGGTAGGGATGTGCGTTTCGGGTTTCGGAATTTCGGAATTTTCACGAAATTTCCCGATTCGTGTTTTCGGATGCGGCCGAATTTCCGAAAAATTTTAGATCCGAAAATTTCAGATCCGAAAATGTTTTCCGAGCCGAAACGAAATATTTTCGGATTTTTCGAATGGGCTTGAAATGTGTCAAACGAGGAGAACAGATGTTCCGAAAAACGAAAATTTTGTAAAAACGAAAATTTTCTGGAAAACGAAATTTTTTCGAAAAAACGAAAAGTCGATACAAAAAACGGGCAAAATGACACGAAAAATACGAAAATGGTCGATATTCCGAAAAATGTGCAATTCCGAAAAACGAAAATTTCCGAAATTACGAAAAGTCGATACAAAAACCGAGCACAGTGACACGAAAATACGAAAAATGGTCGATATTCCGAAAAACAAATGTACCCGAAAAACGGGTCGAACCGAATCGAATCGAAACCGAAATCGGTCGAAACAAGCCGAATCGAAAAGTTTAAAAATCCGAAAAATCGAACCGAATCGAACCGAAAAAAAAATCTGTGCACAAGCCTATTGGAAGGACCTGTGGTGGGTTCCAAGAGACAGTTGCAGTACCCGAGACCACGAATAGAGAGCTCATTCTCAATAGGAATAGAGAGCTCATGTGCGCATTTGCTATTGACCTCATTTTATGGTGAATGACCATATGCAAGAAGCAAGGTTTTCTGCAGAGGAAAATGGTATTTTAAAGGCCCATACTTATATTAAAGCTAGTTACTTATTTGGCTACCAAACACACTATTACAAAATTAAGAGAAAAGAAAACTAAAATTTAAATGTGATGAGAAAATAAATCTAAGGTGTGACAGACCCAGAGCCTAACTTTTCCATCAATGTCCTGATCCTGAAGCAGGTGTCTCTGGCCATTCTTGAGATTAAGCTGTAACTTGAGTCTTGGACATCATTCAAAGCAGCTCGGATTATTAAATAGTTATTAGAATTTGGTTACTGAGTTTGGTCATCAGACTTCTCTATCACTTTGTAAATCTACCAGAGGTTCACACGCATTTTAACTGCGGGTAGTGCCTGCCCCGGAATATCGTGCTGAAAGGGGGACGCTACGAGGATCCCTGCAGGCGCAGGTTAGTGTCCCCATTTTACCACACGGACCAGAATAGGGCCCTTAGTGAATTGTGAGGTTTTCCTGTGGAGGATTATCTCTGGGAACTCTCAGCTATATATTTTGTTTTAAAATATGAAGTAAAATGAATGTAGGTCAATGTGTGCATGTATTTTAACTGCAAAGTAACTGTAAAGATGAATTCTGTATTCAAATCTTTTGTGAAATTGCCACTGACTGTGCTACTGACTGAGGAACGTCGCTGATGCTCCTCATTCATTACTTTAAACAGGGGCAGACTGACAAGTAATGGGGCCCCCGGGCATAGGAGTTAGTGGGGCCCCTTGTGCCACACCTACACAGTAGGCCACACCCATAAACCCCTCCCATACAACACACAACCCATATGCACATTGTTGCGTTAAAGAATTTATTTCTTCGCACAATTTTCAACTATTTTAACGAGTTAATAAAATCCACTCTGGCCCCCAGCGAGTTGGAGAATCCATTGTGCCCCCTCCAGACTTATAAATTGCCACTGCTCTGCTGTGGTAGCCGTGTCACACTCGTGGAAGCTACGGCCGCAGCACAGAACAATAAAATTCACTCATACACACCACACATGGATATATATTGCCCCCAGCAGCTCACACATGGATATATATTGCCCACAGCAGCTTACACATGTATATATATTTCCCCCAGCAGCAGTGATGCTGCACTAGTGTGGAGTTTCATTGACAATCTAGACTGTGACACTGCAGTGAGGAGAGACAGGGGGACATTGGAACCTGCATCTCTGAATTGTACACCGCACAAGGTTAAGTGAGGTGTCATTGGAAAGGTCAGAGTCTGGTCTTTGCAATGATACCAAACATTATCATGTAATGTATAAAAGTAAAAGAATTGAAAGAAAGTAAATGCGAAATTATTATTTTTTTCTCTGTTCTACGGCAGAGGCAATATATGCTTTTACATTTCATACAAACAATGCCGCTGCACTAACTCAACTAAGACAACAGATTCTGTCCCTTCTTTTGAATTGAGCGCAAAGAGAAACTGTTTTTCTAAAAATAAATGTGTTTTTTTTTTAAATTTTCTCTTAGTTTGTCCCAAAACAAGAATTTTAAAAAAGTCATTTTGGCATGTTTTCTTTTTTTTTTGGGGGGGGGGGTAGGGGCACTCCACATTTCTGTGCCTACAGGCTCCTGAGATGCAAATCCAGCACTGGATTTTGTAATCCTAAGGCTAATTAACTCTTTGCGCTCCCCATGTTAAGCATAGGGAGCGCAAAGTACAGTAACCTCGCGCTGAAAAGCAGAAACTCTGAATCGCTAACGTTATTTTTAACCTGTTAGCATTCGGATTGTAATATGGTGCGCCCGCCTCCTAAACTAATGTTAACGGTCACATAGCTGAGTGCTAACGTTAGCGTTAACATTGTAATATGGCCCGTAATCTCTGGTTAACATAAACATAGATCAATTAACAGGGAATAAGGTTGTTTGCGTAGAATTTTATGTGTGAAATGTTTTTCATGAACACAGGGCCAGTTGACTTATCCAGATATTTTCTAGAGATGGAGTTTATTACACAAGACCAGAACAGTGAGTTCATAAACAGTAAGGGTAATCCAAGCATAGCCCACTAGTGAACTGACCAAAGGGCTCAATTTACTTTGGTCCGATCAATGGAATTTAGTGTATTTTGGCCCGCAAATCCATTCCCAATAAGAATTCACACAATTATCGACACTCACTCCTGTACGTTTTAATGGAAAGTTCAGTAGGGAAACTGGCAAAATCCCACTGAAACCCTCAGTTTTAAAACTAGTGATGGTTTAGCACTAAAAACCTAGCCCTAAAAACAAACCTACCACTACCCCTAAAAATAAACCTAACCCTAACTCTAAAAAATAGTCCTAACGTTACAACTAACCCTAACCCTAAAAATAAGCATAACCCTAACTATAAAAATAGTCCTAACGTTACAACTAACCCTAACCCTAAAAATAAACCTAACCCTAACTCTAAAAATAGTCCTAACGCTACAACTAACCCTAAAAGTCCTGGACACCAAACGTTCATTTTAGGATTAAGGTTACTTTTTGATTTCGGGTTATATTTACTGGGTTATTCAGAGAGCGGTGAAAGCAGGAGAATGACTGGAGAATGGAAAATTCTAGGTCAAAATAGCCGATTTGGAAAGTGAGATGAATGGGAGAATTTTTCTGGTTTGGCTATTTTGACCTCGAATTTTCCATTCTCCAGTTATTCTCCTGCTTTTCACCGCTCTCTGAATAACCCTGATAGTGTTACGGATTACTTTAAGGGTTATTTTTAAGGTTAGTGTTACTACCAGGGGTTAATGAGAGACAATTTCGGACAGGGAGTCCACTTTTTTACCCGATTCTTACTGGGCTGATTTTTTTCCTTTTATGTAAAAGGGAGCTTTTTTTGGATTTTGACTGTAGCTCAATCCGTCTGATGGAATCAGTCGATATTTCGAAAAAAATACATGTCAAAACTGGCCGAGATGTTTTCTGACATATCTGCCAATCTGATTAAATAAAGTCCCTATTAAAACATGAATTGTATTTTGGAGATGCCTTTTAAAACGTAGTCCGCTGTTCTTGTGACTCTTAAAAAGAAAGAGCTGGTCTCAAATATTGTATTTGATGTTCAGTTTCTGGCTGTGGCTCATCTGGCCTTGTGTAGACATGGAAATATTTGCTCTTCAATGAACAAGTGAGCTAAAACACATTTCAAACACAACAGATTGGGTACGTGTCATAAACAACATGACAATGTAAAGGTTTCATGTAATCTCGGATGAGAATGTCATTCGCAGTTTTCAATTGCTCAGAATTGTTGGGCAACTCATCAAAAGAACGAGGCCTATTCACATCAAACAATATTATCAGGACCACATTTCTTCTAGAAAAGAATAAAAAACATTTCATAGAGTACTCGTCTTAAAGAACTTTGAAATAAATCATAAAATAGCTGATGCTGGGCATCTACATATTTTCTTGTGATCAAAAGCTCAACACAAAGAAAATGAGTTCCATGCAAGTAGATGTTCTTCATGGTCTGATTGATACGGATCACATTGTCTGAAAATCAGAAAGGGATGCGGGAAATTGATTATGGTTACGATGTACTGATTTCTACTTGTGTTTCA
Source organism: Leptobrachium leishanense (assembly GCA_009667805.1). Taxonomy (NCBI): domain Eukaryota; kingdom Metazoa; phylum Chordata; class Amphibia; order Anura; family Megophryidae; genus Leptobrachium; species Leptobrachium leishanense. Next base: position 421,007,018 of record CM019064.1, on the reverse strand, counting down.
CTGTAATATAGAATTTATGTGTTCATATAAAAAAAAAAACAGGAAAAAGGATATTTCGGAAGACTCTAAAGGTGATACCTACGATGATAACAGTCAGCTTTTACATAGGGTATGACCAGTTGACTTGCTTCGGAACGACAAGCAAATTAAGTCCTTGACAACAACTTTAATTACATTAGCATTTGTGCTGTCAAACAGGTGTAATATGAATATATGCATGAAGTTTAACTGGGAAGGAGCACATGCCAGAAATGCACAAAAAATACTAATTAGTAGCCTGATGCTGGGCCAGTCAAGATAGTACATTGACGTCCCATTACTTTATGGAGAACATACCCACTTTCTTTTATATATGTCAGACCTGTGCACTCGTCTAGGTTGTTTCGCAAGTCGTTCGCAATTTTCATAGTTTCAGCAACTCATCCGAATTACGGATGGAAGAAAAAAACATGGCCGACATGGAAGGACGAATCGCATAATGGACACATTTTCAGAGCAAATACTAGTCAACCCCATGGTAAAAAGTAAAAAGGAAAGTACTGGACGGGGTTTTTTATGACCCCTGTAGCACCGTTTGTCCCTGCTCAACATGGTCCAGCTGATGACATGTCAGCTAAATGAACAGGTCAACAAAACCAACCAATCAGATCCACCTGTTCTGCCTAGTATTTTGTTGACAGAACAGGCAAACAAATCAATCAGTGAGCACCATGCTAATCACATTTCTCACATCTGATGAAGGACTTCCCCCACTTGAAGACATTTTGATCACTGTCCACCAAGAGTGAAGTTGGACAGTTATTTAGCCTCAGTTACTTTTCTTCCTTGTGTTTTTTTTTTTTGTGTTGTAATTCATTTCTTAATATTTAATAGTATTGTTATTGTATTATGGTACTTTTTTCGTAGTTGAAAAAAACATTTGGAAAAAGTAGTTGTCATGAAGCAACTATCATTGTTTTCTTTTTTCCCATTTATTACATTATTGGGCCCCATCACTATCATTAGGGTGAGAGGGCATAAATTTTCATTTTTGTTGGGGGACTGAGTGGCTTGGGGACCCCTCGACATAGGGTGGGTAGAACTATGGTGTTCGAAAATGGCAGGATCATTCCCCAGAAAATGAATAGCTCTCCTCACCATGACCATTTTTGGGGGCCAGGGAAGAGTCTATATGCCCTCCATTCTTTATTAATAGCTCACACTGGCTACTCATTGGTAGGGGCTTGTGGTTGGACATGTCCAGCACCATATTTAATACTCCGCACTCGATGTTCAGGGGTGGTGGGAAAATGATGATGGTATGCCTAATCTCACTTTTGTTAACAGTCCAACCCACCATGCATGGGTGTAATGGATTGCAGTGTCTGGAGGGACAGGGGGTTGGTGTTGATTTGTATTTCCAGGTGAGGTTTGATGGTGTTCAATCATTTGCTATTTTTTTTTTTGAGAAAGTATTTTACCAGGAAGGATACATTGAGATTTCACTCGTTTTCAAGTATGTCCTGGGTGGCGAGTATGTACCGTTGGGTGTCTTGCCCAAGGACACTTACTGGAAAGGTGCTCTTGCCTGGATCGAACCTGTGACTGCACAGACTCTCTCCACGCAGAGCAGTGATGTTACCGCTACTCCACCCACCCGGTACTATGGTGTTTACAGGCGGGGTGTGTTGGAAGCAATGTATACAAAGTCTTTCATTCTTACTATATATCAGCTAAACCAAGAATAAATACTGAAATAAATATGATGCCAATGTTAATATGTGCCTTTGTCTAAAAAGTCTGTTGTCACTTGATGGGTATCCACCATCTCCAATTTGCATGCATGGAGGGCGAGAGAGATAGAAAGTAAGGTAAATGGCAGCAGACACTGGCAGGTATATCCAACAAACATTGTTCAAATAAGTAAGATAATGTCTTCTCAAGAATAAAATATTTCAGAGGAAAATAAATACTGACTGTATATGAGTCAGTACTTTGAACACATTACCATAGAAACTAGAAAGGCTTTTAGGGTCCTTTCATTTGTATATTTTATGCAGTATCTTGATTTATAATGTATTCCGTGCATTTGTCTATTTCCTTTTCTTTTTCTCCATTACCTTATGGAATGTTTCTAATATAGAATACAATAATGCTAATTATAATTGGGAAATATGAATTGATTATTAAATATTCCAGTTTAAGTAACCCTGTCATGTCCAAATCAAGTTGGCTGAATCATTTGATAGGGAATCACTCACTTTACATGTGTCAGCATTTTTTGGTGACGCATATATAGGAAAAATAGTTGCTATTCTTTGTCAACGTTCGCCCTCTTCCTGTTGGATGCTGCTAGGAGGGAGTATCCAGTCTGGGCAGAGAGCCGTCCGACAGGTCTGAGTGCCTAGTTGATGGTCAGTGCACTGTATCATAATGGACACCCCAGCCGCTGTGACCACTTATTGTAATTTGAGTGATCACAGTGACCTAAGTGCCCTCCGAGCACCCTTAGAGTGTGCGGCAAGTAAGTAATCATTGCCCCTTATGTTGGCCGGGCTGCCTTTGAGTTTTTTTTCCAGTGGTTGCAATCATTTCGGCACATTAATCTTAGTACTTAATGCTAATAACCCTCCTTTATCCATTTGCAGGTCATGGAAGTTAAAGGACAAATGATCCATGTTTTCGAGTCCAATTCTATTTTGTTTTTGGGTTCCCCACGCGTGGACAAACTGGATGAACTGATGGGACGAGGCTTGCATCTTTCAGATATTCCCATCCACGATGCAACCCGTGATGTCATACTGGTCGGTGAACAGGCCAAGGCTCAAGACGGTCTTAAAAAACGAATGGATAAACTGAAGGCAACATTAGAACGGACTCACCAAGCCTTGGAGGAAGAGAAGAAGAAGACGGTAGACCTACTGTATTCTATTTTCCCAGGAGATGTGGCTCAGCAGTTGTGGGAAGGGAAGTCTGTCCAGGCCAGGAAGTTTGATGATGTCACCATGCTTTTTTCAGACATTGTGGGCTTTACCGCTATCTGCGCCCAGTGCACGCCAATGCAAGTCATTAGCATGTTGAATGAGCTCTACACTAGGTTTGATTATCAGTGTGGATTCCTGGACATATATAAGGTACCATTTTATATTTCCCCTGCTTTAAAGAAATGTCATTTTTATAGTATTTATATATTTATATATTATATCTGTTACGGGTAAAGCCTGGAGTGCGGTTAATCCTAGGATTACCCGGGTAATCCTGATATTACCCAAAACCGCTGGGTAAAGCTGCAAAATAATGAAAATTTCGGACTTTACCCGTGTAATTTTAGGACTAACCAACTGCCCTTGGGTAACGGTCTGGAAGAGCTGAAAAATCCGCACTTTACCCGGATAATGTGCAAGTCTGAAGCTTCACCCGGGTAATCTGAGGACTATCCACAGCTTCACCCGGGTAATCTGAGGACTATCCACAGCTTCACCCGGGTAATCTGCAGAGCATCCAATCTCGCTTGGGTAACAGTGAATTTTTCTATTATCTATGGATATTCTCAATGTAAATGGCAAAAGACAAACATTAAAATGTATTGCGGATATAATGAATATACAGAGTAACAGGATATAATGAATATACAGAGTAACAGGATATAATGAATATACAGAGTAACAGGATATAATGAATATACAGAGTGACAGGATATAATGAATATACAGAGTAACAGGATATAATGAATATACAGAGTAACAGGATATGTTTCTTCTATGAATGTGAAAGAGTTACATGATCTTTATTATGTGTCATATGTGCTTATATATCATTTATAAAACATAATAACCATCAGGTTACTCTTTATGTAATGTTTATCTTCATAAATTAATTTTCAGTCAATTAATGCACAGAGTAAATTTATGGTTATTTAGTGTGGTTTGTGACTGTGGATACAAATTCATTAAAAATAACAACAAAAAAATATTTTTTTATCGGTCAGATAACAGCTTGCAGCCTTACCCGGGTAATCCTCGGAATTCAGTCATTTGTAACCTGCTGAAAACCCAAGAAAAGCGCAGTACCCAGAGGCGTTTGGATACTTTGCAGATTACCCGGATAAAGTACGATGTTTCGTTGCACATCACACTTTATCCAGCAACACTAGGGTAATCTGCGAATTACTCAGTTAACCCCTTCGCTGCGGAGGACGCGCTGAGCGCGTCCACCCGCAGGTAGCGTTCCTTGCGGAGGACGCGCTGAGCGCATCCTCCCTTTGGGGCCAGCGATCGGTCGGGTTCCGGCCGATCGCTGTGCCCCCCGGTGCGGGCTGACATCCTCGATGTCAGCCCAGCACCCGGAACCGCGGGCAGCCGAATTAGATGTCATCGCGGCGGCGCGATGACATCTAATTCAGGCCCCCCCCGCATGTGCGGAGGAGGCGCCTGAAAGGGAGGGGGGGGAGGTCCTTCGGACCTCTCTCCCTCCCGATCGCCGGCGTTGTGGGGGTTAATCCAGGCACCGTTTGGAAGGGCACAGCCTGCCTTTCCTAACGGTACCTGGAATTAACCCCATGGGGGCTGGATCACGAATCGGAGCGGAAAAGCGCCGGTTCGTGATCCTTTCCCGGAGCTGGCCGACATCTTAGATGTCGGCCAAGCTTCTGGGAATGCCCACTGAGAACTGGCGTCATCGTGCATAGCACGATGATGCCAGTCCTGGAGTTAACCCCTAACTGCCACCAATGGTGGAGATAGGGGGTTCCAATGAACCCCCTATCTCCAGATCCGTGGCAGTTAGGGGTTAATGTTTGATATTGTTGGATCGGCCAGAGCATGGCCGTTCCAACGATACCAAACATGAGTATGAAAAAAGTTGTTAAAAAAAATAAAAAAATAAAAATAAAAAAATATTTTAAAAGAAAATTATAAAAAAAAATAAACAATTTTTTTTCTTTCTTTTGGTTCGTTAATGCAGCAATATTGTTCCCATTTCAATTATAATGTGAACAATGATGCTGCACTAACGATTTTTGTATGCGGTGCGTTTGTTAAAAATCGCATAATTTTCCCCAAAAAAAATGTAACGAGACCCCATCTCTAATTTTTTTAACAAGCGCACCCCATACAAAATATAACCGCAATTGCTCGCATGTTAAAATGTGGGGAAAAAAACACTTTACACATTGTAAATTATTGAAAATTCATATTTTATTGCATTTTTTGTTATAATATACAGACAGGCCATGACGTATACATATAATAATGACATATTATGAATCTGCCGAGTCTGACGGAAAGAACGATATATAATATGTCTGGGTCATATACTAAAATAAGGCTTCAAAACGCGTTTAAACAACATGAGCAAAACCGGTAAATATGACCTCAGCACAGAGGCGGGAAATGCCTCAGCAGCGAAAGGGTTAAAATAGCACAGAAAAGCAGGGTACCCAGAGGCCACTGGATACTTTGCAGATTACCCGGGTAAAGTCCGAAATTTCATTTCACTTCGGACTTTTGCTAATGAGGCCTGGGTAATCCTAGGATTAACCGTACTTCTGTCTTTACCCGTAACATATCTATATATTATATCATATTTGTGTAACTTACATTATTAGCGATCTTCCATAATTAGTTTGTAAAAAGTTTTTAATTCAGTTTTGAGTTTTTAACAGCACTCATACAGCCAGATTCTTTTTTTTATCTTCTCTAATCCCTTCACTATGATAGCTGTTTATACTCGATGTTCACAAACTCTTGCATGAGCCTGACATTGACTAAGCTCGACCTGGTCATATTCTGGAGTAATGCAAAGGAATTTTATTGACTGCAAAAGAAATTCATTTACAAATGGCCTCCAGAATGTGCCCCAAAACTCCAGCACCTTGGTCATGTGATTGAAGGTGCTGAAGCCGTTTGAACAGCTTGGGGTTCCATTTTTCTTTTACAGAAACCCGAAGCTCCAGTTGCATTATCTTGCATGTAGTAGCGCATTTTAAACATCAGGAGAAACCCTCTGTCAAATAAGCTTACTGCCTCCAAAATGTATTTTATGAAAGGTACATACATTTTTTAAACTATCTGCAGTGGAAATTTCTAAACTATAAATATGCTGGGTCCTGGCAGTGGTTTTCTGGAAAACAAATTGGCGGTGAAGCAGTTAACATTCGCTTCATGTAACCCCTTCACTGCGTAGGACGTGTGGGGTACGTCCTAATTGACTCCCGCTATATGCGGGGGACGTTCCCCACACGTCCTCCGCTTGCGGGAGCCCCACGGAGATACTCACCTCTCTGTCCGGGGTCCTGTGGCGTTCTGACTTCAGCAAAGTCAGACACTGAATTTGAACCCACCCCCGACGTCTGACATTATCGCGCCATGTGCGATGACGTCATTTCCAGGCGACCCCCCGGCAATGCTGGGAGATCGCCTGAAAGGGAGGGGGCGATCCATTTGGATCCCTCTCTCTCCTGATCGGGAGGGTTTAAAGTAAAAAAACAGGCACCGCTTTGAAGGGCATTGTCTGCCCTTTAAAGCGGTGCCTGTTTTTTAACCCGTTACATGCCAGGTCACGATCCGGCACCAGATCGCAATCTAGCTCTGGTGGGGGCTGCCATCTTGGATGGCGGCTCCACCTCCGGGTTCCCCCTCGCCTCCTGACGTGTCGCGCATAGCGCGATGACATCAGATAGCCAGGGAATCCCTAGCTGCTCGGGGGATTTCATTTCAACCCCGATATCTCCACCAGGGGATTTCCTTGGGATTTCCATGACGCAATGACGTCATTTACGTCGGGAGGAGCTTGACTTCAGCGTCTGAGGACGCTGAAGTCAGAACGCCGCAGGACCCCGGACATTGAGGTAAGTATCTCCACCAAGGGTCCCGCACAGCTGATGACGTGTGGGGCACGTCCTCAGCATGTAACGTGCGTCAATGAGGACATGTCCCACACGTCCTCAGCAGTGAAGGGGTTAATGCAGCAACATTGTTCCCAATTCAATTATAATGTGAACAATGATGCTGCACTAATGATTTTTTTTCTATGGTCCTATACACAGGACAAGAGGTCATCCATTTAGACTGGAAGAAAGAAAATTTAGCTTAAAGCATAGGAAGGGTTATTTTACGGTGAGAACAATAAAGCTGTGGAATTCTCTGCCTGTTGAGGTGGTTGGGTCAGAGTCTGTACAGACTTTTAAAAAACGACTAGATGACTTCCTGCAGACACAGAATATTAAGGGTTATAATTATGGATGCACCGATACCGATACTAGTATCGGTATCGGGGCCGATATTGCCGTTTGCACGAGTACTTGTTACTCGTGCAAACGGCCCGATACATCCCGCCGATACCGGAAGCCGGCGCTGGGCCGGCTTGCCGGTATCCGCGTGGCTGGGGAAGCTGGCCGCGTGCATGTAAAGCACGCGGCCAGCGTTCCCCTCCGGCGCGCCAAATACTCACCCTTCCTGAAGTTCCGGTCGCTGGGCAGTGATGCGTTCCTGCGGCCACTGGGCGCTCCTGTGACGCGGCCTCTCGGCTGGAGGCAGCGTCACAGATGCGCCCGGTGGCCACGTGACCGCATCACTGCCCAGAGACTGGAACTTCAGGAAGGGTGAGTATTTGGCGCGCCGGAGGGGAACGCTGGCCGCGTGCTTTACATGCACACGGCCAGCGTTCGAGCTGGGGGCAAATCCATGAGAGCTGGGGCCAATCCATGAGACCTGGGGGCCAATCCATGAGACCTGGGGGCAAATCCATGAGACCTGGGGCCAATCCATGAGACCTGGGGGCCAATCCATGAGACCTGGGGGCCAATCCATGAGACCTGGGGGCAAATCCATGAGACCTGGGGGCAAATCCATGAGACCTGGGGGCCAATCCATAAGACCTGGGGCCAATCCATGAGACCTGGGGGCATATCCATGAGACCTGGGGGCAAATCCATGAGACCTGGGGCCAATCCATGAGACCTGGGGGCCAATCCATGAGACCTGGGGGCCAATCCATGAGACCTGGGGGCCAATCCATGAGACCTGGGGGCAAATCCATGAGACCTGGGGGCAAATCCATGTGAGCTGCAGTCAATCTCATATAAATTTTTATGAGGTCTGTTCCTATTGGAAAGCGTCACATGACATTAAATAAAAGTATCGGTACTCGGTATCGGTGAGTACTTTTAAAAAGTATCGGTACTCGTACTCGGTCTTAAAAAAGTGGTATCGGTGCATCCCTAGTTATAATATTTAATATGTGGGTAAAAGCTTCTTGATCCAAGGAGAAATCTGACTGCCATTCTGGGGTCAAGAAGGAATTGTTTCCCCAGTATGTTGCATATTGGCGAGCATTTCAGACTGGGTTTTTTTGCCTTCTTTTGGATCAACAGCAGTAGGTTATGTGGGAGAGGCTGAACCCGATGGACGCATGTCTTTTTTCAGCCTATGTAACTATGTAACTATGTATGTAACTATGTGTGCGTTTGCTAAAAATCACGTAATTCCCCCCAAAAAATGTAACGAGTCCCCATTTCTAATTTTTGTACAAGCGCACCCCATAGAAAATATAACCGCAAACGCTCATGTGATAAAATGTGAAAAAAACACTTTACACGTTGTAGATGATTAAAAATTCTAATTTTATTGCATTTTTGTACAAACCAGTGAAATACCTCAGCAGTGAAGGGGTTAAGGACTCAAAATCTCTGGATCTTCACTATGAAAAAGCAGATCTCTGCAGAGATGCATGAAGGAACTGACACCTGAATAATCTATGCTAGTTTTTGCTCCTCTTAGGCCGCGGTCAGACGAGCGTCTTTCAGAGCGAAAGGAACATCCGTGAAAGTGGACGTTCCTTCCACTCTGACACCCGTGTGGCCACCTCACTGAGCACAGTTAGCACGTACAACGCTGCAAGGCTCTTTGCAGCCCCGTAGAACGCGTTGTAGCATTTCGATGGGGAGGCTTTCAGCACGTCCACTGTAGCATGCACGATTCGTGCGAGCGCTACAAGGTGTGGCCGGCCCCGTTGAAACGTCACAACGCTGTGAAGGGCGTCAGAAAGGCACCTCACATAGTGCTCTCATCTGACCCCGGCCTAAACTGTATTCTATGGGCCAAACACTTTTAGACATTTGATTGGAAAGTTGGAACTGTCACTTTCTTATAATAAAATGGACATAGAGAAAACAACACTTGATGATCACCGGGGAACTGTGCAGGCAGCTAATTGATAAGGTTATTGCAGGCGAATGTGCTGTCATATTTAGAGGTCGCCACCTTGTGGATAGGGATAGCAAAGGCACGTTAAAAATGTTGGCGGTTTAAAATTGTTTCTTGTATTTAGCCGCTAGCAGAGAGAAGTCATATCTGACACAAAAATTTGACGCACTTTCATCCCTGACCATAAAACTAACACAAGCATTGTTTCTGCACTGTACTCATGTCAGAAAAACTATGCGATTATGGCGCTAAGTACCACAGAAAACCACTCAAGCGCGTATTTTTTGTGTCAATTAAGACTTTTTTTTGCAAGCTTCTAAATGTATAGGATATTTTTTAATCACAACTTTTTTGACGCAATGTTTCAATCTGCACACACAAGGCTGTGTCTTGGTGATAGTACATCAACAAATGTATGCATTTTAATGTTTTTAAGCCGTCAGCTTGTGGCACAGGACTGTTTGTTTTTTATATTCATTTTTTTAAAATTCAGTCTTTTATTATAGTGAAGGCATATTTCATTGCACAGACTGTGAGGTTACCTGGGCATTAGTTAACTATGCTGCAGGGACATGTGGTGTGAGGTCAGCGGCTGGGGAGTCACCTTTAAACCTTTTGGGCCCAATTCGTGGCTCAGCGAAGAGCCTGCATTGTCATTGTGAGTGTAACCGGCCTACACCCTCGCTGCCCGTTCGTATGGACTCTGCGTTGTGTTTTGTGTGTTGTTGAGCATCAAAGATGAGACCGGCAACTGGATCGCTGGGAACATGCGATTTTAATCTGAATAAAAACATATATAAAACACGGCAATGAGAATATCCTCTGTGACATCCACCTCAAGCAGCTGCCTCATGATCTGCGATGCTGAGTAATATAGTCACATTACAATACAATAAATATATACACAAAAAGAAAATACATAAATTCAACAAGGAAATACAAATAAAACATAAAAATGGGTATAAAACAAATCATACCTGAATAAAAACATATAAAAAACACGGCAATGAGAATATCCTCTGTGACATCCACCTACAGACACCAAGCATAGGATTAGCACAGATTTATCACTTGTTGTGCTGATATTTTACACTCAAAACCCTGTGCTAAACAATAGAGCTGTTTTACTCTGCACACATGAAACTCCGAGAGGAACTAACATAACAACTACACATATATAAGGGTTAAATCTAAACACAGAAACCGTTTTGGGAGAACTTTTGCATGGGTTTAGAACTCTAAGGGATGAGAATCTGAGAGCTTCACATAACACCTCCTACCTCAAGCAGCTGCCTGGTGATCTGAAGGGCTAAGGAAAAGCCCGGGCTCACAGGGGATGAGGTCATGCCTCATTAGCATAATAGCATTAACTCCTAAACGGCTGCACAAAATTAAAACAAAAACGAACCAAAAGCTTTTTTGGGTGAGACATTCACAATAATACAGGAGTTTCTCTAAAATGGGGGATATTAGGGGAATTAACACATACTGTGCTCACACATATTTACATCGGTTACATGAGCCATTAATCCTAAAAGGCTACCTATTCCTGGCTATATATTATGAGCCGCTGCATGATACTGCACTGCTGACCTCTTCTACTGGAATCCATGGAACTATTTGTTTCCATTTTCCTTCTGCATACATTAATATGTATATTTTGAATGATGAATGGTTCCATAAGAACAATAAGTAGCCACCTACTTTATTTAACCACTTCAATGCGGAGGACGTGCTCAGCGCGTCCTCCGCATTACCGCTGGTGTGCGGAGGACGCGCTGAGCGCGTCCTCCCATTGGGGTCAGCGTTCGGCCGGGTTCCGGCCGATCGCTGGCCCCTCCGGTGCGGGCTGACATCATCGATGTCAGCCCGGCATCCAGAACCCATGGGCCAATTAGGTGTCATCGCGACAGCGCGATGACACCTAATTCAGGCGCCCCCCCCGCATGTGCGGAGGAGGTGCCTGAAAGGGAGGGGGGGAGGTCCTTCGGACCTCTCTCCCTCCCGATCGGCGGCGTTGCGGGGGTTAACCCAGGCACCATTTGGAAGGGCACAGCCTGCCCTTCCAAATGGTGCCTGGCATTAACTCCTGGGGAGCTGGATCGCGAATAGGCGCTGAAAAGCGCCGGTTCGCGATCCTTTCCCGGAGCTGGCCGACATCTTCGATGTCGGCCAAGGCTCCGGTAACTCCCCAGAGGACTGGCGTCATCGTGCGTAGCACGATGACGCCAGTCCTAGAGTTAACCCCTAACTGCCACCAACGGTGGAGATAGGGAGTTCCAATGAACTCCCTATCTCCCGATCCGTGGCAGCTAGGGGTTAAAGTTTGGTATTGCTGGATCGGCCAGAGCATGGCCGTTCCAACGATACCAAACACTACTGTGAAAATTTTTGTAAAAAATAAATAAATAAATAAATAAAAAAAAAATTAAAAAAAATTATAAAAAAAATAAACAATTTTTTTTTCTTTTTTTTGGTTCGTTAATGCAGCAATATTGTTCCCATTTCAATTATAATGTGAACAATGATGCTGCACTAACGATTTTTGTATGCGGTGTGTTTGTTAAAAATCGCGTAATTTTCCCCAAAAAAAAAATGTAACGAGACCCCATCTCTAATTTTTTTAACAAGCGCACCCCATACAAAATATAACCGCAATTGCTCGCATGTTAAAATGTGAAAAAAAACACTTTACACGTTGTAAATTATTGAAAATACATATTTTATTGCATTTTTTGTTATAATATACAGACATGACATAACGTATACATATAATAATGACATATTATGAATCTACCGAGTCTGACGGAAAGAACGATATATAATATGTCTGGGTAATATAGTAAAATAAGCCTTCAAAACACGTTTAAACATGATGAGCAAACCCGGTAAAAATGATCTCAGCACAGAGGCGTGAAAAGCCTCAGCAGCGAAAGGGTTAAAGGGATACCCTAGGGTTAAAATAGCAGGGGGGAGCAGACGGGTTAAACATTAACGTCTCCTGACCCCCCTTCACCTCGATCTGTTTTATCCCTTAGTTATCATTAAGCCTTCCACTTAATCCAGAGTAGAGAGCCTCCAGTTAATCCAGCGACTGGGAGTGAAAGTGGGAAGGTGGAAACCAAATTGCTTCCTCTTCCTAGTTCTGGAGCCTGAAGCTCACGGCAGCCCTCACAGATCTTAGTTTCAAGGAGGAGGTGAGCCCCTGCACTCAGAGGTTTGAATCAGCCCTCCAAGAGTCCCTCGAAGTGGAAAAAGGACTCGGGATGCACAGAGCACTGTGGCCCCTCAAATCGCCCTGACTCGTCACAGTGCGTAGAGTGTCCCTTTAAGTTTTAATAGAAAATATACATTTAACCAGCTTTTCGTGCTGATGTATGTAAAATGTATGTAAAATGTATTATAGACTAGAGTGTCTTGATGTGAAATTAACAGTTTTTCCCTGTATAAGAATATTAAGTGATTGAAAGGGAAAGTTGCTATGGAAACTAAAACAATATTTCTTTTTTTCCCTAAGGCAGATTGGATCATTAACTATTTTCACTGCAAAGTTATAGTTGACAAATGTCCTTGGAAACAATGGACTTCTCCAAAGATTCTTGATGTGTATCGGGCCAGGAATAGAATTTGGGTTGCTCTATGTATATTACAAGTAGATACAGTGAGGGGGGGAAAAAATATTTGATCCCCTGCTGATTTAGTACGTTTGCCCACTGACAAAAAAAATGATCAGTCTATAATTTTAATGGTAGTTTTATTCTATCAGTGAGAGACAGAATAACAACAAAAACATCCAGAAAAACGTATCTCAAAAAGTTCAGAATAGATTTGCATTTTTTTTGAGTGAAATAAGTATTTGACCCCTTCGCAAAACATGACTTAGTACTTGGTGACAAAACCCTTGTTGGCAATCACAGAAGTCAGACGTTTCTTGCAGTTGGCCACCAGTTTGCACACATCTCAGGAGGGATTTTGTCACACTCCTCTTTGCAGATCCTCTCCAAGTCATTAAGGTTTCAAGGCTGACGTTTGGCAACTTGAAGCTTCAGCTCCCTCCACAGATTTTCTATGGGATTAAGGTTGGAGACTGGCTAGGCCACTCCAGGAACTTAATGTGCTTCTTCTTGAGCCATTCCTTTGTTGCCTTGGTCGTGTGTTTTGGGTCATTGTCATTCTGGAATACCCATCCACGACGCATTTTCAATGCCCTGGCTAAGGAAGAGGACATTCTCACCCAAGATTTGACAGTACATGGCTCCGTCCATTGTCCCTTTGATGTGGTAAAGTTGTCCTGTCCCCTTAGCAGCAAAACACCCCCGTAGCATAATGTTTCCACCTCCATGTTTGACGGTGGGGATGGTGTTCTTGGGGGTCATAGGCAGCATTCCTCCTCCTCCAAACACAGCAAGTTGCGTTGATGTCAAAGAGCTAAATTTTGGTCTCATCTAACCATAACACTTTCACCCAGTTCTCCTCTGAGTCATTCAGATGTTCATTGGCAAACTTCAGACGGACCTGTACATGTGCTTTCTTGAGCATCGGGACCTTGTGGGCACTCCAGAATTTCAGTCCTTCATGTCATAGTGTGTTATCAATTGTTTTCTTGATGACTATGGTCCCAGCTGCCTTGAGATCATTGACAAGATCCTCCCATGTAGTTCTGGGCTGATTCCTCACCATTCTCATGATCATTAAAACTCCTTGAGGTGAGATCTATCTTGCATGGAGCACAGACCGAGGGAGATTGACAATTATTTTGTGTTTCTTCCATTTGTGAATAATCGCATTGTTGTCACCTTCTCACCAAGCTCCTTGGTGATGGTTTTGCAGCCCATTCCTGCTTTGTGTAGGTCTACAATCTTGCCCCTGTCATCCTTGGACAGCTTTTTGGTCTTGGCCATGGTGGAGAGTTTGGAATCTGATTGATTGCTTCTGTGGACAGGTGTCTTTTATACAGGTAACACGTTGAGATTAGGAGCGCTCCCTATAAGAGAGTGCTCCTAATCTCAGCTCGTTACCTTTTATAAAAGACACCTGGGAGCCAGAAATCTTGCTGATTGATAGAGGATCAAATACTTATTTCACTCATTAAAATGTGAATTAATTTATGACTTTTTGAAACGTGTGTTTCTGGATGTTTTTGTTGTTACTCGGTCTCTCACTGTTAGAATAAGCCTACCATTACAATTATAGACTGATCATTTCTTTGTCATTGAACAAACGTACAAAATCAGCAGGGGATCAATCATTTTATCCCTCACTGCGAGTGCTAGGTATGTGCGTTTCGGGTTTCGGATCCGGCCGAATTTCCGAAAATTTTTAGATCCGAAAATGGCAGATCCGAAAAGTTTTCCGAGCCGAAACGAAATATTTTCGGAATTTTCGAATGGACTTGAAATGTGTCAAATTGAAATTTATTGCTTTGAAACGAGGAGAACAGACGTTCCAAAAAAACAAAAATTTCCGAAGTTACGAAAAGTCGATCCAAAAACGAGCAAAGTGACACGAAAATACGAAAAACGGTCGATATTCCGAAAACATGTATAATTCCGGAAAACGAAAATTTCCGAAATTCCGAAAAGTCGATACAAAAATGAGCAAAGTGACACGAAAATACGAAAACCGGTCGATATTCCGAAAACATGTACAATTCCGAAAAACGAAAATTTCCGAAATTACGAAACGTCGATACAAAAACGAGCAAAGTGACACGAAAATACGAAAAATGGTCGATATTCCGAAAAAATATGTACACGAAAAACGAGTCGAGCTGAACCGAATCGAAACAGAAATCGGTCGAAACGAGCCGAATCGAAAAGTTGAAAAATCCGAAAAATCGAACCGAACCAAACCGAAAAAAAAATCGGTGCACAAGCCTAGCGAGTGCCAGTAAGATAAGAATAAGAATCGATGAATTGGCTTGGAATCTATTGATTTTGAATGAAAATATATGTTCTATCCAAGAATATTCAATTATAATTGTTCACCAACTAAAGATTCACTATTCTGTTCTATGTCTTATAATTGATTTATCCAAACATCTTATCCTCAAATTCAACCCGACGAACATATTCTCTCGGACACCAGCATGCTCAGCCCATTTTATTAATTACACATTTTGATTGCAAAATTCAGCATAAAATAAACAATTTAGATTAACCATGTACATAAAAATAAGGAAATTTTCATGTTCTCTGTCTTATATGAGGTACAGAACGGGGATCGGACATTTATTAGGCTTGATATTAAGACTTTAAGACCGATACTGATTATTTATTAAATGTACTGATAATTCCGATGTTGGTATTCTCGCCTCTACAAAAGATCCTACAAACAATATTGGTAAGATTAGGATTTAAGACTGATACAAAGTATTCCATAAATTGTAAAAAGGGGTATTCTAAGGCTAGGGTCAAACGAAAGCATTTTTCCCCGCGAACGTAAAAAAGTGCGTCCGAACGAATTGACGTATTTTTGCACGTAATGCGCGAAAACGGTCATACGATGCGCATTTTTCGTGCGTGATTTTTTTCGGATCATCAATAAAACTCTTTTTGCGTCTGGACGTTATGTAGGCTGGACATTAGCAGTGTCTGACATCTCCTAATCACGCAAACACGCCGCTATGCCGCAGCTGCGCACTCTGTACGTCCGTACTAGCGGTTCGGCGTTCTCGAAAAAAAGTGTTCGTTTTCCACTTGCGTTGCGCGGCCGGACTTTCGTGCGACCGTACTTCGTATATTGGCCGTCATTGCCCGTCATCTGCTGCTAGTGCGGCCGTAATTATGTGCGCCAGAACGCACGTTAAAAGTGCGCTGGTCTGACCCCAGCCTAATACATTTAAGACGGACAGGGCAGCCATCGGGGGTAACAGCCCATAAAATGTTCAGGGGCCCAGTTGATTCAGATGACCCTTGCCAATCCCTATGTGCACCTTACATGACAAATAGGTAAGGACCCCTCCATGTCACCCAGGACTGGTCAACCAAGATACCAGCAATTTTCCCAGTGGGCCGAGGCATCTACGGCCGGTCAGAGCGTCTGGCTCATAATGAAGGGATCAATTAGTATGATCTTCTATCCCCTCAGGGCTCACGAAATGTGTCAGTCTGTGCAGCATTTTCATTAAATTTGCATACCTACTAACTTGCGTTGCTTAGGTTAAGCATATTGTACAATGCTCAGAACTTGCATACTTTTTGTACGCAAGTTCCGTAACACCTGCACAGATTGATGGATTGGAGCATGCTGACGTCATCTGTGACTGAGGGTGTGTGACTGGCAGACGAGAAATTCTAAATCCCGGCTGCCTGTTGACATGTTTGTGGGGGGAAGGAAACTCCTCTGCTTCAAACACTTTGAAGTGGAAGCTTGACAAAAGTGTATCCAGGGATAGAGAATTGTAACATCTGAACCACGCTACTGTATATGTTGGCGCAATGCAAATAAATGTCTAATAATAATAATAATAATAATAGATGTAGACAAAAGGGTGGGAACGAATGGACATCAAATGTGGAGCAAGTGTGTAAAAATTATAAAAACCGAAAAATGTCTGGGTTTGGATAGAGTGAGCTTTAAATTTTGGGCTCAGGGAGATAGGTAAGTGTGTGTCTGTGGGAGGGCAAGTTGGTAGCAATTAGCAAAGGTGAAGAAGGAAACCTCGGATTGTCTCTGTGTGCAACTGGGAGAGTGTAAATGTACCCGACAGTGGGCAATATTCCAAAGCTGGTGCTAACTTAACCAGAACTGGTGAAAACTTAACAACTCCATAGACTATGCGCCCTATTACAAACATTGTGCTAAGACAGGGACGCTAACGGGGGAAACTTGCACCTACAGGTTTCCCCTTAGCATCCCTGTTTTAATGCCATATTACGGGGCAGGCGCTGATTCAGCAACCTGCCCCGTAACACAGCACAAACCATAACACGCCGCATAGGACTCCATGGAGGGTTGTGCTGCCAGGCCGTGATCCCTGTGTGATCTCGCTTTTGCGAGATCGTGCAGGGCCGCGGAGTAATTCACAGAGGGAGACTAGGGACTGTTTGACCCCAGTCTCACTCTGCTTCCAGTGGCCAGAAGCGGCGGCGGATCCGGTCCCCTTTCGCGCCGTGGGATGAGGGGTGATTATCTGATTTGGGGGGGTTTCAGCTGGTGCTAATTGATTCTGCAGAAGCGGTATCCGTTAACACTAGCTTCTTAGCTGTGGTTAACTTTTCAGTAACCGCAGCGGTGCGGTAATTAGCGTTATGACTTTGTAATCCTAACGCTAAGTACTGATCGCTCTCTCCAATGTACAGACAACATGTCGTCCAATCATTTTGTCATCAGGACTCACGATACACACTAATCTATGAGCATTTAAGACACTATCTGCAGATCCATCAACACCAAATCATCCAGGCAGTGATTAGTGATACATTAATTCTGCATTTTAAGTTCTTTCAATTGTAATTATGAAGATCTTTGCAGCCAATAGCGACCAGGAAATAGGAAAGACAATAAAACGGACCTCATGGCTTAATGAACACTTCTGGTCACTCCTTTGTAGATATCCATTAGCATATTGGAGTAGGTAATCATGACGGATATTGATCTTTGCACAGTATTTTGGTGTATATATTTTTTTCAATCGGTTTTATTCATATACATGTTCTAGTGCATTGCATTTATTTTTAGTCAAATGACAAGTCATTTAACCTAAAGAGATTTCTTCTACACAATGTCAGATCTTGGATTCAATTTAACATCCAGGCACTCGGCAGAAATTCTAATCTCCACATTCTCTGTGTCCTCACTAGTTTCACTCTGATTTCCTAAAATCCCCAGGGATTAACCCCTATCTGCTCGCTCTGCAAAGTCACCGGGAAAGTCATCAATTAGATTCACCTGGCAGTGCTGTCTGCTAATCCGCTCGATCGAGTAGCTAGCACGTTCCCTGACATAACGCAACCGTTGGGGAAAGTTGACACTCTTGAATTCACAGATCTGCTGAAAGTGTGGGACCCAGAGCTAGTACCCCACATCCTCACCACATGTTCAGGCCTTCTGCTATACCTGCTACACTGGGGTCCTAAAGAAAAAAATGATGCCTCACAATAAACTGTCATATTGCACTAACTCCACCATCCTGCACTCCAAATGTGATAGTCATTTTTGCTCACACACCCATAAGGCTAGGGTCAAACGAACGCATTATTCGCAGCGACCGTCAAAAAGTGCGTCCCAACGCATTGACGTATTTTTTCACGGAATGCGTGAAAATGGTCAGACGACACGCATTTTCGTGCGTGATTTTTTACGGATGGTCAATAAAACACTTTTTGCATCTGGACGTTATGTAGGCCGGACATTAGCAGCGTCTGACGTCTCCTAATCACGCAAACATGCCGCTATGCCGCCGCGGCGCACTCTGTACGTCAGTACTAGCGGATCTGCGTTCTCGAAAAAATGCGTTCATTTTCCACTTGCGTTGCGCGGCCGGACTTTAGTGAGGCCCTACTTCGTATATTGGCCGTCGTTGCCCGTCATTGCTGCTAGTGCGGCCTGATTAAGTGTTATGTTAATCATAACAAATATCGGGCACTATTACATTCTTCTCGCAAAAACGCATTAACGCGAGGGACAAAACCCTTCGCGCAGAACGTCGTATTACAATGTCCGCACAAAAAATGCGCGTTACCGTCTAACGCGGGTGGACCTGCGCGAACCCTTTGTGAGCGTACTGTACTTTGCGCGTCCTATACTTAACATTGTGAGCGCAAATGCGTTTGTGCGCTTTTACGTGCATGGTATTACAATCTTAGCGCAAAATTTAACGGACAACGTTATTTTAACGTCTTTTAAAAGCTGGTGTTAACGACAAATCTCAACGTTCTGGCCGAAATCAAATACACCAGCCCAAAACAAAATACAGCAAAGTATAGTTACACATTCTACACATACCCAAACAATAAAATTGAGAAGTTGTGCGTGTTTTTATTATTGTTGCAGCATATATACGCAGATTGATTTTGACAAGTGCAAGAACTTAATGTGAGACAATTGTGGTTCTTAATTCAGATAGGCTGAATCGCGTGAAAAAACAGTCCGCACACCGATTCCTGTGCGCAACGTTAATGCGCGCGCGTTTTTGCGCTTCTTTTTTACGCGTGGTATTTTTTGACGGATGAAAAAATGCTCTCGGATTGTAATACCAGCGTTAATTTACACAGAAAACGTTTAACGCTGCGTGCAAAAAAATAGCGCTGCGCGTCTGTTTTTGCGCAAAGAATGTAATTAGAGCCCGTCATTTATTTACCTAGACATATTGTAACAGTTCTCCGTACCCCAACTGGGTCACATGTGTTAATGCCTTTCCCTTTTCAGACCCCTGTTCTCCCATCAACAGTCTTTCATGCCTTTCTCCAGCCCTTAGCTGAAGCTTAAGGACTAGTTCACTGAAAGAGTGGTGATTGCATTCCTCAGAAATGAGGCAGCACGCAGATCTTGGGGTTAGAAAAGACAGGAACTGTCTAAAATGCCTTTAGCGAATCATCTGAGCCAAATATATACAGTGCCAGGAGGGACCTAGAGACCAATGGAAAATTATACCCCGGCACCCCCCCTCCTCAAGTGAACCAGACATGTCCAGACATGAAACAAAAAGGTGTCATGTAATCACAGCCTGAGCATCAGACTGTCTGAATACATTAGATAACAGATAACAAGTTACACAAGTAGACAATAGCCTGATGCAATAGTCTGCCACAGATGTAAACATATTCTAGACAGAGGGAGTTGGAAAGTACTACAGTGACCCACACAGTAATAATATTATCCATAATAAAAGTAACAGATTAGCATAGACAATAATGATATTAAAAATATTCAAACATAACACAAAAACCCTGTACAAGTATAGGCACAGGGCGACTTGGACATTGGAGAGGGGAGGGGAATAAAATGACGTGGCAGACCCCCACAGTACCACATCTCCCAGCAATAATGCCAAGTCCAGGTACCCCCCAGTTCAGAGTGACTCTCAGCACCCATATCAAGGAAGCACCTGATGGAATCTAGGGATGTGCACGGCTGAAAAATTTGTTTTGTTTCGTTACGTTTTTAAATAATTTTGTTTTCGGAATTTCGTAACTAATTTCGTTTCTTATTTAGTTTTGTTTCGTTTCGGATCGATTTGAAATTTCGAATCGATTAGAATTTCATATATCAATTCGATAGTTGATCTCAATTAGAATTTTGGATCACTAGATAAAACCCCAATTAATCAAATTTTGCTGTTAAAAGAAAAGCTAGGTTTAAATTTTAAGCTGTGTCACAGATTTAGTATTTGAGTCAATTTAAACAGTGAAACAAAATTAATTTGTTTCATAAAGTCCTTTGCTGACTATTACTTGTATATTAAGTTAAGATCAATTCGATAATGATTTCAATTTGATAGTTCATTTCAAATTCCATAGTTGATATCAGTTATTAAAATTTTTCTTTTATGATGATGACACAGTGTAAAACTAAATAAATTCATTATATACCGTTTCGTTTCATTTCAAATTCGTATCGTATTGATTCGTTATTCGGAAGTACTTCCCAATACGAATTATCAAATTTCGTTCCAAATTCTGAATTTATCCGAAACGAATGCACATCTGTAACTGAATCCTAATTGTAACCTTTACAAAGTGTGAGCTGACCGGAAGCTCAGTTTCCTCTGGAAAATATTTGTAGAACTATGGCCTCAATTTAATTTGGCCCAATAGTGAAATTGGAACCATTTCTTACGGTATTTCGACCATTTTTCAGATCGGGAGATTCAAATTCCGGATTACTGGCATTTTGATTTGGGTCAGATATCAGCTCTTGCAGCCATACCTTATAACGGGAATATCCGCTTTATCAAATCAATTCAACAACAAACAAACGCTAAAAAGTGTTGATAAATGGATTTTCAGGGAGAAAAGTAGAGGGAATAAGACAGAAATCTGTAAGAAGAAGCTGGCAGAAAATATGCTTTTTACCAGTCAGCTTTTCTTCTGACTAGCAGCATTTACCAATAGCCTCTGGCCAAATTATTTTCAACTGGAACAGCCAATATTTAAAAAAAAAGTATCAGCTGCACAGAGAATTCTTTCCCCCAAAATATCTGTCAATAGAATTAAATCAAGTCCTATGTCCCAGAGACTTTCACCTCTACTTAACAACTGCTATTACTAGAATGTAGTAACCATCACAGCATAGAAACAGACAAGTGGTGATGGATATTGACAAGAGCTAAAAATATGTCTATGGGAAAGATCATGACACATTTTAAAGGGACACTCTACTCATCCTGACCTCTTTACAGGAGTGCCCCCCCCCCAGAAAGGGAAACAATATTAAAAATAATAATTGGGCAGAAGCTGCCAGCAGCATATACTCAATTATGTAACAGCAAAAAAAGGAACTCTATTTTTATTTAGAAATTATTTTACCAGGAAGGATACATTGAGATTTCTCTCATTTTCAGTATGTCCTGGGTTCAAGAACATTGAATTGTTACAGTTGTTACAGAAATACAAAGTAATAAATGTAAGATATTAAAAAACAAAACACAAATATACAGATTAACACAGAAAATTAATATGTAGGAAATATAGTCACTATGTTACATGTTTACAGGTACATTCTGTATATAGTCACTATGTTACATGTTTACAGGTGCATTCTGTATATAGTCCCTATGTTACATGTTTACAGGTGCATTCTGTATATAGTCACTATGTTACATGTTTACAGGTGCATTCTGTATATAGTCATTACGTTACATGTTTACAGGTGCATTCTGTATATAGTCACTATGTTACATGTTTACAGGTGCATTCTGTATATAGTCACTATGTTACATGTTTACAGGTGCATTCTGTATATAGTCACTATGTTACATGTTTACAGGTGCATTCTGTATATAGTCACTGTGTTACATGTTTACAGGTGCATTCTGTATATAGTCACCGTGTTACATGTTTACAGGTGCATTCTGTATATAGTCACTATGTTACATGTTTACAGGTGCATTCTGTATATAGTCACTGTGTTACATGTTTACAGGTGCATTCTGTATATAGTCACCGTGTTACATGTTTACAGGTGCATTCTGTATATAGTCACTATGTTACATGTTTACAGGTGCATTCTGTATATAGTCACTATGTTACATGTTTACATGTGCATTCTGTATATAGTCACTGTGTTACATGTTTACAGGTGCATTCTGTATATAGTCACCGTGTTACATGTTTACAGGTGCATTCTGTATATAGTCATTATGTTACATGTTTACAGGTGCATTCTGTATATACTCACTATGTTACATGTTTACAGGTGCATTCTGTATATAGTCACTGTGTTACATGTTTACAGGTGCATTCTGTATATAGTCATTATGTTACATGTTTACAGGTGCATTCTGTATATACTTACTATGTTACATGTTTACAGGTGCATTCCGTATTGAGGTATGTTAATAGGGAACTCTTAAGTGACTTTAGACTGGGGGAAGATTTGATGGTGTCTCTGAGGTTTTTCCAATAATTGCGGTGCTCTGTAGGAAAATGAGGATCGAGCCACTGTCTTTTTGTATTGTGGTATTGCAAGTAAGGTGCAGGTCCTGGATCGGAGGTTATAGAATGGGGGAACTGCTGGGGGGAAGCAGCCTATTCAGGTAGGGTGGCAGCTTCCCAGAAAAGCTCTTAAACACCAGGTTGGAAAGGTGAAGAGTGCGTCTGGATTCCAGCGACGGCCGGTTTAGCTCTTTTAACATGTCACAATGGTGGGTCATGTAGTTACATTGGTGAACCTTTAAAATATATTAAGTACAAAATAATGGAAAAACAAGTATGAAACTGACAACAATTGATAATAAAAAAACAAACATTAAATGGTCTGATGGCAAAATAAGTATAGTGAAGCTGGAAAAATGCATTGAGAACTCACATAATTTAATAATTCACCGCAGAGCAGGCATGTACTGGCCATAGGGACTACAGGGAGATTCCTGGTGGGCCGATGGCTCAGTGGGCCAGTGTGTTTGCTATGAAACAGACACAGTCTCATATGGGGGACACCATGCCTGTGAAACCCACTGTGCATTCGCCTCATCTTAAGACACGTTGCTCACTCAACCTCAGTGCCGCTGCAGTGCTTTACCCAATCGCTCTGCGGCAACTCCGGTATCTGTAGAGTGATTGGTTGAGTGATCCGGTTGGTTCATATACTATTTTTGTGCGTGTTTGCATAATTAAAGTGGGCTGGTCTGGATGAAGTCCAGCCCTGCCGCAGAGTCCACGGAGTGCAGGGAAAACCTGCTGCAAACCCACCAAAAACCAACCCGAACCGCCGCAAAAGACACTGCGGAAAAGTCGACAAGCAGCCGATCACAGAGCAGACAATCCGTTGGAAAAAGCCAACAAGCTGCCTAACGGGGTTAACAAAAAAACACAATATGCTTGAATGTGTCAAAAAAAGCTACAAGGAAAAAAAATTGTCATCTGCGCTCGTTTCTATGTATTTCCTATGAGGTTTTAACTATGAGGTTTTTGTTTGTTTCAATGGCCATTGCAACGTAAGCTCACTCGTCACTTCAAGGCCCCTCTTTATAGAGTGAGCACCTAACATATGTAACCAAAAACTGCTCTACTGAGCAGCTCCAAGCCCCTCCAGCTGCTTTTCAGCTAAGGAGAGGCAGAGAAATGGTGGGTTTTATTTATAGACGCACCAAACACTTCCCATTTGGGATTAAAAACAAAAACATGGAAAGAGGAACAGCTGCAGAACGACCGACTGGTGTTACAAGCATGATATACATAAATACAGAAAAAATGGCGTCGCGCCCCAAAATTGAAACGCTGTTTGCAAAAAAAATACTATAGGGAAATGTCTGGAATTTACATATACGATGCTATGAATGATAATAAAAAGGTCTATTACATAAAAAAGTAAAAACGCTTTTAAAAAAAATAGAAAAAACTTTTGCTGAAAAAATCCAAAATAATGCCTGAAAAATCCTAAAAAAAATCAATAAATAAATAGACTTTTTACTACAGATCAAAATAATAAACGGTTTATTAGATATTGCATTAAAACAGGATTATTTTTAACATTGAAGCCTATAGAATTCGCCTGAATAAACCTGCCGAATGAAACCACCGTACAGCAGGGTACTTCGGCAACATTTCACTGCTGTTCGGTGTTCTCTGAATAGAGTAACCATTGCTTCTCTATGGGGGATTTCACTGCTTCCAAACAGGCACCGTACTTGCTGGCAGTTCAACACAAAAAAAAATTTGGCGAACTGTCTGCTCTCCGAATAGCCGAATGGCCCCGAAATGTCAACGTACGGGGAAATTCCCTGGTCGGTGACATTTTGGGGCCAGATCGGGTCTCTCTGAATAACCCCTCAAATCTCCTGAGTTTCACCCTTCGGTGAATAGACCTGGTGGTAAAAGTTATTTTAACAAAGTGTGTGCGTGTTTTAGAAATCCCCTATAGCAAAGCTTAATAAGGATTGTAACTCCGACCTCATGTGCTTTCAGTGTGTAGGTCACACAGAGTATGGTGCATAAGGTATTACCGGTATGTCCTTTCAATTTCACATTTTCAGTTTCCCTAATCCATCAGAGTCTTGAACATGATTGGAAATAAACAAGTATTTCAGCCAAGTAATCACGGGGATGTGACTGGCATTCACGCTGCTCCTATGATGTTAGATTCCTAGCAGCTCTGACGCAGACTTCCTAGAAACATTAGCTTCAAAAAGCCAAAAATGCTCTCTTGGCACTCGACAGTCATTCGTCATATACAAAAAGAATAAATTATATCATTTTCTGCCTGCACCACCCGTCTGCAATTTCTCTTCCCTGGTACAAAAGATGAGTCTTGATTACACAAAACAATGACTTGGAAATGATACACTATGGGGGTTATTCACAGGGTGCTCTGTTGTTCCCTGCACTTCGGGGAATCACATTTCCCCACCCTGCGGTGAATTCACCATTCACCGCAGTGTCCCTGAAGTGCAGGGAATCGGCCGCCGAATGTCGTCGCCAAGCCTCCATAAACCCACTGCAAGCCAGTCGCCAGCTGCCGCCAACCCATCGCAAAACCGTCACCACCAACCCGCATGATATCTGTCGCAAACCAACTAGAGGGCCGCCAAATGCAACCGACGAGCCCCAAAGCACAGCGCTGATCAGCCGCAAAAGAAAGCCGACAAGCCGCCAGACTGGTAAAAACAAACAATACGATTGAAAGTGTTAATATGTAAATTAACATATAAGGTCTTATGATTGATAAAAAGGTCTGTTACAGAAAAAAGAAAATCCGGTACTAAAAAAAAAAATAGAAAAAAAAGTTTTTGCTGAAAAAATCCCGAAAAATGCCTAAAAGATCCTAAAAAAATCTATAAATATAGAGACTTTTTACTGCAGATTAAAATAATAAACGGTTTATTAGATATTGGATAAAACCAGGAATATTTTTAACATTGAAGCCTATGGGTATCGCCTGAATAAACCTGTCGAATGAAAACACTGAACAGCAGGGCACTTTGGCAACTGTTCTCCACTTTTGGTTTTTCTCTGAATAGATGAACCATTGCTTCTCTACGAGGGATTTCACTGCCGCCAAACAGCACCGTACTTGCTGGCAGTTCACCAAAATTTGCCAAACTGCCTGCTCTCTGAATAGTCGAATGGCCCTGAAATTGCACCGTATGGGGAAATTCACTGTTCGGTGCCATTTTGGGGCCAGATCGACTTTCTCTGAATAACCCTTAAGTTTTAAAAAAAGATGAGTCCTTACCTTCAGGGGCGGACTGACCCGTCGGGCACTCGGGCACTGCCCGCGGGTTGGTGGGGGCCCGGTTTGCCGGTCAGAGGTGGCGGCGGTGCTGCAGCATGACTCGGCTCCCACACTCAGAACTCGAGTTTGGGCGCTGCATGCTACATTGGCACCGCCCCCTCTTGTCTGAATGGTGAGATTCATGTTGGTGGGTCACATGACCCACCAACGTGACCTCACATCATCCAGGGCCCAGGCAGAAGAGGAGGCAAGAGTGTGGAGGAAGCGGAGCCAGCCTGAAGGAAGCGGAGCCAGCCTGCAGGAGCAGCCCAGGCCCACCTGGTGAGTGTGTGTGTGTGGGGGGGGGGCATGCCTGCCTAGGAAAAAACAATGGGGACCTGCATACAAAAAAAGGGGACCAGCCTAGATTAAAAAAACAGGACCTGCCTAGAAATAAAAATGGGGACCTGCATGCAAACAAAAAGGGGACCAGCCTAGATTAAAAAAACAGGACCTGCCTAGAAATAAAAATGGGGACCTGCATGTAAACAAAAAGGGGACCAGCCTAGATTAAAAAAACAGGACCTGCCTAGAAAAAAAAATGGGGACCTGCATATAAACATAAAGCTGACCTGCCTAGAATAAACGGGAACAAAAAACAGGAACTGTCTAGATAAAAAAGGGGACCTGCCTAGAAAAATATGGGACCTGCATAAAAACAAAAAGGGGACCTGCCTAGATAAAAAAACAGGACCTGCCTAGTTAAAGGGGACCTGCCTAGAAACAAAAAGAGGACCTTCCAAGATAAAAAGACAGGACCTGCCTAGATAAAGCGGACCTGCCTTGATAAAGGGGACCTGCCAAGATAAATAAAAAACAGGACCTAGTTAGATAAAGGAGACCTTCAAAGATAAAAAACAGGACCTGCCTAGATAAAGGGGACCTGGATAGAAACAAAAAACAGGACCTGCCTAGATTAAAAAAGGGGACCTGCCTAGAAAATATGGGACCTGCATAAAAACAAAAAGGGGACCTGCCTAGATAAAAAACAGGACCTGCCTAGATAAAAAACAGGACCTGCCTAGATAAAAAAAAGACCTGCCTAGATAAAAAAGGGGACCTGGCTAGATAAAAAAGGGGACCTGCCTAGACAAAAAAACGGGACCTGCATAGAAACAAAAAACAGGACCTGCCTAGATAAAAAAGGGGACCTGCCTAGAAGAAAACAGGACCTTCGTATAAACAAAAAGCGGACCTGCCTAGAAAAAACAGGACCAGCATAAAAACAAAAAGGGGACCTGCCTAGAAACAAAAAATTGGGCCTGCCTTAAAGCAATAAATGGGGGCTGCCTAGATAAAAAAGGGAAACTTGCGTGAAAACAAAAATGGGGGACCTGCTTAAAAAGAATGGTGGGGGACTTGGGGGGTGTAATGAAGAATGAGATTAATCGGGGTTGTCAAAAATGCTGTGGAGCTCTGATACGCTCATACACACTGCATATTACTATGAGTTTTATTGCTGTGGAGCTCTGATACGCTCATACACAGCGTACATTACTGTGAGTGTTATTGCTGTGGAGCTCTGTGATACGCTCATATACACACCACACATTACTGTGAGTGTTATTGCTGTGGAGCTCTGTGATACGCTCATATACACACCACACATTACTGTGAGTGTTATTGCTGTGGAGCTCTGTAATGAGCAGTGTGTCAGTAATGTACAGTATCTTTTAAAGTGATCGGTAGTTTCCCTTGTTTGCCACAGGGACTTTCTGTGCTGTAGTGCATCCTTAGCTGCAATGAGTGGGTGATGGCTGCTGTGGCAGAGCGCTGACCAGCTGTAAGTTTGGTGCGGGCACAATATTTTTTTATCAGGGCAGGTCCTGTTTTTTGTTTCTAGGCAGGTCCCGTTTTTTTATCTAGGCAGGTCCCCCTTTTTTTTTATTTAGGCAGGTCCCCTTTAACTACCACTGAACTTTCTTATAGGAAATTAGTTTCTAAACGTCTTGGGCTCTATTCCATAGTTGGTGCTAAATTAAGCAGTTGAGCTGTTGTAAACTTACCAGAGCCATTATATTCCCTACTTGGCGCTTCAATGTATCCTTCCTAGTAAAATACTTTCTCAATTTTTATTTCTTTTTAAAAATGGGGATGCCCATTATGACCCCATTTTAGCACCAGATTTTGGGGCAGGCGCTGATACAACATCCTGCACGAAAACACAGCGCTACCTACACTCGCAGTAGAGCTTCCGCATTGCTACGAGTATCACCACCTGGAGTCCATAGAACTCCATGGAGGGTTGTGCTACAGGGCCATTGATGTAAAAATCTGCAAATTCAGTATTCAGGGAGTCACATGACCTAAAAACTGAGCTGAAACTTATTAATCACTGCAGTAATTATCCAATGGAAGGACTCACACCTGCTGGCTTAGTTAAATCCAATTGGTGACTTTATTTTTGGCCAGACAGTGATACAGTATATACTGTAAATATATAAATATATATATATATAGTTGTGTTTATTATTGCAGAAGCCATCTGCACATCACAGCAATTCAATGAATTGCATCCCAGAGCTCCTGTGCCACATTCCCCATATGCAGCAAGGAATTCTGGGTAGGATATGCAAATGACCGCTTTCTCACTTTTATGCATCCTGGATCTGTTATTACACAGAACCCTAAAATCAATGCTATGACACACTGTGACTTTCTAGCAGAGATAAGGTTTATGCAACTGGTCAAAGCCACTCCCAGGACAGCGCTGTTTCTGGTTTGTTGGACCCTCATCAGCAGGAGCTAGGTATGATGACCAGGAGCAGTGGATGCTTGGACCATAGGTAAGTGTCTATATGGGTTGTGGTGGTGGACTAAAAGTGAGATAAAAAGCCTCCACATTATAATTAGTTGTGTTTATTATTGCAGAAGCCACTTGCACATCACAGCAATTCAAAGAACTGCATCCCAATTGCTGTGATGTGCAAGTGGCTTCTGCAATAATAAACACATCTAATTATAGTGTGGAGGCTTTTTATCTCACTTTTAGTCCTCCACCACAACCCTTATAGATACTTAACTTTAAAATGTGTATATATATATATGTGCTTTTTAAAATATGACTATACTTGCAGAAACAGTTGAATTTTTGATTGTATTATAATCAAGTAATTGTACAATATTTTACATTTTCTTATAATTCTCATTTTTTTCCCCAAACATTCTAAGCGTAATTATTATAATAATGTGCAATAATAATGTGCGATGATATCTGGAAATAATTTGGCTATACGTGTCATAAATACTGTATTTTACTTGGCCTATATTTTTTCCCCCAGTAAATAGTCATGAAGGAGAACAGCAGATATAATTTCTCAAAATACTCCAGCGCTCAATTCAGAATCTTTAAAAATGTATAAAACACCTCTAGGTCTAGCGAGGACTGTTCCTTCTTAATTAGGCTCAGAGGGAAATATTTAAGTGTTAAAGCCAAGGAACAACGGTCTTTAGAAACAGAGGTTTATCTAGTTGAGCACGCACAATATGTCCCCTTGGGCAGATCCTTCAAATAATTGCAGTTTACTGCAGGATATCGATCAATCATCAATAACGCGCACGTGTTATTAATTCAGAAATGATATACTATATATACACCAGTCTACAAGGAATCATGTGCTATGTGGCATTAATTCTACGAGTCGAAACGTAACTCTTTTTATTGTTTCTGTGCCTTTTGTATTTTGAAATATTGATAGAATATAAGAGTCAGAATGTCACTTCTTCAGTAAAGCCTGTAGAATTTTTTTTTATTATGTAGTCAAAGAAAAGTCATAACTTCATTCTTTTAACAGTTAACAAACAGGAAAAACATGACATACTACTGACGCAAAAAAAAAATACATAATCCTTACATAGTGTAAAATAAATGTAAAACACATTAGGGGCTATTCAAAGAGCGCTGAATTGGCTCCGTACCTGGAATTCCGCTGGAATTTCTGTGCTCTTTGAATAACCCTGATAGTCACTAAAAGGTGTGAAATACATATAAAAAATATAGAAATATAGAATTATTTATCATTGTGTAACATCCTTTGTTGGTAAAGTTCTTTTTATTGTTTCTTTATGTATTATTTATTAGCCCCTTTGCTGCGTATGACGTGTGGGGCACGTCCTCATTGACTCCCGCTATATGCAGAGGACATGCCCCACACGTCATCCACTTGTGGGAGCCCTGTCGGAGATACTCACCTCTCTGTCCAGGGTCCCGCGGCAGTCTGACTTCAGCATCCTCAGATGCTGAAGTTAAGCCCCTCCCGACAGTGGCGTAACCAGAGTTATGGGCGCCTGGGGCAGAAATTCCCCCCCTCATTATATAAACGTCCACTCTGGTTATAAGCAGGCCCGGACTGGGACAAAATATTGGACCCCCAGAATTATATACACAGGCACTGGACCCCCAGAATTATATACACTGGACCCCCAGAATTATATATACAGGCTCTGGACCCCCCCATTCCCAGCACATACCCCTTGCAGCTATGCAGTGTAGGGTAACCCGGGTGTGGGCTGCCCAGTGCACCCTTTCCATGCTGCCAGAACACACGTGGCACCCCATCTGCACAGCCCTGCAAACCTTTTCCATACCATGGGCCCAGGGTACCCCCTCCAGCTTACACATGGAAATATTGCCCCCCAGCTCACACATAGAAGTATTGCCCCCCCAGCTCACATGGATATATATTGCCCCAGCTCACACATGGAAATATTGCCCCCCAGCTCACACACATGGATATATTTGCCCCCCAGCTCTCACCCATGGATGTATTTGCCCCTCAGCTCTCACCCATGGATGTATTTGCCCCCAGCTCTGACACATGAATGTATTTGCCCCCCAGCTCTCACACATGGATAAATTCCCCCCCAGCTCTCACACATGGATATATTTGCCCCAGCTCTCACCCATGGATATATTTGCCCCCAGCTCTCACACATGTATATATTTGCCCCCCAGCTCTCACCATGGATATATTTGCCCCAGCTCTCACCCATGGATATATTTGCCCCCCAGCTCTCACCCATGGATATATTTGCCCCCAGCTCTCACCCATGCATGTATTTGCCCCCAGCTCTCACACATGGATATATTTGCCCCAGCTCTCACCCATGGAAGTATTTGCTCCCAGCTCTCACACATGGATATATTTGCCCCCCAGCTCTCACACATGGATATAGTTGCCCCCCAGCTCTCACACATGGATATAGTTGCCCCCCAGCTCTCACCCATAGATATATTTGCCCCCCAGCTCTCACCCATAGATATATTTGCCCCAGCTCTCATACATGGATATAGTTGCCCCAGCTCTCACACACAGATATATTTGCCCCCCAGCTCTCACACATGGATATATTTGCCCCCCCCTGCTCTCACAAATGGATATTGTTGCCCCAGCTCTCACACATGGATATATTTGCCCCAGCTCTCACACATGGATGTATTTGCCCCCCAGCTCTTACACATGGATATATTTGCCCCAGCTCTCACACATGGATGTATTTGCCCCCCAGCTCTTACACATGGATATATTTGCCCCCCAACTCTCACCCATAGATATATTTGCCCCAGCTCTCACACATGGATGTATTTGCCCCCCAGCTCTTACACATGGATATATTTGCCCCCCAGCTCTCACACATGGATGTATTTGCCACGGCCGCGTGCTTTTCCTCCTCGAGCGGTCGGCAGCATAAGCTCTGCTGCGCGGCTGGGGATCTAACCACCAGCCAGATCTTGCGAGATCACGGCTGGCTGGTGGAATAGATCCCCAGCCAAGCGGAAGAGCTTTATGCTGGTGGCCGCTGGTAGGAAAGCAATGCGGCCACCGGCAATTGCCCCCCCCGGTGCTCACTTTGTCGGGCTTGGTCCACAGTGGGAGTTCCCGCAGGACTCGAGCCCTGCCCCCCGTTCGGATCCCTCTCTCTCCCGATCGGGAAGGAGCAGTGCCACAAGCCAGGCACTGCTTAAAAGGGGAGAGTCTCCCCTTTTAAGCGATGCCTGGCTTTAACCCCTCAGGCACCGGGTCGCACTTCAGCGCCTTGAGTCGCCGAATTGCGGCCTAGCTCCAGTGGGGGCTGCCATCTTGGATGGCGGCTCCACCCCCGGGTCCCCCCTCGCTGCCTGACATCATCGTGCATATTGTGATGATGTCAGATAGCCGGGGAACCCCTAGCTGCCCGGGGATTTCCCAAGGAAATCCCCTGGTGGAGATACGGGGTTCCTTAGTGCGCTCAGCGCTGCAAGGCGCTTTTCAGTACCGTCCAATGCGCGTCTAGAGCTTCGATGGGGAGGTTTTCTGCACGTCCGCTTGTAACACGTGCAATTCGTGCGTGCACAGCAGCATTTGACCTGTACCGTCGAAGCGTCACAAAGCTGCGACGGACGCCGGGAGGCTTGTCAGCATGAGCACACATAGTGCGCTCGACTGACCCCGGCTGATGGGATGAGAATGTGGTTAACATTGTATCAGTTAGTTATGACTGACGTTGAGAATAAAAAGGCTGTGTGCGGGGGAGTCTCTATGTCTGTTGTAGCTTTTGAAAGTTTCGAAACCCTTCAACGTGACCTGACGCTTGGCAGACAAAGCGTACGTAAAGCTCGTATTGCAAAACCTCGTTCATTTATCAAGTTAAAATTTATAAAACGTCGTTGCTCGTCTTGTGAAACACTCGCAGACCAAGTTACTCGCAATCCACGGTTTCTGTATACGTATTATCACTTCCATGAACGAACCTCCTCAGACTCACAGCTTTATGATCTGTCGCTACATTTCACTTCCTTGATCCTTATCCATCGCTGAGTATTCCTGCTCGTGTCAATTCAATCTGTTTGAGGAGTGCGATTCTATTCAGACGGCTTCTGTCACATTTCATACGTACATCGAGAAATAAATTCAGATCGCACTCCCAAAATAAATGATAGGTGCTTTATGATTTGCTTGACAAGTGTCTCACTCTCCAGAGAATCACACGGTCACGATAAGCTAATATAAAATAAGTGATTGTCAATTGAGATAACATGATTGTGTTTGTTGCTCCGAAGGGCAGGTCTAGTACATTTATTTGCACATGACCTCTTAGAAATCAGACGTGTGTCTCCATTACCGTCCAGAGACCCAGCACGGAAACATTTGCATCTTTCTATGACAGGATGTGATCTGGGATACTAACACAGCTTTGTCAGTTATCATGTGTATAATGTAAGATTATCTAACAAGACAAAGTAACATCCCTGCCCCAAAAATAATTGTTTTATCACCTTTAATGTGTATCTATCTATATATATATATATATATATATATATAATCTCCAAAACAAAGTTTGAAAAGAGCCTTGAGAAAGCCTCCGAGAGCCGAAACGTCGGTTGATGTTTACAGGACTTTTTTAATGTTCATTTGAATAGAGTATCACTTTTTATCCTATACCTAAGTCCCTGAGTGCATCCATCCAGGTCTCGTATTATATATATATAAATCCAAAACAAAGTTCGCACCACTGACAAAGGGTTAATTAAAGGAAAAAAGTTATTTATTTATAAAGTATTTTACAGGAAGGATACATTGAGATTTCTCTCATTTTCAAGTATGTCCTGGGTTCAAGAACATTGAAAATGATAGACCAACATTTCAGTTCCCACAGGAACTTTTTTCAGGGTCATATATATCTATACTACCTGGCCAAAAATTCACCCCTGGATTTAACTAAGCGAGTAGGTGTGAGCCTTCCATTGGATAATTACTGCAGTGATTAATATGTTTCAGTTGCAAAAAATGAGGTCATGTGACTCCCTGAATATACTGAATGAGCAGGTTTTCCCTTCAATGGGTTTTTTCTCCCCTGATGGCACAGCGGGCATATTCCAAGACGGCAATGCCAGGATTCATCGGGCTCAAATTGTGCAAGAGTGGTTCAGGGAGTATGAGACATCATTTTCACACATGGATTGGCCACCGCACAGTCCAGACCTTAACCCCAATGAGAATCTTTGGGATAATGAGCTGGAGAAGACTTTACTCAGCGCTGCGACTCTCCCATCATCAATACAAGATCTTGGCCACAAATTAATGCCACTCTGGATGCAAATAAATGCGGTGACATTGCATGAGCTTATCCAAACGATGCCACGGCGAATGCGTGCTGTAATCACCGCAAAAGTCGACACATCCAAATATTAGAGTGTGACTTTATTCTGGCCAGGCAGTGTATGTATTTATTTCATTGTCGCATTTCATTATTTAACTTTAATGTATACAGCAAATTTTCTCTTGGTGTTTTAGGGAGGCGGCACACGATCATACTGTACTGCGTCCGTTACTGACGCACTTTTTCACGGGAGATATTGTGAGTACTGCGTAAAGTGTGTCCGTAACGTCTGATGTCTCCACACCCTAGGAAAATACATGGCGGAGTTGTATCTGCGTCCGTTTAGCTTTTTCACGTCGATGTTATTTTTGCATCCGTGTCTTTATGCTTTGCCCGTCCGTGAACAAGTGCGCAGGGGCTTTGCGTGGTGTGTTTAATTCACTCCTTTATATAGCTACGACAGACGTCAAACGGACGCAAAATGTTTGCTAGTGTGCCGCCAGCCTTAGTAGCCTGGAATATACATAGGATGCCTTCATTATTCATCAGATTCGAAAGGAAGGGAGACCTGAACGTTTCCCTTAGTAAATCGGTCCATGGAGACCTGTAAGAGTCCAAGAAGGATGAGATTGCCTGGTGGAGTCACAGCCTTGTTTCCATTTTAAGTACAGGAACCCATACTTGACAGCAGCATTGAGTTGACCTCTTAAATGCATGAATAATCCTTGCATGGATCCCATTGTCCATTTTGCTCCATATTAGTATGGAATCCCATTCTCATGTTCTGAATCAATGTGCTCAACACAACACATTCACAAGCACCTTCAAAAAAGGCACAAGTGCAGAAAAAACATGCAATTTCACAAAAAGAGTTGCAACCTCCAAATGTCCATAACGTTCCATCTCCAACCTAGGAACGATCCTTGCGCAATTAAAATCTGCCCGACAGTAGGTCATTAAGGACGGTAATCCCGTGTCCACAGTTCAGAAGAAAAGGACAGACCCGTCCATGAACATGCTGAAAACACCGAAAATGTCACTATTCCACTTGGAAGTCATCTATGGAATAAAACAGCCCTCAGATCTTGCACTCATTCCTCTTTACTCTTGTGGCCAGCGCCGAACTGTAAGTTTAACCTGCAGACACCGCAGTTGGCTTTTTCTCCTTCCAGTTACGCCCATCAGCGATCAGCTCCATACGATATGTATTGGAATTTTGGAGCGTTTCATCTTGTCGTGGAGAACTACCATCACGACCATAATGACTATTGTGAATCTCTGATGAAGGTGCCAATTCTTGCAGAACATTGTTTTTGAACATAAGTTTTAACCCCTCTACTAAGTGATTTTTCCAAAAAACATTGTCAGAAACCAGTGTTTTTTTTTTTGTAAAATAATTTTTAATCAATTATAAAGTTCGAAATTTTTGACTTTGTACACATTATGAGCTCTATTACATTCTTCGCGCAAACGTTAACGCGTGCGCAAAAATGCATTAACGAGAGGGGCAAAACCCTTTGCGCAGAACGTCGTATTACAATGTCCGCGCAAAAAATGCGCGTTAATGTCTACCGCTGGTGAACCTGCGCGAACCCTTTGCGAGCGTAATGTACTTTGCGCCTCCTATACTTAACATTGTGAGCGCAAATGCGTTTGTGCGCTGGTATGCGGATGGTATTACAATCTATGCGCAAAATTTAATGGACAACATTTGCGCGCGTAATTTTAACGTCTTTTAAAAGCTGGTGGTAACGGCAAATCTGAACGTTCTGGCCGAAACCAAATACACCAGCACGAAAAAAAATACAGCACAGTATAGTTACACATTCTACACATACCCAAACAATAAAATAGAGAGGTTGTGCATGTTTTTATTATTGCTGCAGCATATATACTCAGATTGATTTTGACAGGTGCAAAAACTGAACGGGAGACAATTGTGATTCTTAATTCTGATTGTCTGAATCGCATGAAAAAACTGTCCGCACACCGATTTCTGCGTGCAGCGTTAATGCGCACTGTTTTTTACGCGTCTTTTTTACGCGCGTTATTTTTTGACGGATGACAAAATGCGCTCGGATTGTAATACCAGCGTTAATTTACGCGCGTTAACGTTTAACGCTGCGCGCAAAAAAAATCACACGCTGCGCGCGCTTTTTAACGCGAAGAATGTAATAGAGCCCTATATGTCTTACTGTAAATAAACTATTTTTGGCCAGTAGATGGCGCCATCAACTGCCAAATCAAGTTAGAGGTTTGAGCGGCTGGTCTATTTTCTTCTTTTTCTCCCTGCATCGGCTGCTGAAAGCCCGATATTTCAGAGCTTTGAGCAGCTGATTTTACAGCTTTAGCTCTTGGGGCATTAAACCCACGGGGCTAAAACTTTGAGGGCAACTTCTGCAGCCCAAAAGCAAATGAAATTCGTTTGCAGCAAACGAATTTCATTTGCTTTGGGGCTGCAGATCAACATAACGAGATATCTCGATATCGGGGCACCAGATGGTGCCTTTGAAGCCCGAGATATCTTGATATCGGTAGTGAAGGGGTTAATGTAACAATGCTCTAATCTCTGCAACCAGAGAAATTCAGATTTTTATTATTACCATCATCATTTTTATAGTGCCTACACTTTCCGCAGCGTTTACAATAAGCATTGCGGAATCAAATTAACAAAATTACAAACTTAGGAACCAGAAGCAAAAGGTGTAGCGGGCCGTGCTCACAGAGCTTGCAATCTAGGTCAGTGTTTTTCCCGACCCTGCAAAAAAGAAAAGAAAAGTTGTCCCGTGGCGCTAAATATCTAGCAGGATTCGCTATAACCCCAAAATAGGTGCTTTCCATCAACCAGAGCCAAGGAATCCAAATACTTGAAAGATAGGGGTAACGCTTCACAAGGAACCCAGGAGAAACACCCAAAAAAGAATGTCTTATCGCAATCAAAGGTTAGCATATACCACACTCAGGATTGAGATGACTGGTGAAGACTGGCAGCATAGGCAATTTTTCAGTAAAATTCTCCTTGGATGGTAGGCCTCAAAGAAAAGCACAAAAAAATGGCAAATAGTGTAATACAGTAAACCATAAAAATGGAATTTATTTATTTATTTATTTATAAAGGATTTTACCAGGAAGGATACATTGAGATTTCTCTCGTTTTCAAGTATGTCCTGGATTCAAGAACATTGAAGTGTTACAGTTATACAGGAATAGAAAGCAAAGGAGTCCTACTCACACTTTATGAGAGCTGCCAGCTCTCAAATGAAAGTGGTGCAGGTATTAACGGGTTAACTTCTCACCCCAAGCGATCCACGGTCGGTTTCTCTCAAGTACTCCTTGGTCCGCTTTATGCTCGGTTTCCACCAAAAATAAAAAACAAGTGTTGTAGGGTAAAAACTTGTATTTATTGGCAAGAAATAGAATGCATATAACCAGGGTCCAGACGCGTTTCGCCTGTACATTAGGCTTCATCAGTGGCAAAAAATGTCCCAACCCTGCTCTTCAGGTCCCCCTAACAGGTCAGGTTTTAAGGGGTACATTGTGGAAATGCAGACTGAATCCAGCAATCACTGAGCAGCGAATCATATCACCTGTGCTGCGCTTCAGATATCTGCAAACCTGACCTGTTAGGCTGGGGTCAGACGAACGCAGTGTTAACGTCCGTGTTGCCCGCACATAAGTACGTCCGTGATAGCATACAATTGTGTTAAATGGAGCTCCACACACGAAGTACGTCCGCACAGAAGTGCGGGGGCTGACGGACGCTGCAAACGGACGCAGGTTAGGCAAGAACGTAATACTGCTAGAACGGACGTGCGGAGTGCGCCACGTCCACAACGTCCGCATAGCTTTGTGTGTGAGTGATGGAGCATGGTCAGACAGACTGCATTTATACGTCCAGCATTTTTGACGGACAGAATGTTTTTTCATTGTAATTTATTTTCTCTGCTACATCAGTCAAAAAATACGTCAGTGAAAAAAACGGACTGTGTGGCCACTACCTTGTCGTCAGTCAGTAAGTACATCCGTACTGCACGGACGCACAGTCCGTACAAAATGCGTTCGTCTGACCCTAGCCTAAGAGGGATTCAGGTTCTAGAGGATTTAATTAGAACATTAATGATAGAGTTAATATATTTGAATTGTATTTTGTTGGGAAATAATGTGCGAGTTGCGTGGGAGGCTTGTTTATTAATGCAGTTTCACGACTAAATAAATAAAAATGAGATACTATATGTATTCCCACCACAATAACAGGGAAGTTCAATTAATTGTAAAATATTGTGCATGATTAACCATAAATTTATAGACAGAGGGTTTTTTAATCCCCTATTCTAGATTTGAAAAGTTTTCTAATTTTGTTTATTTTATTAATTTTCGATTGATTACTTGTAATAATTAAAAGTCTGTTTTATTTTGCCTTGCTTACACAAAGCTCCCCACAATACTATATTGCATGAGTTATGAGAAGTAATTATGAACACTGTCTGGCCAAAATAAAAATGTCTCCACCTGGATTTTACTATAGGGGTTATTCAAAGAGAGCAGAACTGGCCCGAAATTACACCGCACAGTGAATTTCCCCGTATGGTGCAATTTGTGGCCATTCGGCTATTCAGAAAGCAGGCAGTTTGTCAAGATTGGCGAATTACCAGCAAAATACAGTGATCTTCGACAGCAGTGAAATCCCCATAGAGAAGCAATGGTTAATCTATTCAGAGACACCGAACAGTAGTGAAATGCCCTGTTTTTCAGTGGTTTCATTCGACAGGTTTAATCAGGCGAATCCCATAGGTTTAAAAGTGAAAAAAATTCCCCGTTTTTATTAAATATTTATTCAACCATTTATTCTTTTCACTTGCAGCAAAAGTCTCTTTATTTATTTTTTAGGCCTTTTTCGAGATTTTTTTGACAACATTTTTTTTTTCTGTAACAGACCCTTTTATTATCATCATACATAGAACATTAATACAGAAAAAATGGCGTCACGCCCATACTCACCGGAGGGGCAGCAACTGCCAGGAGTATGGCATTGGAGTATTGGAGCTGCTCAGTAGAGCGGCCTTTTGGTTACATTTGTTAGGTACTCACTCTGTAAAGAGGTGCCGTGAAGTGGCGAGTGAGCTTACGTTGCAATGGCCATTGAAACAAACAAAAACCTAATTTTTGTTGTACATGGAACACATAGAAACGAGCGCAGATGACACTTTTTTTCCTTGTTATGTTTTATACATAGAACATTATATATTATTTCCAGACAATTTCATGCAGTAGTTTTTTTGCAAACACCTTTTAAAAATTGCTGCTTTTTTTGTTTGTTTTTGTTTACCCGTTCAGCTTGTCGGCTTTTTCTGGCGGCTGGTGGGTGCTCTGTTCGGCGGGTTGTTGGCTTTTTTCAAATTGATTCAGCGGTTTAAGTTGGATCGTCGGATGCATTGGCGGGTTTTCTTATCGATTCGATGGGTTTTCAGTGGTTTTTGTAGATGCGTTCGGCAGTTTGTTCCCTGCACTTCGGGGACCCTGAGCTGAATGCTGAATTCACTGCAGGGTCGGAGAATCGGACATTCCAAATGGGAGAAAAAAGTCAACAACATTTTGCTTTCTGAATAACCCTGCAAGCGAATAGGAGCTCGCCTTCCATTGGATAATTACTGCTGTGATTAATAGGTTTCAGCATAAAATGAGGTCATGTGACTCCCTGAATATACTGAATGAGCAGGTTTTTCCATCAATGGGTTTTTTCTCCCCTGATGGCACAGAGGGCATATTCTAAGATGGCAATGCCAGGATTCATCGGTGTCAAATTGTGCGAGAGTGGTTGAGGGAGCATGAGACATCATTTTCATACATGGATTGGCCACCGCACAGTCCAGACCTTAACCCCATTGAGAATCTTTGGGATAATGTGCTGGAGAAGACTTTACGCAGCGCTGCGACTCTCCCATCATCAATACAAGATCTTGGCCACAAATTAGAGCGACTCTGGACGGAAATAAATGCTGTGACATTGCATGAGCTTATCGAAACGATGCCACGGCGAATGCGTGCCGGAATCACCGCAAAAGCTGACACAACCAAATATTAGAGTGTGACTTTATTTTGACAAGCAGTATATGTATACATAATATATATTATACTCCTCTTCAAGTATCTTGTCCAACTTTTATACAATTGTATAGTGTACTAACAATAGGCGCCCAATTCCAGCTTAGCTGGCGAACCAGGAGCCGGCAAAGGAGCAAATTGCCGTGAGCCAAAATTCCCTTTCCAATTTCCTGTTACTGTGCTTTCTCCGACCATGTATTCACAATTCATGTCACATTAATTAATAGCCGTATGAAGATACCAGCAGCAGCTCCTAGCGGTGCCATGGGTATCGGCTCCTAGCGCCCATAGGACTCCATGAAGCCCAGTGCTACCCTGTGTGAGCTTTGCGAGAAGGTTTGCACCAGGACTATGGAAAGAGTTGCTGAAGAACAATGGGAACTATTCCAGACTTCTGCTGCTTCTGGACAGCAGTACCTGAGATAAGTATGGGATTTTTATGTAGAGTTACATTGAGGTGTTGAGGTTGCAAAATCACTTAACACCAGAGTTTAAGAGTCAACAAAGCAACAGATTTTAGTGGAATGTCCCAATCAATCGTCCAGAAACTGACAGACAAAGATGCCAAGTATAAAACATATAAGTGCACACTGGTAGTCATATATAGTGCCACAACTGCACAGCTAACAATTTATGGAAAGAACCCAACCTCTAACAATATACATTGTTAATCTTGAAATGAAACCTATAAATGCAGATTGACTCACAACCATCTCCTTTGCTATTTAAAACATTTTACCATGGGAACAGAAATAGTGCGCTATAGCCTTTCAAGGACGTTTTCATGAATTCATCAAGCAGTGACAAATTATACAATCACTTGCAAAAAATAGAAATATGCACTTTGTGATGGTTCACAATCAATCCTCTATGATTATTCAAGACTGGATTTTAGCTTTTGTACTCATGCTATACATTCATGTCCCGTTCTGTTAATGTTATTATAGTTTAACAATTATCATAATTGTTACTAATCTCTGGGACTCAGTCAAGAGTGGACTATTTCATTTTTTGTTCTTATTCTCTGGAAGTGGTTGGTTTCTGGAGTCTGGTTTAGATTAATCCTTTCACGACCATGGTCGAGTATACTCAATGTTCAGAAGCTGCTGTAGGAGCCCATCATCGAGTAAACCCCTCTAGTCATATTCTGGAGCAATGCAAAGGAATTACGATAATTTCAAACAAAATCCATTTGAAAATGGGCTCCAGAATTAACCCCAAATTCTCAGTACCTTGGACAGGTCATCCAAGATGCTGAAAATATGTGAAAAGCTTCAAGGAAACAAGAATCCCCAGCTGAAATATTAGCAGTAGCGATTTTTGGCCAGCAGGGGGATCACTCAGCCTGTCATATAAACTTACAGTCTCAAAAATATATGAAACATTCTCTCATGAAGTGTACATGTTCTGTTTCTCCACCAAAGCACTGAGAATGTGATCTCTTAACTTACTGTTGTGATGAGATGGCTATAGCTCCCAGTCTAGATGAATTACAGACAGTGACTCAATCGAGATGACACCTTGAAGATCTGTTGAAGTTTTATTCCAAAACTGTAGAAAATCCACAACAATATACATCCGATAGGTCAAAAAATCATAATGAATCTGAGTCCATAAGGCTTGCAAAGGATTACTGGGAAGGGAACAAGGGTGGAGCTATCTGAACAGGAAATCCCTACACCATGAGGAAGGGAGGGGAGAAACCCAGGGGAAGATAAGACATGTGCAATTCTTAAAGGCATATCACAAGTCATGTGAAACATGACACTCCCCGTCGAAATCTATGATTTCTATAATTAAATAACTTTGACTAAAGTTCAAAACAAATAAGTGAAGATTCTTTTCCAGGAACATCTGAAAAACAAGAGGGAAGGGAAGAACAAGAGAAAAGAATGCAACATTAACAATTCTTGCAGATCTTGATCTTGATGGTCCGGGCTGTGAGAAGAACAGTCAGTGAGTCCATCTTCAGAGGGGAAGGCAGCAACGTGCACCAATCCTTCTTACCTCCCTTTGAGTCAAATTGATGACTTGTGAGGCTTTGGGCAGAAGGAGTACTAGTTCCTTTATAGGCCTGAAGTAAAAGTGTGGAGAATCTTCTTTCATGAATAAGTTGTAAAGTTTTCTGGTCCAGTACCAGTCCAGGAATTTTCTTGTGACTCCAATCATGCGTTCCCAAGAGTCTCCCATGTGAAAGGAGTGAGGCGGGTTGAATTCCCATTTACACTTGTCATTCAAGAAGTTCAGTATCTTTTCAGGTCGAGAGGCCTCCTGAATTGTGGGGGGGTCTTTACAGACGTGACATTCTTTGTCCGTACCAGAGCTGTTTGTAAATTGATGAGCAATGTGAATAAGGTGTGCAATGGCTCTTACAACAGAAGACCACTTGGAAAAGCGTTCAAAACGTTGAGGACTCAGCCTTATCCTTTCTTTCACAGAGGTGTTGAGTGTAACCGTAACAGCTCTAATTTCTTTATCAGATTCCGGTTCAAATAGTTCAAAGGTAAAATTTGTAGAATTTGAGATGAGGTCTTCATTCAAGAGTATTGGTGGGGATAGCCATAATGTGTCCAGAAATGCAGTAGCAGGTACTGCGCGAGTGCCTTGATCAGCAGGGTTGAAGTTAGTGGACACATAGTGCCATTGTTCGGGTGTAGAGAACTTTCTTATACATTCCATTCTGTTGCCGACAGACAAGTGGAACTGTCTTCTCTGATTGTGTAGGTATTGCTTTGTGAAGGGCTTGTCACAGGCTGATACTTGTAACGTGAACGTGTCTTGCTTAACGTTCCAAAGCAATCCAAGACTGCGCTGTGTAATGGAAAGGTCCGTTCCTAGTTGGAATTTCTTCACACTGACAGCGTAGTCATCAGAGGGAAAGGCTCTCATGGCCTTGTCGCTGTTCGAAATGATTTTGTGAAGACTGAGGTTTGCAGTGGTAAGCATGTTCTGAGTTCTAGTGAGAAGGTCAATAGCTTCTTCTTCTGTCAGCAGAGATTTGAGTCCGTCGTCTACATAGAAGTTCTTTTCGACGAGCTGTCGTGCATCAAACCCAAATTCTTTCTCTCCTTCTTGAGCCGTTTTCCTCAGTCCATAAATTGCTACTGCGGGAGATGGACTATTACCGAAAACATGTACCTTCATCCGGTAGTCTATGACTTCATCATTGACATCATTATTGCGATACCATCGGAATCTCAGGAAGTTTCTGTTGTCTTCACGGACGATGAAACAGTGGAACATCTGCTGAATGTCAGCCATAATAGCAATTGGTTCTTGTCTGAAGCGAAGTAAACCTCCTATGAGGTTGTTGTTCAGATTAGGCCCAGTGAGAAGACTGTCATTGAGGGAGACACCTTCATGTCGAGCACTTGAGTCGAAGACCACCCTAATCTGATCAGGCTTGCGAGGATGATCGACACCAAAGCATGGAAGATACCAGCATTCTTCTCCTTCCTTAAGCGGAGGTGCAGGCTCAGCATGATCTCTCTCAAGCACTTTCTGCATAAAGTCCACAAAGTGTCTTTTCATCTCAGGTTTCCGATTCAAACTGCGTTGTAAAGAAGTAAACTGTGCTTCTGCATGTTCTCTGTTGTTTGG
This sequence comes from Leptobrachium leishanense, assembly GCA_009667805.1. Classification (NCBI taxonomy): domain Eukaryota; kingdom Metazoa; phylum Chordata; class Amphibia; order Anura; family Megophryidae; genus Leptobrachium; species Leptobrachium leishanense. Next base: position 420,963,180 of record CM019064.1, on the reverse strand, counting down.
TAGTCTCTTTCTTGGAGTACGGAATGGTAGAGGTGCTACCCAGCTGTTGGAATCATCTTGGTGGAACTCTTTACTCATGGTTTTCAGGAATTCTTTGTCTTCCATGGTAGCTGCCAACTCGTTGTCTTTAGATGTTACCTCAAACACTGTGTTGCCGATGTTGTCATCCCAGAAATTAAGAGCTTTCTCTTCGTCCTGTATGATGTGTCGTTGTGCGCTCTTATGAAGCAGTCTTTCCTTCACATGATATTGGTGTGGTCGTCGTGCAGAACAAGAAGTCCGACCATTTGGCAGGACGTGTGTTTTAAAGGAGGACACAGAGTAAGGTTTTCTGCCTTTGTCTCGACAAACATTGCCTATGATGACCCAGCCTAGATCCAGACACTGAGCATATGGAGCATCATGTGGACCGTTGATTTGTTGACGAACTTTGTGCACCCTTAAGATGTCTCGGCCGAGCAACAGTAGGATCTCAGCACTTCCGTCGAGGGCTGGTATTTGGTAGGCTATGTCCTTCAAGTGAGAATGGTGTGAGGCAGCTTCAGGAGTAGGGATCTCCTCTTTGTTGCTTGGAATCTGGTTGCACTCAGTGATAGTGGGCAAAGGTATTTCCACATTGTCGTTCAGAAGAGCAACCACAAGACCGCTGGCTCTCCTACCTAAGACTTCTGTAGTGCCGGTGCAAGTGGTTAGGGTATACGGTAGAGCATTTTCTTTTATGTTCAAAAGTTCAAAAAATTGTGTTGTTGCAAGAGATCTGTTACTCTGATCATCCAGAATGGTATACAGTCTTATGGCCTTTTCAGGTTGACCTCTTGGGTATACACGAACCAAACATATCTTTGCGCAGGATTTGTCACAGTGTCCTTCTCCACAGACTTCCGTACATGAAGAGAACACTGAGGTGGAAGGTGCTGCTTGATCTGTGCGCTCCCCGCCTTGCTTTGCCTCAGGAGGATTGGTTGTGGGCTTAGTAAAGTTGTGCGGATATGGATGAAGAGCTTGTACATGGTCATCGCTGTCACACTCTATGCATTTAATGATAGCTTTACAGTCCTTTGCAAAGTGTTCTGTGGAGGCGCAGCATTTGTAGCAGACCCCAAATTTCTTTAAAAGTTCTTTACGTTCTTGTAGGGTTTTCTTTCTGAAGCCAATACATTTCTTAAGTGGATGCGGTTTGTTATGTATGGGACATTGGCGATTTGGGTTCTCGATGTTCTTGTTTTGTTCAGTCTTTTCAAGAACTGTAGCAGGTGCAGGTAGAACAGTGGTCCTTTTCACGGACACTGGTCCTCGATGGTCTCTGTGTGTCATACGTGTGTTTGTAGGTCTTGGAGGGGGTGAACTGAGAGGGTTACTTTCACCATAGGAGAAACTTGGGTCATTCTTTGTGTCTGCAATTCTTTTGATGAACTCACAGAAGTAGGAAAAAGGAGGAAAGGCAATTTGATGTCTTTCCTTGTACTTTGATCCAAGCGATGCCCATTTTTCTTGAAGGCCATACGGTAGCTTGAGAACAATAGGGTTGATGCCACGAGGGGTGTCAAGGTAACTGAGACCAGGTAAGCGGATGTCAGCTTTAGCGAGTTGAAGCTCCAATAAAACATCGCTGAGTTCTTGAAACTTTAAATTCTCTCTAGCGGAAATCCTTGGGAAACTGTGTAATCTTTTGAATAAGGCATCTTCAATGGCTTCTGGACTGCCAAAGGTACGTTCAAGTCTGTCCCAAGCAGCATTAAGGCCTGCAGCAGGGTTGTCAATATGAACCGCTTTGAGCCTCTTGATGCGTTCAGTAGACTGGGGACCTAGCCATCTGATGAGCAGATCTAATTCTTCTGTAGCAGTGATGTCTAGGTCACTCATTGTGGCTTTAAAGGTGGATTTCCATCCTCTGTAATTTTCAGGCTTGTCATCAAACTTGGTGAGGCCTGTCTTTGTGAGCTCTCTGCGAAGCATGTATTTAGCAAACTGCGACATGTCCGTGTTTTCAGACTTTGCGTGCATGACTGCAGGTGACTTGGGAACATATGTTGGTGCTGAGGCATTCAACACTGGAACTGGTTTAAAGTTCATTGGCATGTTGGTTTGTAGCTGTGGAGCAGTGTGCTTGCTAGTAGGTACTTGGCTGATGTCAAGGTAAGGTGGATAGTTTATTATGTGCATGCTATTGTCCACTGCTTGGTGAGATGCTGCAGTCTGGTGTACTGGAAGATATGAAGGCAAATTGTCTTGGAGTACAGTAGGTGCGGAGAAGAGACCTTGGTTGAGTGCTTTGGTTGCTGTGACAGGGAGCTGACGTTCTGGAGAGGAATGTGAAGAATCTGAGGCATAAGACACAGCTGAGTGTCTGCTGCTACTGATGTCTCTTTCACTAGCAGCCTGTTCTAAAACCTTTAATCTTGCCATGGCCGTGGCGTGTTCACATTGTTTTTCCAAAAGTTCAATTTCCACTTTGTGGCGTGTGGCTTCAGCTTCCTTGCGTGCGGCTTCAGCCTCCATGTGTGCGGCTTCAGCCTCCAATGCGTGCGGCTTCAGCCTCCAATGCGTGCGGCTTCAGCTCCCATTTCTGCTTTCTTTTTGGCGAAGGCTGCCTGAATTTTAGAAGCTTCAGCATCAGCACGGGCCTTTATGAGTTGTTGACTGATTGTGGAAGACCTTGATTGTAGGGATTTGGAAGACCTTGAGGAGTGTCTGGAGGATGCAGAGCGGTGGGATCTGGATTCATGGAGCTGTGCAATTCTTACTTCTGCCTTTGTCTTTGTTTGCAGCACTAAATTGTCTCTTTCTAGATTGAGCTCATTGAATCTCTTTAGTTCTTCCAGTGACACTTTAGTGTTGTACCGCTTTAAGAGATGAATATATTTAACACACAGTCTTTGATAATTCTGATAAGCGACATCTAATTGCTTAATAGTGCTCTCTAGTTGTAATGCATCATGACATGGTTGAGAGAGAGCTGACATGCATGTGACATTAGTACACCATAGATCATTCGTTTGAGACACCAACTCTTTTGCATCAGCTTCAAGATTTTCTTGTACTTTCCAGGTTGGTTTTGTTAATCTTTTTTCTCTTTTGTTTGGTTCAGGGTTTAATTCCTGATCTGAAAGGATTTCTGAGTCTGGTAGTGTGTCAGTTTGCATGTTGATTGCTGGAACATTTTGCTGACAAGGAGAGGGTTAATGATCTAGTTCTATAGCAGCAGAGAAATGTATGAATTTTGCTCAGCTTAGCTAGGATTTCTAGGCACTGGGTGAAAAAAGATTTGTTTTTACTTTCTTTTCACAGTCAAATCACATGCAATGCGTACAGAGAAATAAACTGGTTGTAGTGTACAGATGCACTGGATAAACTGTTTGTAAGGCACAGATGTATTGAACTTTCACAGCACTAATATCCTTTGTTGAATGCTATGCTGGGACTTGCTTGCAGGCACATACAGGCTTGTGGTAATGGCTGCACTGTGTGAAGCTGCTATTTCCACTGTCCCTACAGCGTCTCCCTGTGTATCCAGAGCTAGCAAGGATCCTATGGAGGATGTCTGACTGATCTTTCTTGATCTTATGGCTGATCTTTCTAAGATCTTCTGACTGATATATATGATTTTTTGACTGTTCTGTTTCTCCACCAAAGCACTGAGAATGTGATCTCTTAACTTACTGTTGTGATGAGATGGCTATAGCTCCCAGTCTAGATGAATTACAGACAGTGACTCAATCGAGATGACACCTTGAAGATCTGTTGAAGTTTTATTCCAAAACTGTAGAAAATCCACAACAATATACATTTTAGCTTTTGTACTCATGCTATACATTCATGTCCCGTTCTGTTAATGTTATTATAGTTTAACAATTATCATAATTGTTACTAATCTCTGGGACTCAGTCAAGAGTGGACTATTTCATTTTTTGTTCTTATTCTCTGGAAGTGGTTGGTTTCTGGAGTCTGGTTTAGATTAATCCTTTCACGACCATGGTCGAGTATACTCAATGTTCAGAAGCTGCTGTAGGAGCCCATCATCGAGTAAACCCCTCTAGTCATATTCTGGAGCAATGCAAAGGAATTACTATAATTTCAAACAAAATCCATTTGAAAATGGGCTCCAGAATTAACCCCAAATTCTCAGTACCTTGGACAGGTCATCCAAGATGCTGAAAATATGTGAAAAGCTTCAAGGAAACAAGAATCCCCAGCTGAAATATTAGCAGTAGCGATTTTTGGCCAGCAGGGGGATCACTCAGCCTGTCATATAAACTTACAGTCTCAAAAATATATGAAACATTCTCTCATGAAGTGTACATGTTCTGTTTCTCCACCAAAGCACTGAGAATGTGATCTCTTAACTTACTGTTGTGATGAGATGGCTATAGCTCCCAGTCTAGATGAATTACAGACAGTGACTCAATCGAGATGACACCTTGAAGATCTGTTGAAGTTTTATTCCAAAACTGTAGAAAATCCACAACAATATACATCCGATAGGTCAAAAAATCATAATGAATCTGAGTCCATAAGGCTTGCAAAGGATTACTGGGAAGGGAACAAGGGTGGAGCTATCTGAACAGGAAATCCCTACACCATGAGGAAGGGAGGGTAGAAACCCAGGGGGAAGATAAGACATGTGCAATTCTTAAAGGCATATCACAAGTCATGTGAAACATGACAGTACATGGAAGTGTAGTTTATGAAATAACATGGAATTTCCATTCATTCTAAAATATTGTGCATTGTTAACCATAAATTTAGAGAGGGAGGTTTTTCTAAAAATTCTAAATCCCCTATTCTGGGTTTCGAAGGTTTTCTAATTTAGTTTATTTGAATAATTTTCTTTTGGTTAGTTGTAATAAATAAAACCCTGTTTTCACATCTTTACAAGTTACATTTGCTTTATTTTGCACTGACTGCAATGGAAAAGAGTTTCCCATAAATCCCCTGGTTCCTGACAGTGAAAATTCTTTATGAAATATTCATCAAACAGATGTGATGGAGAAATGTATTGACTGTAGTTCACTGACGTGCAGTGAGGTCAGTGACTGGTGAGGCATTGGCTAGTATTAGAGCCAGATATACACAGGATATGCAGGTTCAGGTTCAGTGCTCCCCAGGATCTGGCTGCTCTTAGTGATCCCCAGAATCTGGCTGCTCTCAGTGCTCCCCAGGATCTGGCTGCTCTCAGAGCTCCCCAGGATCTGGCTGCTCTCAGTGCTCCCCAAGATCTGGCTGCTCTCAGAGCTCCCCAGGATCTGGCGGCTCTCAGTGCTCCCCAGGATCTGGCTGCTCTCAGTGCTCCCCAGGATCTGACTGCCCAGTGTTCCCCACAATCTGGCTGCTCTCAGTGCACCCCAGGATTTGGCTGCTCCGTGCTCTCCAGGAACTGGACGCTCAGTGCTCCCTAGGATGTGTAGTTGTGCAGTTGTATGTTGATGACCCCTGTCTGTTATAAATAGCCATGCCTGACTGCAATAAACACGTTATATTCTGACCACTATGTGTAGTCACGACTCAGTGTGGGGCAAAGATTATAATCGATTGCTATATTTGCCAGCTGTGAAGGAGGGAGCCAAATTAATGAAGATGCTCTGCCAAAGGACCAGGAGTCCGTTACACTGACATCAGGGCTACAGCTTGGTCTCCAGTGCCTTTGACCAGGTTATCCTGACCTCCACTAGGCTTCGGGTTTGGCTTTCCTTAGTATATACGTTGTTAGGGTTTTCTTTGTGCTCTGGTTCTACGTTCTAAACTTATATAAACCATAATGTATAAAGTTCCAAGATGGTGGTAGCACGCACTTGTCAACATCGCTTATGTCTATATTTCAAACTCTTTGTATACGAACCAGGGATATAATGTTACAAAACAAAAAAAAAAAATACCATAGATCATGTCAATAAATATATTCCAAAAATCCATTAAATTCAGTGAGCCGACATTCCAGTAATGTTGAAAAAGAACCCAATCATCTTAAACACTTAATCAAAATATAGAAAAAGGCGGCCATGTTTTTGCTGATGTGCAGGTGTCTGAGAAACTGGATAAACAGGTTGCCGGAGCCTCACACATAACACACCGTCATGATATATCCAAGATTCTGTCAAGTCAAAGGTGACTTTCATTGAAACATTGACTTTATAACCGAGTTAACTTATATCAGTGACCAGATGTAGTGGAGCGAAAAGGATACAACAACCTCACAAAACTGCTTAGGATACATTTTTTTAAGGATGCCATCGCTCCTGCTGTGCTCTGCAGCTGTTCATTCTTCGGCAAAAGCAGATGCCTTACTTATAAACCACCCAATTTGGAAAGAACATCAAATGAGAAGAAAACATCTAAATATCCCCTCAAGTACCGGCAGTGCCAAATCGCTCCACACATAGAAGAAATGGCGAGGCTCACTGTGCTATGAGAAATAAAAAGGAGAGAATAACTCGTTTAATAACTCGTTTAGTAGAAGAAAGAATAAGAATTAAGGAAAAGCAGTATTTATATATAAATCAAGAATATTAATGCATTGTTGCTAAAGCTAACAGGCCAATGGGTTTCCTGTCTGATACCACTTCTCCTTTAATCAAAGCTGTGGCCACCACAACTCTCCAACATCACAGGTTTAGCCTGGCTTCCCTTGAAGGACTAAAGCCTAAATAGGACCAACCTAGGGCTAAATTACAATCTTCGCGCAAACGTTTGCGCCGGCGCAAGAACCCATTAATGCGAGGGGTAAAACCCTTTGCGCAGAACTCCGTATTACATAGTCAGCGCAACAAACGCGCGTAATCGTCTACACGCGAGTGAACCTGCGCGAACCCTGCGCGAGCATACTGTACTGCGTGCGGCCTATACTTAACATTGTGAGCGCAAACGTGAATGTGCGCTGGTACGCGGATGGTATTACAATCTATTCGCAGGATTTTACGCATAGCCTTTGCGCGCATAATTTGAACGACTCCTAAAAGCTGGTGTTAACGGCAAATCTGAGCGTCCTGGCCGAAACCAAATACACCAGCCCAAAAAAAAAAAAGCAGCAAAGTATAGCTACACATTCTACACATACCCAAACAATAAGGCTAGGGTCAGAGTGGGGCAGTCGGAACGCGCGTGCAGGCGCACTAAATCACGGCGGCAGTAGCAGCACATAACGGCCAATGACGGCCAATATACGCAGTACGTGCGTACAAAAGTGCGCCGACACCACGCAACCGGCAAATGAACGCATTTTTCTCAGAACGTGAAACCGCTGCTACAGACGTACAGAGTGCGCTGCGGCCGCATGGCAGCGTGTGTGCGTGATTAGGAGACGTCAGACGCTTCTAGTGTGCGGCCTACATAACGTTCAAACAGCCGGATTTCCCTAGAATTGCGTTGGTGAGTACCTGCGACTGTGCGACTGTGGTCGTCTGACCACTTAAGCGTATTCCGTGAAAAAATGCGTGCGCACGCATCGACGTACATTTTGACGGTGGCCGCAGAAAATGCGCTCATCTGTCCCTAGCCTTAAACGGAGAAGTTGTTTGTGCCTGTATTATTGCTGCAGCATATATACTCAGATTGACTGTGGCAGGTGCAATTTCTTAACGTAAGATAATTGTGGTTCTTAATTCTGATTGGCTGAATCGCGAGAAAAAAACAGTCCACACACTGATTTGTGCACGCAACGTTACTGTGCGAGCATTTGTGGGCGTCCGGTTTACACGCGTTACTGCTGGACGGATGAAAAAACACGCAAGGATTGTAATTCCAGAGGTGATTTGCGCGTGCAAACGTTTAACGCTTGCGCGAGCGTTTTTGGGCGAAGATTGTAATTTAGCCCCTAATCTTTTAAGGGTTCCACGGTAAATGACGACTGTCACCATTTTTTATGGCAATTCAGTTGTAGATGATAGAAGTGTGATTGCCAGTGAACACAGCAACAAGGTGTGTGTGTGTGTCTGAATGTACGCAACATCTCTTCACCAGGAAAAACATTCAATCCTTATCCTCAGTCATGGCTTGATTGCTTATAGTGCAGGGCCGCTACCACCAAACAAGTGAAATGTTCTTATTGTTTTTTTATGCTGTGATATCTTACATGTGCTTTGTTTTCCTATTGTATTTTTAGTTAAGAAAATATTTTCCTCTATATGTGTCACTGGACACATCCATTGTATGATATTTTGTGCTGCACACTGCCCCCCCCCCCACAGTATCTTTACAGCGCCTCCTCCTTACTGTGTGGCATTGGGCAAAGAATGGATTCTATAGGTCAGAGCTCCAAAATCCGACTCGTTTCATTGTGTGGGATGTAGTGACATCACCAGTGGTAGTATAAAATGTTGAAAGTCCACTATCACATCTCAATCAGCTGCACCTCTTATCTCAGGTTGCCTAGAGACAACACAATAGATCCCCTGTAGCCTTGACTAAACATTCACTCCCTCAACCGATTGCCTCTTCACTACTGTCTTATCCTATACCACAGCTGTAAAGTGAAACTTGTGCTAAGATTTTGGCAAAAATCCACAAAATGGAAACAGAGATAAAAAAACCACCTAACTTTATTTTTCCTTTTTATATGCAATTACTTAAAACAAAGAAAAAAGACAGTAGCAGTAGAACGTGTTTTATAAATTGTTATATTTTTTTCCAGAATTTAGTTACATCTTATAGTAGAGTTTGTGGGTCAGCGCTTCCTTCCACTGGTGCAATTTCCTCAAAGAGAATAAAATTTCTTAGTGCAGACAATCAGATCAATTCAAAGAAAGGTGAACCTCAGGAGAATGACTGGAAAAGTGAAATTCTAGATCAAAATAGCCAAACCAGAAAAATTCTCCCATTTATCTCACTTTCCAAATTGGCTATTTGGTCTAGATTGTTCTCGTTTCCTGACAATTCTCCTGATTTTCACCTTCCTCTGAATAGACCTGAATCTGTGTTATACCACGTGAAGTATACAGATGTTTTTGATACCACTCACATGGTTGGGAGCCGCTCAGTGGTCAGCTTGAAGTATTGCACATGTAGGCCCATAGATGCGGACTTCCCTTCTTTCTAGGGAGTATGGAGTTCCTCAGAAGGATGTGTCAATACCTCCATGTATCCCTCCAAAGAATATAATACAGGGAACATGTGCAGAATGTGTATACTCCAGTATGTCACACATAGAAAGCCAAGAAAGTACTCCCATTCTAAGGTGTCTTTCACCAGATACCAGGAGGTAGAAGCGGCCGGTGGATCAATGGAGCACCGGATCTCCCTAGGCTCGTCCATTGGATGTAGAGAAATTCAGCCCCTCCCCCAACGCCAGACCTTTTTTTTAAGACTCCATGCGTACATCGTGTGCGCCCCTTAGACCACCTGCAAATAAAGTTCTTAAGAGGAGTTATACAACATACTAGGCCAGCTTTCACCCTCAACCGATTTTAGTTACAGCTTATGTTAGCGGTAGTGTTCCTTTAAAGAACAAAAATTCTTTAGCAAGTATTAAATTAAATAGGATTAAATCTATAAAAGAGCTCACAAACCCACTCTAACAGCTTGCAGCGAATGTACTGCCTCATTGATCTGTGATCTGTATCAGTGTAAGATCAGCTGGCTGCTTCATTTGAACAGTTACAGTTACATAGTTTAATATAACTATACTCTGTTGATTTGGCTTTTAGCCCGTTTAGCAGAGCTTGCTCCACTGGACAGTGAAATTGTACCTTAGCTCCATATAAGCCATGTGTTATATGGGACTGTGATCATTCAGCACATATTTCTAATTTGAAACATAGCGTCGGGTTTCTACCTCGTATGCCTTCATTGCAAGAGATACCACCGTATAATGAGTTCTGTAACAGATCAATCTTTATCAGTTATTAGAGATAAATAGACAGACAGATAGATATGAATAGATAGATAGATATGAATGGATATGAATGGATAGACAGATAGATATGAATGGATAGATAGCTGGATAGATAGATATGAATGGATAGACAGATAGATATGAATGGATAGATAGGTGGATAGATAGATATGAATGGATAGACAGATATGAATGGATAGATAGATATGAATGGATAGATAGGTGGATAGATAGATATGAATGGATAGACAGATATGAATGGATAGATAGATATGAATGGATAGATAGGTGGATAGATAGATATGAATGGATAGACAGATAGATATGAATGGATAGATAGATATGAATGGATAGATAGATATGAATGGATAGATAGGTGGATAGATAGATATGAATGGATAGACAGATATGAATGGATAGATAGATATGAATGGATAGATAGGTGGATAGATAGATATGAATGGATAGACAGATAGATATGAATGGATAGATAGATATGAATGGATAGACAGATAGATATGAATGGATAGATAGATAGATATGAATGGATAGACAGATAGATATGAATGGATAGACTGATAGATATGGATGGATAGATAGATGGATAGATAGATATGAATGGATAGACAGATAGATATGGATGGATAGATAGATATGAATGGATAGATAGGTGGACAGATAGATATGAATGGATAGACTGATAGATATGGATGGATGGATAGATAGATATGAATGGATAGACAGATAGATATGAATGGATAAATAGATAGATATGAATGGATAGACAGATAGAAATGGATGATGGATAGATATGAATGGATAGACAGATATGGATGGATGGATGGATAGATATATATGAATGGATAAAGAGATATGATTAGAAAGACCGATAGATATGGATGGATAGATAAATATATATGAATGGATAGACTGATAGATATGGATGGCTAGATGGATAGATATGAATGGATAGTTAGATATGAATGGATAGATAGACGGATGGGATAGATAGATATGAATAGATCGTTAGAAATGAATGGATAGACAGATATGAATGATAGATAGATAGATAGATATAAATGGATAGTTGGATATGAATGGATAATCATAGACCGATAGTTGGATTTGAATGGATAGACAGATAGATATGAATAGATGGATAGATAAATATACTGTATATGAATGGATAGACAGATAGATATGGATCGATAGATGGATAGATATGAATGGATATTTAGATACGAATGGATAGACAGATAGATATGGATGGATAGACAGATATGGATGGATAGATAGATATGGATGATAGATGGATAGATAGATATGGATAGATCGTTAGAAATGAATGGATAGACAGATATGAATGATAGATAGATAGATAGAAATGGATAGTTGGATATGAATGGATAATCATAGACCGATAGTTGGATATGAATGGATAGACAGATAGATATGAATAGATGGATAGATAAATATATACAAATGGATAGACAGATAGATAAATATGAATGGATAGATATGAATAGATATGGATAGACAGATAGATATGGATAGACAGATATATATGGGATAGATAGATATGGGATAGATAGATCTGAAGATTTTATTAAATCTTTGGAATTTCCAGAATAAGGGGTGATTGTATCGATGAATTAACATGGTTTCCCTGGTGATCACTGTACACATTTCAGCAACGTAAATATCTTCCACCATGAACTGTCAAGCTCCTAAGTCGTCATTTGAAACAATCTCTCTATGGATGTGTTTGGAATGTATTTGATTTGGTTAAACTGAAAATCTTATAAACAGAATTCAGTATGGTGAAAGTCAATCATAGGTAATCGATCGTCAGTGATTTTGTTTTTGCAAACGTGTTTAACAGTGTAAATAAAAAAAAGGAAAAAGAAAACATGTATTACCTCTGATCCTACAGGGCAGAGGACGGCGCATTCCGCCAACTCCTCTCACTACCGAGGGTTAATTGTGGACTACTATTTTGAGGCTCCCTATTACCATCTGAGCTGGAATAGGCTACTGTATGTCTTAACAAAAATAATTCAGTCCCATGCAATTCAGAAAAAATATGTTTGCATATCATTCTCATGCAGTGGAGTAATTAGTCCTCATTGGGCCCTGGGGCAGTAATTTGTTTTGACCCCTACCTCTATAATCTCCCTTACCCCACCCAAAAGTAGCATACATTGTATGAACACAATCCCACCATGTATTTGTACACAAACCTATATATTTGTATATATATATATATATATATTTATGTATATATATGTTTATTTACATAATAATATAACCATACATAGAAATGTGCTACAGGCACACAAACACATACATACAAGTAATACTACATGCACACGCAAAAATCTATACACACACACTCATACATGTACCTACACCTACAGATAAACTGTCATGCCTGACCCCGGGTCAGGCCACGGTCCCATTCTGGGGTGGGCTGGGCATACTTCTGATGTCACACGTATATGCCGATACGCATGCAGAATTTTTGAAGCACCCGGGTGACTCCAACCAATCAGGGAGGCCCAGCTCTTATTTAAGTTTGGAGGCTCATTCTAATGAATTTGCGCAATGAATTTTATTTATTTATCTGTAGCTAATGTACATCTTTTGGGAACAGGTGGAAACAATAGGAGATGCATATTGTGTGTGCGCCGGAATTCTCAGGAAGAACAGGAACCATGCCAAGCCTATAGCACTCATGGCTTTGAAGATGATGGAGCTCTCCGGGGAAGTCCTCACTCCTGACGGAAGACCTATTAGGGTAGGACTTTTATTTTAACTACGTTGTTCTTTAATGTAATGTCAGCTTGAAGCTGTGAAACAGATATTCTTCAGATTTCAGGGACACTATTCGGTAACGAGTAATCCATGCACTAACATAAAGTCGATTTTCTGATTCAAATAACGCCTTAAAGGGACACTCTGCTCATCCTGACCACTTTATTGTTTTAATGTGGTCAGGACGTGAGGAGTGCCCCCCCCTCCTCTCTGCTGAGTTGATCTTGAGAAATGCAGGATGGTGGAGTTTCTCAGCGTCATCAGCAGCCGGTATTTTGTATTTCCCAGCTACCGGTCACTAGTGACATTAGCATGCAGAGAGTGTGCAGATGTCACCCTCTCCGAGACCACCCGTTGCAGCAAGCCCATGGGCTGGAAGGGCATACTTGAAAATGAGAGAAATCTCAATGTATCCTTCCTGGTAGGTAAAATACTTCCAGGGCTATTCAGAGAAAGGTGAACTGGCAGGAGAAGAAAAAAATCTAGACCAAATAGCTGATTTGGAAAGTGAGAGAAATGGGAGAATTTTTCTGGTTTGGCTATTTTGACCTAGAATTTTCTTTTCTCCAGTCATTCTCTTGAGTTTCACCTTTGTTTGAATAGACCTGTTTGTAAAAAAAAAATATATATATATATATAGATTTTTTTTTTTAGGGTGTCACCCTAGGGGTGGTGTCACCCGGTGCGGGCCGCCCCCACCAACCCCCTTGTGACGCCACTGGCTGGAACGACAGGTGCGCACACAACTTTGATCCATTGCTCTGCGCAGGCGCTATGGAACTTGTGTACTTAAAGTGCGCAAGTCCAGTTGCAGTGAACAATTTGTGGTTCCTATGCACAGGAGCACAGATTGCAGAGAAAACCTTCAGGGACTTCCGGTATCTGCTCAATTATTAAAGGGCAAAAAGGATCTTGATTTTTTTATTCGAGTATTCCTTTAAATAAATGCAGACAGATTAAGTTATGATGCTATTCTTTGTTTGTAATGTAGCTACTACTTTAGTAGTTTGATGTAGTTTAATTATGTTTTTTTTTTTTCTTTCGTCCATAACAGCTGAAAAATAACAATTAAGCATACGGTCTTTCTTAAGTGCCCACAATGTCATCTTGAAGGTTGCTATAGTTACTATACAATGCCATAGTTCTGATACATTCGCGGCTTCTATAGGAGTATTAATGAGCGCGGCTGAGCTTTGTTGTAAGGTGAAAAAGATGTATACCACCTGCGTATAGATTGCTGTTGAAGTGTCTCGCATTTTGTACAGAGTACAGAATCTTTATTTCAGATGACAGATAATTTCAATATCCAAGCCTGTACGAGGCACAGAAGTCATTTATCCACATCATAGAATGGGTGACTGGATCTTTTGTGACAGCTGTGCACCTAATCATTATTACAGAAGATCAAATTGCTGTATTCAGATGAGCGATTTCAATATAAAACACATTAGAAGAACACGAGGCTAAAAAAACGAGCATGGGGGAGAAAACAGGAGGGGTTGATTATTAAACCGCTCCTGATCCCCTATCCAAAACACCTTGTACTCCGTGTTTTAATTTAGAATGTATTTAAATGGATGTTGCCTTTTCTCATATACAGCGGTCTCCTTCAGCACTCAGCAACGATGGCGGGGGAATAGATGGGAAGAGAGAGGGGATATTCATTTAATTGGTCATGGTGCCAAGAGTGTCCCTTTTCGTCTTGCCAGTATGATGGTTACGAAAGGTAAACTAGACACACACAGGGTTATTCAAAGAGAATCGAAAAGTCACCGCACATTCGGTGACTTTTCATTCTCGTCAATTCGGTTCGATTTGGCGATCCCATTTCGGCGACCCTGCGTTGTATTCATCAAGAACCACAGGGTCCCCGAATTGCAGGGAAAAGTCGCTGCAAACCCGCCGAAAACTCACCGCAAAAGCCAGCGAATGCACGCCGAAACCTGCAAAAACATCTGGATTGACCCGACGAAAACGCCGGAAAAACCCGAGCAGGAGCCGATCACACGCAGCGCAGCCGCCGGGAAAAGCCGACATCGCAGACGAATGCAGTGAATAAATTAGAGAAACAGTTTGCTTGAATGTTTGAAAAGTGAAACGCTGTTTTCAAAGAAACTACTGAGCGAAAATGTCTGAAATTTACATATGAGGTCCAGGAAATGATAATAAAGAGGGCTGTTACAGAAAAAATAAGTAAAGTTAAAAAAAAACGAAAAATGCTTAAAATATCCTAAAAAAAATCAATAAATAAAGAGACTTTTTACTGCAGAATATTATAATCAACGGTTTATTACATATTGAATTAAAACGGGAATATTTTTTTGATGTGTTACCATCGGCTTAATGTGTAGATATATTGAGGCTTTTCTTGTCGACTGTGGGATGGGAGAGATGTCTTCCTAAGTGGGAATGTGAATATGCATATTTTACTACGAACTGAGTTTGTCAATTCAAAAATAAAGTTTGTAAAAAAAAAACGGGAATATTTTTAACATTGAAGCCTATGGGATTCGCCTGAATAAATCTGCCGCATGAATCCACCGAATGGCAGGGCTTTTCGGAAACCTTTCACTGCTGGTTTGTGTTCTCTGAATAGCCGAAGCATTGCCTCTCTATGGGGATTTCACTGCCCTCGAACAGGCACAAACAGGCACCATATGTGCAGGCAATTCGCCAGGATTTGGCAAATTGCCTGCTGTCTTAATAGCCAAATGGCCAAGAAAGGTAACCGAACGCTGATTTTCAGCGTTCGGTTCCCTTTCAGGAGCCATTAGGATCTCTTTGAATAACCCTGAAAGTCAGCGTTTGTCCAACAGTACACAAGAGATCCATTAACAATTGTGGACGAGGTGTAATGGTAAGAAAACTCTGAGTATGTCTGCAACCGGTCTGCCTGTAATAAAGAGGGCATACCTAGTAGTAGAGATGGGCTGGAAAAAGAGGGAGGGTGGGGAGATGTTTCAGCTGCCAATGATGCCGATCCCTGCAAGGATTGAGGTACCTATTTAAGTGGGCAACCAACCCCTCTCACAACACCCGGCCTACAGTCTCTACATTTGTGGTCGGGGTTTAATGGTAAGAAAAATCAGATGATCATGTGCTGGGAACCCAAGAGAAACGTGTGCCTGCAATAAAGAGGGCAAAACGGAGGATTAAAACCGCTTTAGCAAACAAAGACACTGGGTATTACTTTGTGTCATGCTGTTCAACTGATTCTGAGCTCTTTTAGTAGTGGATGGTGCATCTGAGGTTCAGAACCCAATGTTTAGTGACCCATGTAGCTTGAATGGATAGATAGTGGCTGGAACAGACGTTGTTCCATTGTAAAGCCTGCTGAGAGCTTTCCTTTGAGGTGAAGCCAATGATCAGTGTGGTATTACTATTGGGTATGAAGCAGGCCTACCGTTTGGGTGAGGCAAGCTGGTTGCACGTTCTGGGTCCTGCCCTTTGGGGGCTTCACACCACTGCTGACACCCTCTGTGTGATAAATAGCATCAGCGACCACCACCTCTCTATCTGGTGGAGAGGGGATGTCTATCTATGGAGAGGTGTTGAGGGCGTGTCTATTGGGGGGCAAGAGTGGTCAGGGGTGTCCATCTTGGCGGAAGGTGGGAAGATTGGAGGGGGTCAGTGTGTGTATTTGTGTGAAAAATTGTGGAGTGTAACGAGGTGCAGTGTTGAAAGCGGGGCAAGGGACTTCCCAAAAAATGTTCTTGCCCAGGGCCCCCCAAATGCTAGAGGTGGGCTTGGTATGAAGCCTGGCTTATCTGGATGTATGCACTTTTGGAGTGATGGTAGAGTAGGGAGGATTTAAGCATTGTAAGACTAAACGTAAACTGGGAGGATTGTGATTTGTTTGAATCTTTGGGGTGTAGTAGACGACAATGTCGTGGCTGACTTTGTGAGCAGAGTGGACAGTATTGTGGCCATTCCTATGGGTGCCTGAAGAGAGAAGTGTTGTGAGTCCAACCTGTGAATGAGTGCCATAGACTGCGCTCGCGAGCTGTGAGAGCCAAATCGGCAGTAGTTCCTGTAGTGATGAGAGAGGTCGTTATCAGAACCTGCGAGTGAAGTAAGCTCTGTTGTGGGTGGCATTTATGAGTGGAAGGGTCGTAATGGGGTCCGTGCCTGCAAGTGGAGTGACTGTGTCCTGGCAGGGCTCGAGGGTGAAGAGAGATTGACTGAACCAGTGTGGGGGGAGAGAAAGAAAGAAAGAGAAAAGCTCAGACGCTCTTCCTGAAGACACCTCAACGCGGCATACAGCAGCTCGCTCCAAATGCTACTGCGCAGAGTGACATTCCTTGCTGTGCGTTTCAATCATAGGTTCGTGCATGTTATACGGTGCTGTGAATATTACTGCAAACTGCACATTAAATGATTGTTTTGGCGGCAGCACCTCGGGATACGCTCACATGCCTAATGTTCCTATTATGGTTTTATTGCTGTGGAGCTCTGTGAGTTGCTCGTTTGCCGTGCATGCTGTGAGGTTTATTGCTGTGGTCTCAGTGATACTCACACATACTACACGTGCCTGTGAGTTTCTTGCCATGGTTTTCTACGATAACGGTGTACTCTGCTTTTTTTATTGCGGAGTGTTATTGCCATGGAAGTCAGTGATATGCTTATGCACTGAGCTCCCTAATTATTGTGCTGTGGAGCTCTCTAAAATGATCTCACATTCTGCATATCATTTGCTGTTTATTGCTGTGGAGCATAGGTAAATGCTCATACTGCATATTACTGTGAGTTTGTTGCTGTGGATTTGATGATGAAGTCATACACGCCGCATGTCACCGTGAGACTCACTGCTTAGGAGCGCTAGGACACACTGCACTTGATTGCTGTGGAGCTCTGTAATATAATCTTATGTATCACCAGGGGTCAAGTCAAGGGGATGGAGGACACTGCTACAGCGAACTAACATGGAGTGAGAACAATAATGGGAAGGTGAATTCAAGTATTGAATATAAGAAAATGTGGAATGCGTTGGGGAAGTGAGGTGTACACTGGGGTGGGTGTAACATTAAAAGTAATTATGGAGGGAGCTGCTAGGCCTCTCTAAAGTAAATCATTTTTAGAGATATCTTGAAAGATTGGCAGCAAGGGGGAGTCTAATGTTACTGATGATCATGAGAGGGAGATCCATAGATTAGGGTCAGCCCGGGGTAAGTCCTGAAGGCGATCGTTGGGGGTGCGAGTATGAGGAGAGGACAATAACAAATCATTGGTGGAGCGAAGTGACCTGGATAGATCATACCGGCTGCTAATAACAGAGGGGATGTAGTTACGGGCAGGGCCGGCACTCCCCTTAGGTGAGCTAGGGTGCACTGTTGCCTAGGGGCACAGCCAGCCCCAACCCAGATTCCTCGTTGCCCGGCTCGGGAGCCGTATGCGGCTCGCGTAGCCAGCAGTGGCGACTCTCGGACCGCAAAGCCGCGTGGGGGGTGGGCGCTGGGGGGCACCATCTGATGACAAACAGGGGCGTCATCAGATGACGTGCGGTGTGCAGGCCCAGGGAAAGGAGAAGGAAGAAAAAGAGGCAACGAAATCTAATAAAGAGGCAGAAGAAAAGAGGAAGAGGAGAGGAAAGAAAAGAAAGGTAGATGAAAGAAAAGAAAAGAAAAGAAAAGTGGGTGAAAGAGACAGAGGAAAGAAAGAGGCACAGACTGATCCCAGGCCCAACCAGCGGAGGGGGTAAGGTGGGCACCGGCCATGTGCGGCCCCCTGCACAGTGTGTGCCCCCAGTGTTAGTGTGTGTGTGTCCCACCCTGCAGTGTGTGTCCCACCCTGCACAGTGTGTGTGTCCGTTTGGGATAGGGTGTGTTTGATTGGGGGGGTCTGAATGGGTTGGTTTTTACAGAGGGGGGGTTGTTATTTTCACAGATGGGGTATTCAGCTTGGGGTGATTTTCGGGAATATGCAAATGTCTCTATATATGATGAGATATGTAGCGTAGTGCTGTGTTGTCAGAGAGTGTGGCATTTCAACAGTTAACATTTTTTTGGGGGAGGGGGGGTGCAAGTAGCTGGTCTGGCCCAGGGCGCAGAATAGTCCAACACCGGCCCTGGTCACGGGCATTCTTAAGGTGAGCTTTGCCTGTGAAAATCTGTATTTTAAATAAAATTTGAAAAGAAACAGGGATACTATTTATTTCTTTTTCTCTCTGGCCGGGGTGCAGACAGCAGAGAACAACAAAATAGAATAACACATTCCCATTTATTATAGCAGTAAACCATTCTCCGATTCCTGCTCCGTGATGATGTATTCAGTAACAACATTGTTTAAGGGTTAAGGTTTGTACACTAGTATTTTGTAAAATCCTGATCTTTAATGAAACACGTTTCCTGATGCTACACTCCTTGAACAAGATACACGAAGAATTGCATGAATATAATTCATCCGTATCTTTTCCGTAACAGATTTCGATCCTGCTGTGGGCTACTGACTGATGACCGGGATCTGACATCAGCCCCTGGTGCTATATCAGTAAGCGCGTACAGAAGGATGCCAAGACAGAGATCGGCAAATTATGGTAGCACAGTTTCCCCTGTAATACCATACACATTATTTTTCTATGGAAAATGATTATTTTATTTCATGGCAGTTGGCATCAAACACACATTTTTCTATAATTTATTACTTAGTGAAAATACTCAGCATGGCATATTGGACTGAAATTCTGTGATAAATCCAATGTGGTAACAAGGGGCACATAAGGAAATAAAAGTGTTACATGTGCTCGTCAGATTTTGACAAGATTAGCCTAGAGATGGAGGGCCCGATTACATTGACGCTAACCTGACCTGTGTGAGCGTTAACGTGAGCTCTGGTTGCCCTAGCGCGGGCGCACCATATTACAATCCAAACGCTAGCGGGTTAAAAAACCCGTTAGCAATTCGGAGCTTGCGCTTTTTGGAGCGAGCTTCCTGTACTTTGCGCTCTCTATTCTTGACATGTGGAGCGCAAAGCGTTAATTAGCATTAGGATAACAAAGTCCTATTGCTAATTACCGCCCGGCTGTGCTTTAACTCGAAAGTTACCCACAGCTAGGACCTGGTTCTAACGGATTCCGCTTCTGCAGAATCCATCAGCACCAGCTGAAACCCCTCCCCCCCCAAAAAAATTACATACTCCCCTCTAGTCCCGCAGCGAGAACGGCGGCTCCATCCGTCTCTTCTTGCTCCCGGGAGGAGAGAGACTGAGGGGAAAAGTCCCTCAGTCTCCCTCTGCAGATCACTATGTTGACCTGCCGGATCTCGCGAGGTGAGATCCTGCAGGTCATGTGACCAACAGAGCAGAAGCTTCAATGGAGTCCTGTTGGCTCCATTAGGGGATGCTCGCAGTGGTGCTTAGCGGTGCTTAGTGCTGCCGCGAGCATCCTGAGGCTTAGCGCTGTGTTACGTGCAGACTGCTGGATTCGTGCCTGCACCGTAATATCACGCTAAAACGGGGACGCTAAGGAGAAACCTGCAGGCACAGTTTTTTCTCCTTAGCGTCCCCGTTTTAGCGTGATGTTTGTAATAGGGCGCAGAGTTTCTATGAGCTTCAGCTTGCCGTTTCCCTGAATCCTTCACTTGAAATATATTCTTCTGACGAAACTCTGCTCAATATGTAAAGTGAGTCGAATCTCACTGCACACCGGAAATATTTGTGTCCTTCTATAGCCATGCTACCAGCTCCCAGACTAACTGAACAAAAAGGAGTGGCAATGTATCCCGGTTCTGCTGTGTTCTAATACTTGTCTTACAACATTGTTTCCCACCCCTGGATCCTCAAGTTCCCCTATCGGACCAGGTTTTAAGGATCACCTTGGGGAAATGCAGACCAAATCCTGCAATCACTGAGCAGCAAATCATTTCAACCGTGCTGTGCTTCAGATATCTGCAAACCCTGGTCTGTTCCGGTGCTTGAGGACAGGTTTGGGAACCACTGGCCTAAGTTATGCAGCTGGTTCCTGAATTGTCATATCAGATCGCTCTGTGTGCTCAATGTGTAATCTGCCTTTCTGAGCTAAATAAGACAATTAATTTTTAAAAAAACACACATTTACTAGGTGATTCACATAGTCCTAAACCCAAACTCTTTGTTATAGATCTTAAAAGAACTACTGGAAATTAAAGAGAGTTTCAGGAAAAGGACCTTCTCTTATGTTGTGCAGATCCACTTCTCAGTAAGCACAGCCACGACAACAGCGCAGTCACAAAAATACCACTTTTCTTGTTTTCAGATTCCATACAACCCCAGCCTTTTCCATTATTATTTTGGGATAAAATGTAGGGATGGGCCGAACACCCCCATGTTCGGTTCGAACTCGAACGGCCGAAAAGTTCGAATTCGAACTCGAACGTAAAGCAAGTCAATGGGGGTTGAACTTCTGAAAATGAAAGTGCCCTCCAAGAGGACCTATATGTAAGATATTGGCCTAAAAGGGCATATGGGGGTCCAGGTAGTGCCCTGGGGGACAGGAAACAATGAAAAAAAGGTTTAAAAGAAACAAAACGTTTTTAACCCTTTCACTGCGGAGTGCTGAGCCATTTCACCGCTGTGCGCTGAGCTCATTTTTACCGCTTTTGCTTATGTTTAAACTTGATTTGAAGCCATGGGAAATGTTTGACCAACAAGGAGTGGGAAATGTTTGACCAACAAGGAGTGGGAAATGTTTATGAAAACCATAGACTTCAATGTTAAAAATATTCCCATTTTAATCCAATATCTAATAAACCATTTAATATTATATTCTGCAGTAAAGATCTCTTTATTTTTTGATTTTTTTTTAGGATATTTTAAGCATTTTTTTGAATTAATTTTTTTTCCAACTTTCCGCGAATGTCCCGAAAAGTTCACAAATTGTCGAACAGCCGATGTTCAAATCGAACCTCGAACTGATTCGAACCAGCAGCCCATCCCTAATAAAATGTTGAGAAACATCTCCAGCCCTTTGGATGAGCCTCCATCCCTCAATGATTAACATATTTTCTATACTACAGAGACTGTAAGTGATTTTTCATTGAATATTAGAATAATGGGCTCTAATATACTGTATTTACTAGAAGAATCCATTCTCTTTCATTTTTATTTTACTACAAATGCTTCTCATTTTTTCCCCTCCAGATAATATAAAATCATTGTAGGCGCAAAAAAAACCCAAATAATAAGAAATATAGTGAGAATGAACTCTGTCTGCCCTATTTTCCGGGTAGATTTTAATTCAATTAAAAAAAAAGTACAAAGTTTTGCTAGACTTTTGGCAGGTTGAACGCTGTAGCTGAAATATTGATTTTTTTTTTCTTGTAAAATATTTTTTTTCAGGAAGGACCTGAGGGTTTCATGTATTGATTGCGTTTAGTGATAGTTTAATCTCAAACACTTTAGCTGTTCCCAGAGTAGCCTTGATTTCTGTTCGTGCCAATTTTCTCCATCCTTTTCCATCAATATTTTGTCTGCTCTTTTTTGTTTGTTAGTTTTTATCTTTTTTTTTATGTGTAGTTGGACAAAAGTTTGTTTTTCAATGTTTCTTTCAGCTTTTTCAGTTAATACGTGAGATGTTTTACTCATAGCACAGATGATTGCTGAATTTATCTTATTTAAAATGCACCAATCAACCATAATTGAAGAACAGATGCAGTTAGTGGTACCATTGAAAATTCCACTTGCTTTAGGCTGGCCATCCACTGGTTCCATAGTTGGACGACCGACGTGGTCAACCGATTCGAATAGTTTTTTTGTACGTTCTGGGTCAGCAACTGGAAGTGACAATGCAGCAGTGGCGTAGCGTGGGTTGTCAGCACCCGGGGCCAGCCAAGAATAGTGCGCCCCCCCCCCCAACCTGTGGACACGTTATCGATATTGCCCCAGCTCTCACATGGATATTGCCCCAGCTCATGGATTTGCCCCCAGCTCATGGATTTGCCCCAGCTCACACATGGATTTGCCCCCAGCTCACTCATGGATTTGCCCCAGCTCACTCATGGATTTGCCCCCAGCTCATGGATTTGCCCCCCAGCTCACTCATGGATTTGCCCCAGCTCATGGATTTGCCCCAGCTCACTCATGGATTGCCCCCAGCTCATGGATTTGCCCCAGCTCATGGATTTGCCCCCAGCTCATGGATTTGCCCCAGCTCACTCATGGATTTGCCCCCAGCTCATGGATTTGCCCCAGCTCACTCATGGATTTGCCCCAGCTCACTCATGGATTTGCCCCCAGCTCATGGATTTGCCCCCAGCTCACTCATGGATTTGCCCCAGCTCACTCATGGATTTGCCCCAGCTCATGGATTTGCCCCAGCTCACTCATGGATTTGCCCCCAGCTCATGGATTTGCCCCCAGCTCACTCATGGATTTGCCCCAGCTCATGGATTTGCCCCAGCTCACTCATGGATTTGCCCCCAGCTCATGGATTTGCCCCAGCTCATGGATTTGCCCCCAGCTCATGGATTTGCCCCAGGTCACACATGGATTTGCCCCAGGTCATGGATTTGCCCCAGCTCTCACCTGGATTGTTGCCCCAGCTCCGGCAGGGGGTTGAGGGACCCAGATGCCGGGCAGCACGGGAGCGCCTGCCCGATCTTGAACAGTCCGTCCTGTGAAGTGGATGCGGCTGTGTGCGTGCGCAGCCGGTCACGCGGTCCGGCCAGTCAGGTGGTACAGAGACTCAGTACCACCTGATTAGCCGGACCACGTGACCGGCTGCGCACGCACACAGCCGCATCCACTTCACAGGACGGACTGTTCAAGACCGGGCAGGCGCTCCCGCGCTGCCCGGCATCTGGGTCCCTCAACCCCCGGGCCAGTTTTAGGGGCGCGAATGCGCCCCTAACATAACTGTGCCCGGGGCCACGGCCCCCCAGCCCCCCCCACGCTACGCCACTGCAATGCAGGTCGACCAATGGACAAAATGTTGAATGCCGCCGAAAGCCCGCTGGACTGCAGGAGAAAAAAAACCCGCTGCTGAATGCCGCTACACTGCAGAAGAGAAAAAATGTTGCCGAAGACTGCCGGACTGCAGGATAAAAAAAACATACTCTGCTATTCTTCTAAGGCTGGGGTCAGACCAGCGCACTTTTAACGTGCGTTCTGGCGCACATAATTACGGCCGCACTAGCAGCAGATGACGGGCAATGACGGCCAATATACGATGTACGGCCGCACAAAAGTCCGGCCGTGCAACGCAAGTGGAATTTGAACGCATTTTTCTGAGACCGCTGAACCGCTAGTACTGACGTACTGAGTGCGCAGCTGCGGCATAGCGGCGTGTTTGCGTGATTAGGAGATGTCAGACACTGCTAATGTCCAGCCTACATAACGTCCAGACGCAAAAAGAGTTTTATTGACGATCCGTACAAAATCATGACCGACAATGCGCGTCGTCTGACCGTTTTTGCGCATTCCGTGAAAAAATACGTCAATGCGTTCGGACGCACTTTTTCACGTTCGCGGGGAAAAATGCTTTCGTCTGACCCTAGCCTAATAGGTGTTTAAACAAAAAAAAATGGATTAATATGTGTCTAAATAATAAAAAGGTCCTTTAAAAATTAATAAAAAGGTCATTAAAAAAATTAATAAAAAGGTCTGTTACAGAATTTAAAAAAAAACAATTTTTATAAATTTGGGAATCAAAAATTGGTAAAAGAAAAACAAAAATGCAAAAAGGTATACAGAAAAAAATAAATGAATAAATAAAAAGACTTTTTACAGAAAATGAAAAGAATAAACGGTTTAATGAAAAAAATGAAAACGAAAATATTATTTTACATTGAATCCTATGGGATTTGTCTGTTTTACCTGTCGAACTGAACCACTGAAAATCAGGGCATTGTTTCATGTTTGCTGTACCAGGTCGTTCGACAAATCCCATTCAAATGGGAAAGATCGCTAGACTGATATAGTCACTAGTCTGATATAGTCTTTGAAGTCGTCCTATGGAAGTCATAGGCAGTGGATGAGGGTTGAATCTCCTCTGTGTTGTGGGTCTAGTTGGATGACTACGGACTACTTGATAGTCACACGAATACGGACCAAGTGGATGGCCAGCCTTATATGCTTATTTTCCCATTGAAATAACTGGTAGTTAGCAGCCAGTTGCTAAGATGACGATTGGTGTCTATTTCACTCACCGCTGAAAAGAACCAGGAGCAACAAAGAGTCACAGTCACAAAGGGCTGGTGGTAAGCACAAGTACGTAGTTAGACCAAGGACACAGGGAGACGAACGTCTGAAGCGGCCGAGTTTCCTTCTTTTTTTGACACTTGCTATCGTGAGATAAAATTTGGTTCCTCCTGCTATTTTTGTAGCATTTACGGGGAACAAAATTCGGGAGAAGTCAAATTAATTCATAAAAATTTGGCTCAATCTGAAAATTTTAGGCTGCTCCTGAATTAGTGTTTTTTTAGGGTTAGGGTTAGAAATTAGTGTTAGGTTTAGAACTTTATAGTCCTAACCCTATCCACTAATTTCTAACCCTAGCCCTAACAATAATTTCTAACCTTAGCCTTATTTTCTAACCCTAACCCTAAGAAAACACTAGTTTGGGGGCAACGTAACATTTTAAGATGGAACCGAATTTATATGAACGCATTCAACTTCATCCGAATTAATTTCCCAAAAAAATATGCGGAAAAATAGGGAGGAGGAGGCAATTTCAACCACTGACAATCAAAACTTGAAAGTTGTCATTTCACAATAACAACTTGTTGAGAAGACCACTTGTTATCTTGAAATAACATGGAGCAAAGAAAAAAAGATAAATGCAGTCGCTCAAGACTAACATACAGGGCTCTATCTTTATGTGTTTTTACTCAGTAGCGTCACGCTAACCTGTACATTGCACTACAAATTAGTGTTGTTATCCGATACAGTAGACTGTAGGAACCCAATGTGCAGTGAGAACACCTATACTGTGACCTGATTATGGTTATGACATCCCACAATAATACTAGTGGTGACTAGAGATGTGCAATTTCTTTCGATCTGAATTGAAATACAGACGAAATTCACCATTTTCGTTGTTCGGGAGCATTTCCGAAAACGAAATATCGACCACCCGAAATTTCGGATCAATCCAAAATTTCAGATCGATTTGATACGATGATTCGGATCATTTTGACGATTCGAATCATTTCGGCGATTCTGATAATTTCGGGTGATTCGAATCAGTTGATTTTTCGCTTTTTTATGAGTTATTTCATTTTTTATTGCTTATTTAAGAATGGAAAGTAGATTACTACCAATAGAAAGTTTATTTACTTAATTATTCTTTTAGGATTTTAGGCATTTTTTGGGTGACATTTTAGGTTTCCTAACTTTTTTTAAAGAAACTAGGCTTTTTAACCCATAGGTTTCAATGCAGCATATGAATCCACACACTGCCGGGCAGTGCCTCTCTGCGGTATAATTAATGCAGCATATGAATCCACACACTGCGGGGAAGCGTCTCTGTGCGGTATAATTAATGCAGCATATGAATCCGCACACTGCCGGGCAGTGCCTCTCTGCGGTATAATTAATGCAGCATATGAATCCACACACTGCGGGGAAGCGTCTCTGTGCGGTATAATTAATGCAGCATATGAATCCGCACACTGCCGGGCAGTGCCTCTCTGCGGTATAATTAATGCAGCATATGAATCCACACACTGCGGGGAAGCACCTCTCTGCAGTATAATTAATGCAACATATGAATCCACACACTGCGGGGAAGCGCCTCTCTTCGGTATAATTAATGCAGCATATGAATCCACACACTGCTGGGACGCCTCTCTGCGGTATAATTAATGCAGCATATGAATCCACACACTGCTGGGAAGCACCTCTCTGCGGTATAATTAATGCAGCATATGAATCCACACACTGCTGGGAAGCACCTCTCTGCGGTATAATTAATGCAGCATATGAATCCACACACTGCTGGGAAGCACCTCTCTGCAGTATAATTAATGCAGCATATGAATCCACACACTGCTGGGACGCCTCTCTACAGTATAATTAATGCAGCATATGAATCCACACACTGCTGGGAAGCGCCTCTCTGCAGTATAATTAATGCAGCATATGAATCCACACACTGCGGGGAAGCGCCTCTCTGCAGTATAATTAATGCAGCATATGAATCCGCACACTGCTGGGAAGCACCTCTCTGCGGTATAATTAATGCAGCATATGAATCCACACACTGCTGGGAAGCGCCTCTCTGCGGTATAATTAATGCAGCATATGAATCCACACACTGCTGGGAAGCACCTCTCTGCAGTATAATTAATGCAGCATATGAATCCACACGCTGCTGGGAAGCGCCTCTCTGCGGTATAATTAATGCAACATATGAATCCACACGCTGCTGGGAAGCGCCTCTCTGCAGTATAATTAATGCAGCATATGAATCCGCACACTGCTGGGAAGCGCCTCTCTGCGGTATAATTAATGCAGCATATGAATCCACACACTGCTGGGAAGCACCTCTCTGCAGTATAATTAATGCAGCATTTGAATTCGCACACTGCTGGGAAGCGCCTCTCTGCAGTATAATTAATGCAGCATTTGAATTCGCACACTGCTGGGAAGCGCCTCTCTGTAGTATAATTAATGCAGCATTTGAATACGCACACTGCTGGGAAGCGCCTCTCTGCAGTATAATTAATGCAGCATATGAATCCACACACTGCTGGGAAGCGCCTCTCTGTGGTAGAATTAATGCAGCATATGAATCCGCACAATGCCGGGCAGCACCTCTCTGCAGTATAATTAATGCAGCATATGAAGAGAGGCACTGCACGACAGTGTACAAATTCATATGCTGCATTGAAACCTATGGGTTAAAAAGCCTTGTTTCTTTAAAAAGAGTTAGGAAACCTAAAATTTCACCCAAAAAAATGCCTAAAAAATCCTAAATGAATAATTAAGTAAAGAAACTTTCATTCTATTGGTAGTAATCTACTTCCCATTCTTAAATAAGCAATAAAAAACGAAATAACTCATAAAAAAGTAAGAAACCAACTGATCCGAAACACCCGAAATGAGCCGAATTGGCAAAATGAGCCGAATCGCCGAAATGATCTGAATTGCCAAATCAATTCAAATCACCGAATCGAATGTTCTGAAACGAAAGAAACACTGTCCGAAATTATCCGAAATGGAAAAGAACACCCGAAAAAAAAAAAAAAAAAAAAAAAAAAAAAACCTAATGATAACATCAAGCTATCGTCTAGTTGACAAAAGCTGACCTGGTAGACAGATGCTGGTAAATACTCTGATTATGGCATAGCTAATGGTCAGAGGTCAAAAGGGCACATAGCATGCAGAGTAGTCGTTATCGGGGCAGAGGTTACAAGCTGCTGCAAGCTTTTAGAGACAGGATGATTGCAGGTTCACAGAGAGTGCTGACATCAGCAGTCCCTGAGTTTCTCCCCAGCAGGTGGGACAGTCAAAATTTGAGGAAACTCCTCCACTTCACACAGCGATAACAGGCAAAGGTGGCTGGAGGGAGGGGGCACGCCACACAGCCCGACCACTTTAGCTTTTTAAAGTGGTGTGTAGAATATCCCTTTAACCCCTTAAGGACCAATGACGTAACTGTTCCGTCGTAATAAATGCAGTGACTTTAAAGACCCTTAGTCCTTAAGGGGTTAAGGAAATTATAGGTGAAGGCAAAGGCTTCATATATTTACTTGTTAAAGAAAATTGTATTCACACATACCCCCCATTATAATCTCACTCTGCTTGAGGCCAGAAGAAGCAGCAGATCAGGCCACCCTTCTCAGCCTGGGATGAGAGCTGAGTATGGGATTTAATGGGGGGGGGGGGTTAGGGGTGTTAATTAATATTGTAATTGCAGAATCATTTAACACCAGCTTTTAGCAGGTGCCAACTTTTGGCTCTCCACATCTTGACTGTACGTTGCGCCAGCACTTTGTAGTACCTTACTTATCGAAACGCTAATTAATGATGGCACTCCCCATGTTAAGTATAGGATGCGCAAAGTACACAGTAAACTCGCGCAAGCTGTGAGAAGCAAACTGATTTCACCCCAGTGTAGTGTCAGGAATGTAACATGAACGTCCGATGTTAAACTTACTTACCTAGTGCTAATGATTACATCTCAAAACGCTACTTTAGCATCAACTATGGAATAGAGCCCTCAGTATTTGGAATCTGGATGCATATGTTACGGGTAAGGCTAGGGTCAGACTGAGGCAGTGCGAACGCGCGTTCTGGCGCACATAATCACGGCCGCACTAGCAGCAGATGCCAGGCAATGACAGCCAATATACGAAGTACGGTCGCACAAAAGTCCGGCCGCACAACGCAAGTGGAAAATGAACGCATTTTTTCGAGAACGTTAAACCGCTGGTACTGACGTACAAAGTGCGCTGCGGCCGCATAGCAGCGTGTGTGCGTGATTAGGAGATGTCAGACGCTGCTAGTGTGCGGCCAACATAACGTTCAAACAGCCGGATTTCCCTAGACTTCTTTTCACCCCATCGTCATGAAATACGTCCAGAATTGCGCATCGTCTGACCACTTAAGCGTATTCCGTGAAAAAATGCGTGCGCACGCATCGACGTACATTTTGACGGTGGCCGCAGAAAATGCGCTCATCTGTCCCTAGCCTAAAGCCCGGAGTGCAGTTAATCCTAGGATTACCCGGGTGATCCTGACATTACCCAGGCGTAATTAGTAAACGTCAGTAGTGAAATGAAATTGGGGACTTTACTAGGGATGAGCCGAACACTCCGCGAGTTCGGTTCAAGCCCGAACCCGAACTTCCCATTTGTTCGGGACCGAACCCGAACCCGAACTCGAACCCCATGCAAGTCAATGGGGCTGTTGATTCGGTTTTTTAGAGTGCCCTCCAAGAGGGCATATATGCTAGATATTTGCCATAAAAGGTGTATGGGGGTCCGAGTAGTGCCTTGAGGGACAGGAAACAAGGACAAAAAGTAAAAAAAAAAACGTTTTTAAAGGGACAGTGAGTTTTCCATGAAATAAGGGTTAAAAATAAAAACGAAAAATTCCTTCAAATATCGTGCCTAGGAGGTCCCCATAACCTGCCTGTGAGGTGGCAGATTTCTAGGATGTATAGAAATATGTAAAAACCAAAAAATGACATTTCAAATGACGGTAAATGCTTTTCCTTTAATCTATCCATAAACAACTGCTTGGGGCGGCAGTCTGTATGGAAAGAGGAGACATTTTCGGACACACAGACAAAGTTTACAGATTTTTTGGCGGTGAAAAGCAGGAGAATGGAAAATTCTAGACCAAATAGCCGATTTGGAAAGTGAGATAAATGGGAGAATTTTTCTGGTTTGGCTATTTTGACCTAGAATTTTCACTTCTCCAGTTATTCTCCTGCTTTTCACTGCTCTCTGAATAACCATGTGAATGTTTAATCCCGAGGTGAAAAATAACATTGCTTTGGATTTTTTTCAAACACCAGTTAACCACTTGGCTGCTATGGACGCGCTCAGCGCGTCCAGCCAAGTGGTTCTCCTGTGCTATGGACGCGCTGAGCGCGTCCATGCACAGGAGGCAGCAATCCGCCGGATTCCGGCGGATTGCTGCGCCCCCTGGTGCGGGCTGACATCTTGGATGTCAGCCCAGCACTCCGGGACCCCGGCGGAGCAATTAGATGTCATTGCGGCGGTGCGATGACATCTAATTCAGGCGCCCCCCCGGCATGTGCGGAGGAAGCGCCTGAAAGGGAGGGGGAGGTCCTTCGGACCTCTCTTCCTCCCGATCGCCGGCGGCAGAGGGTTAATCCAGGCACCATTTGAAAGGGCACAGCCTGTCCTTCCAAACAGTGGCTGTGATTAACCCCTGGGGAGCCGGATCACGAATCGGCGCTGAAAAGCGCCGGATCGTGATCCTCTCCTGGAGCTGGCTGACATCTTGGATGTTGGCCAAGCCTCCAGGAACTCCCCCTGAGGACTGGCGTCATCGTGCATAGCACGATGACGCCAGTCCTGGAGTTAACCCCTAGCTGCCACCAATGGTGGAGATAGGGGGTTCCAATGAACCCCCTATCTCCCGATCCGTGGCAGCTAGGGGTTAATGTTTCATATCGTTGGATCGGCCAGAGCATGGCCTTTCCAAGGATACCAAACATGAGCATGAAAAATGTTTTTTTTAAAAAATTAAAAATAAAAATAAAAAATAAAAATATTTTAAAAAAATTCTAAAAAAAAAATAAACAAGTTTTTTTTGTTTTTGTTTTGTTAATGCAGCAATATTGTTCCCATTTCAATTATAATGTGAACATTAATGCTGCACTAATGATTTTTGTATGCGGTGCGTTTGTTAAAAAAAGCGAATTTTTCCCCAAAAAAAATGTAACGAGACCCCATTTCTAATTTTTTTAACAAGCGCACCCCATACAAAATATAACCGCAAACGATCGCATGTTAAAATGTGAAAAAACCACTTTACACATAATAAATTATTGAAAATTCTAATTTTATTGCATTTTTTGTTATAATATACAGACATGACATAACGTATACATATAATAATGACATATTATGAATCTTCCAAGTCTGCCGGAAAGAACGATATATATAATATGTCTGGGTCATATATCAAAATATGGCTACAAAACGCGGTTAAACATGATGAGCGAAAGCGGTAAAAATGACCTCAGCACAGAGGTGTGAAAAGCCTCAGCAGCGAAAGGGTTAAATGCAGCATATTAGGATGTTTTAGGGAAATTAATTCTCAAATCTCAATCAGAAGCAGACACCACCCCACCCTCAGTATAGTGTACAATGTATCAAATTGATTACCAGACTAAAAACACCTGGTGTTATGCCCGTTTGTGAACAGAGGTCATTTAGAGTTGATAATCTTTCCACGTACACATTAGTTTTTAATTCAATATCTAATAAACCGTTGCTTACAATATTCTGTGGTAAAGAGTCTCTTTATTTCTAGATTTTTTTAGTATTTTTTTAAGCATTTTCTATACTTTTTTCAAAATTTCTTTTTTTTTTCGAACTCGAACCGAACACACCCAAAAAGTTCGAAATTCGCGAACTTTCGAACTGCCAAAGTTCGGGTCGAACTCCGAACCGTCCGAACCCGAACAGCTCATCCCTAGACTTTACCCAGGTAATTTGCAAAGTATCCAGAGGCCTCTGGGTACTCCGCTTTTCTGCACTGTTTTATCCGGGTAATTCGCACATTACCCTAGTGTTGCTAGATAAAGTGTGACGTGCAACGAAACATCGTACTTTATCCGGGTAATCTGCAAAGTATCCAAACGCCTCTGGGTACTCCACTTTTCTTGGGTTTTCAGCGAGTTACAAATGACTGAATTCCGAGGATTACTCGGGTAAAGCTGCAAACTGTTATCTGACCGATAACAAAAGTGTGGTTTGTTGTTATTATTAAATTGTATCCACAGTCACAAACCTCACTAAATAACCGTCATGTAACTCTGTGCATTAATTGGTTTAAAATTAATTTATGAAGATAAAGATATTATATAAAGAGTAACCTGATGGTTATTATGCTTTATAAATTATATATAAGCACATGACACATAATAAAGATCATGTAACTCTTTCACATTCATAGAAGAAACATATCCTGTTACTCTGTATATTCATTATATCCTGTTACTCTGTATATTCATTCTATCCTCAATACATTTTAATGTTTGTCTTTTGCCATTTTCATTGAGAATATCCATAGATAATAGCAAAATTCACTGTTACCCAAGCGGGGTTGCATGCTCTGCAGATTACCCAGGTGAAGCTGTGGATAGTCCTCAGATTACCCGGGTGAAGCTTCAGACTTGCACATTATCCGGGTAAAGTGCGGATTTTTCAGCTCTTCCAGACTGTTACCCAAGGGCAATTGGTTAGTCCTAAGATTACCCAGGTAAAGTCCAAAATTTTTATTTTTTTGCAGCTTTACCCAGCAGTTTTGTGTAATGTTAGGATTACCCGGGTAATCCTAGGATTAACCACACTTTGGCCTTTACCCGTAACACATACAACTGATGTACAGAACGACGTCAGGACATCCATACACTCTTTAAGGATTGCTATGGTGAAGGCAGGGGTCAAGTCAAGCAGGAATGTGTGAAATCATAGTTCCTCCACTATGTTTGCAGGAGGAACAGAGTTCCCATTTGGCCCACACACTGAAAACTTAATTTTTGAGGTTTCAGATATATATTTCCATTTAAGCCACAAGAAATCTATGATATTTTTATTATTTATCCTAAAACCCCAAGGTGGGTTTCGAATTTCTGTGTGACCTAATGGCAGTGTGAAAATGATCACTTAGGAGGAGGTAGGCACAAATCTTTGTGGATTCCCACACTTCTTTACGTTGGACTTGACCCTTGGTGAAGTCACCTCCATTTATATCCTGAACAAGACTTTATTGAGCCACAGAGAAACATTTTATTACGTTATAGGCTTCAAGGAACGTCTTCTTAGTTTATTCTAACCCAATAACTTTGTGGCAACCTGGTATTGGAGGTGTTAATATATGAAGTGCCACACACTTTTGTTTAGTAAAAGTTTAGCACTGAAATAAAAACCATTACATGAGGATCTAGGAAAAGACTGAAATGTTGAAGCTGTTATTCACACCTTTCGCTAAGAGCCGTCATTAGACAATGGGGAATTAGCAAAGCGCTTTTCTTCAGATTCTAATTTGTTTTTAATTACTTGTCAAAAGGAAGGCTTCTTTTTAATTGATCAAGCTGCTAGGAAAAATATCATTTAAATTGCTATGGAAGAAGAACTAATTGTCAAATATCTAAAAATACTAGAGTATCATATATTTACTGTATCTTGTTGCACTGTATCAGTGATGGCGAAAATTGGCAACCCAGCTGTTTTGGAAGTACCAGAGTTATTCAAAGAGAATCGAAAAGTCACTGCACGTTCGGTGACTTTTCGTTCTCTTCAATTCGGTGCGATTTGGCGATCCCATTTCGGTGACCCTGCGGTGTATTCAGCAAGCACCACAGGGCTGCCGTAATGCAGGGAAAAGCCGCTGAAAATCCGCCGAACACTCACCGCAAAAACAAGGCGAACGCACACAGAAACCCGCAAAAACATCTAGATTAACCCTGCCGAACATGCCAGAGGAACCCGAGCATGAGCCGATCACAGCGCAGAGCAGCCACTGGAAACAACCGACACCGAAGACGAATGGAGTGAAAAAAAACAGTACGCTTAAGGCTAGGGTCAGACTAACGCATTTTTCACGTTGTCCGTGAAAAAGTGCGTTGAACGAATGGACGTATTTTTTCACGGAATACGCGATAGTGGTCATACGATGCGCAGTTTCATCCGTGATTTTGTACGGATCATCAATAAAACACTTTTTGGGTCTGGACGTTATGTTGGCCGGACATTAGCAGCGTCTGACGTCTCCTAATCACGCACACACGCCGCTATGCGGCCGCAGCGCACTCTGTACGTCAGTACTAGTGGTTTCACGTTCTCGAAAAAATGCGTTTGTTTGCCGCTTGCGTTGCGCGGCCGCACTTTTGTGCGACCGTACTTCGTATATTGGCCGTCATTGCCCGGCATCTGCTGCTAGCACGGCCGTGATTATGTGCGGCTGCACGCGCGTTCGCACTGCCTCAGTCTGACCCTAGCCTGAATGTTTGAAAAGTGAAACGCTGTTTGCAAAGAAACTACTGAGCGAAAATGTCTGAAATTTACATATAAGATCCAATGAATGATAATAAAAAGGGCTGTTACAGAAAAAAGAAAAAAACTTTCCAAAAAAAAAATCGGAAATAATTTTTTCCAAAAAAATCCCGAAAAATGCTTAAAAGATCCTAAAAAGATCTAACAATAAAGAGACTTTTTAGTGCAAAATATTATAATCAACGGTTTATTAGATATTGAATTAAACGGGAATATTTTTAACATTGAAGTCTATGGGATTCGCCTGAATAAACCTGTGGCATGAAACCACCGAATGGCAGGGAAATTCAGCAACTTTTCACTGCTGGTTTGTGTTCTCTGAATAGACGAAGCATTGCTTCTCTATGCGGATTCACTGCCCTCGAACAGACAACGAACAGGCACCGTATGTGCAGGCAATTCGCCAACATTTGGTGAACTGCCTGCTCTCTGGATAGCCGAATGGCCAGGAAAGGTAACCGAATGCTGAATTTCAGCGTTCGATTACCGTTCGCCAGCAATTCGGAGCTCTTTGAATAACCCTGTACAAATTCCATGATGCCTAGCCGTCCTTAAAGCTGTTGGAGCATCATGGGACATGTAGTTTCAAAACATCTGGGGTGCCAAAGGTTCACCATCGCTGTGCTATATATGGCACCCTGGCCCATGCCCAATCTTACTATCTATAATGATGCAAAATGCAAGTAAGCAGACTATGTATATAGGCTTTACGTAAACCTATCTGGTCTAACTGATGAATCTCAGCTTGGAGAGTGTGAACCTACACGTCACGACCAAATGAAGTATCAACACCAGTCAGGGTGTTGGGACGCTATCTACTAAGACCTTCTTGCAGAAATATCCCAGTCAAGATATCATCAATCTAGACCAGGGATCTCAAACTCTGGCTGCACAGATGTTTATTGCCTACAAATCCCAGAATTCGTTGAATGCAATAAATGGCCAGAGAATCATGGGAGGTGTAGTTCAGAAACATCTGGGGGGGGGGAGCTTGAGAGCCCTGATCTAGACAATACAATGATAGCGCAATGATTTCAACAATATTGGTATAAGCCATGGGTTTCTAACCACTCAGCAGTAAAAGACAGGGGATGTGAGGCTAGAAATGAAGTGTATGTAGGTGTAGGTCTCAGGTAGTGTGGCCAGTTGACATGGCCACTATATACAGGGTGATTCTTAAAGACCGGAATCCACAGTTTTCATAATAGATCGTAAAACAAATGAAAGGAAATGAAAGGAGATATACGGAAATATACGTCCTCTTAGGTTGTGCACATCCTAGCACAGCACATGGTGAAAGTGCCCACTAGGTGGCAACATAGTAATAATGATAGCACAGCCACGATAGCCATGAGTCAGTTGCAACAATCCAGAGTTTCTTTGCTTTCTAAGAATCTGTGGCCACCCGATCTCTTGATCTTACCTGGCCAGTCTTGTTTTGTGGTTATATCTGAAGGAACGTTTGTACCTTAACAAGCCCTGCATGACTGACACCTTATCAAATAATTAGGAATTAATCCAAGACATTGATGATGCACTAATGAGACGCAGCAATATAGCAATATGCAACGCTGCATCAACATGGTCCTAAGAGAAAATGGCAGCCACTTGCTGTGACGGGATGTGGTCAAAAGAAGAGGAGGTCCGTTTCCTCAAACTGTAATTCATTTCCATTCTTTTAGTCATTTGTTTATGACCTATAATAAAATGAATGGGTTTAGGGCTATAAGAATAACCATATGCTTCTGAGGATCAATATAGGGTTGAAATGATCTTGCCCAATGATCTTGCCCAAGTTCCACCATCTGGTCAACTGATTATTCTTCAGTTTCTATATTCTGATTTATCTGCAATGAGTGCCATCGAGAGAGCCATGAGCATGGTTTACACATGTTCAAAGATATGCTGTAGATATTCATCTCATATAATTCAAAATACATTTTCCATCAACCATTGATTACATAACCATCCGTAATTTGAGATGTAATTTCCATATAATGCAGTCACTGAGTCTATCAAACATAATTTTCGAGTGTTGATGAGTGTGGATAGAATAATCTGTTGAGCAGTTTTTAAATGCAACTCTAATATTTCCGGCTAACAATAAACTAGTCGAGAGGCACAGTGAATAATTTCCTTTAACACTGAGATGGAGTGATGGGAGTACCTGTAGAGATACGAACTTCGATTGGCTCCTTGTACCGCATGCTCTTCATCCCCTTGTTTTGATCACAAACTGTCAGTGTTGAAAATTGAATCTAAAATTCAAGAGGGGTTATTCAGAGAGATCCAAAATGTCACCGGATGCTGAAATTCAGCGTACGGCCATTCGACTATTCAGAGAGCAGGCAGCTCGCCAAATTTTGGCGAACTGCCTGCAATTACAGTGCTGTTCAACAACAGTGAAATCCCCCATAGAGAAGCAATGGTTAATCTATTCAGAGACACTGAACAGCAGAGAAATGTTAGTGAAATGCCCAGTTGTTCGGTGCTTTCATTCGGCAGGTTTATTTAGGCTTCAATGTTAAAAATATTCTCGTTTTTATCCAATATCTAATAAACCGTTTATCATTTGCGGATTCATATGCTGAATTATACTGCAGAGAGGCGCTGCCCGGCAGTGTGCGGATTCATATGCTGAATTATACTGCAGAGAGGCGCTGCCCGGCAGTGTGCGGATTCATATGCTGCATTAATTATACTGTAGAGAGGCGCTTCCCAACAGTGTGCGGAATCATATGCTGCATTAATTATACTGCAGAGAGGCGCTTCCCCGCAGTGTGTGGATTCATATGCTGCATTAATTATACTGCAGAGAGGCGCTTCCCAGCAGTGTGTGGATTCATATGCTGCATTAATTATACCGCAGAGAGGAGCTTCCCCGCAGTGTGCGGATTCATATGCTGCATTAACCCCTTAAGGACCTCTGACGTACCCTGTACGTCCTGAACTCGGGTCTCCCTTAGACCCGCGGACGTACAGGGTACGTCAGCGGCGCCTAATCCCCCTCCCGCCCGATACTCACCTCCCTCGCCGGATCCCACGGCGATCTGGCAGGGAGGAAGCCTGCCCATGTGATTTACATGGGCAGGCGAGGCTGATGACGTCGCCACGCTGCGTGGTGACGTCATCAGCAGGCATCCCCATGCTTTTCAATGGAGGGGAGGGGGGGGCTCCTTCGGAGCCCTCTATCTCCCCAACCATTGAAGCTAGGGAGATGCCGTTTGCACCGCTGGAGAGGGGAGAGCCTCCCCTTTCCAGCGGTGTATGGCATTAACCATTTCGCCGCCGGATCACGTTGCGGCGCCAATTGGCGCCAAAACGCGATTCAAACCTGGAGGGGGGCTGACATCTTGGATGTCAGCCAAGCCTCCAGGTCCCCCCCACCCACTGACAACCTCACCATATGTGTGAGGGGTAATCTCTTATTTTAGCGTCTTTTATTCAGACCATCAAGCCAATTTAGTATTTTAGCGTCTTTTATTCTCAGAGCTGCTGCTGTGAAGTCAATATTTATACAATGTTGCAAGAAAGCTTTGAGTTTCTCCTCCCATACCAAGTTTTACTGACTCAACAAATTCACTGCTATAGGTATTTTACAGAATTGTTGTATTTTTCCTCAAACCATTACACAAAACTACCTTAAATAACTGCTGTTATTAACCCCTAAATAACTGCTGTCATTAACCCCTAAATAACTGCTGTCATTAACCCCTAAATAACTGCTGTCATTAACCCCTAAATAACTGCTGTCATTAACCCCTAAATAACTGCTGTCATTAACCCCTAAATAACTGCTGTCATTAACCCCTAAATAACTGACGTTATTAACCCCTACACTATTGAGTTATTTCACCTTTCACAGTTTTGTGCTCAAGGTTTTTTTTCTCCACATGGTTGAAATGGGTTAACGCTCAGACTATACAGTATATCACATTGTGTATTAATTTAGCTTTTTCTCTTAATGCCATTTTAGGGGTTAATGGATAGGCTACATGCTTCAGTGTATACATTTCATGTTTTCCCTTGATTACCGCCATTTTATGGGTTAACGTGTAGGCTCTGGCCCAGAGTGGCCATCGGGCATGCTGGGCATTTGCAGCTAGCCTCTCGGGCCAGACGGCCCTCATCATAACCAGCCGCACTGAGAGGCAGCCTAGGCTGACTTTAAGATCGCATCCGAAGCACCCTATGACCTGGCCGCCGGCCCCCGCTGATTAGGTCACAGGGCACGGCGCATGACGTCCGCTGCCCTATGCCCTTGCGGCAGACGTCACGCAACGCACTATGTGACCAAGTCAATGGGGGCTCCCTCTGATTAGGTCACAGGGCACGCTGCGTGACATCAGCCGCCAGGCCTAGGGCGGCACATGGTGCACCCTGTGTCGGAATCAGAAGGGGCCAGTTGCCATAGAAGTTCGCAGGGCCACAGCTCCACAGTAATGTGCAGTGTTTACTATGGAGCTCTGACACCTTCCTAAACACTGCACGTTACTGTGGTGCTCTGTGACACCCTCCTAACCTGTAAACCAAATTGTCGTATTGTGTCCAGAACAGTTGAATGAAGGGGCATGCCCATAAGCAATGGCGCAAGTCGGCCTGGGCACCCTGACATTTTAAACAGTTTGCGGTAGGCGATAGTCCAGCCCGAGCTGTTCTGTTGGGCGCCATATATGCTTGATGGAGTATTCTATAGAACATATCCCAGTAGTTAGCCGAAGGGAGGGAGCGTCTGGATAGTAAGGTGGACCCTATCAAGTCATGCACGGAGAGCTCCATCTAGTTATTGCTGCCCACGGGAGCTTGGTAGGTAGCGAAGATTGCAAGAGCGTGTAAGTAGCAGAGGTAGAGGGGGGACAAAGGTGGGCTAGTAAGTGCGTGTCCAGTGGATTAGCTAGATCATTAGGGGATAGTGCGCTTAATTGGGTAAGGAGAAATTGTTTTATTTGTAAATAAAATACCGGGTGTATGTCTAGGAGGTGCAATTTGGTCCTTTAGGGTCGTATAAGAATACGGCACGCTCGATACTCCATCAATGTAATGATGAAGATGGGTAAAACCACGTTGAGCCAAGGTGTGAAAAATCGGAGCAGGGGAGACGTTTTGAATGTGAGGGTTGTGAAGGATAGGGGACCACAAAGACGTTTTCCAGGTCAACTGAAGGAGCTTGCGAATCTTGATCCAAGCTACTTTCGTAGAGTAAAATAATGGATTAGAGCGCAGGCTGGGGGGGGGGACAATGGGCGAGCTTTGGTGAAGGAACGCCAATAGGGAAGATGAGGGGAGCAATGCCTGTCCGACCTGTAAGGGTACAAAGTGTGAAGTGCCATTCAACCAGTCAGCAGCATAACGGTATAGGGCCGCTAAATTATAATCAAATATGTTTGGGAAATTAATACCTCCCTTATCTAGCGGCTGTTGGAGCGCGGGGAGTGGAATGCGTGCTCGTTTACCTTGCCGAATGAATGCCGCATATTGCCTATGTAATATACGCAGGTCTGTGGGTTTCAAGAATAGAGGCAAGACCTGCAGAGGGTAGAGCATTTTGGGGAACAAGGTCATTTTAATGAGTGCGGCCTTTCCTAAATAGCACAGAGGGAGAGAACTCCACGCCAACAAGAGCTGCTTAGTTTGGGTTAAATGAGGGTAAATATTGAGACTATATAAGTGTGACAGGTCCGCCGGTAGGACGATCCCATGGTATTTAATGGAAGGTGTGGGGATCCATGAAAAGGGAAACTGTCTGAGCCAGTCGCCCTGCGGTTTCGGTCCCAGGGGCAAAGCAATAGTCTTAGTGTAATTAATTTGGAAACCGAGGCCACGTGAAATGAATCAAATCACGTCGATAGTGGATGCCGGGTTCGAAAGAAACAGGAGCAGGTCATCTGCAAAAGCTACCACTTTCAGAGTTACAGAGGACAAACTAATACCAGTGATTGCCGGGCATGTCTCTGATGCGGAGGAGGGGTTCCAGGGCGAGTTTAAACAGTTATGGCAATAAGGGGCACCCCTGTCTGGTTCCCCTCTCTAGCACGAAGGGGGCAGAGTGGAGTCCATTCGCGGTGACCACTGTGGAAGGGTTTCGGTAGAGCGCGCAAAATCGGGTTAAGAACAACTTCTCAGAGTGGTGGAACTTAATAAATCTCTCTAAGCCCAGGATATCCTGTTGAACGCTTTATCGGCGTCACAACTCAATAGAAGATTGGAGGCGTGGGGAGTAAGGGAGGAGGACCATATGGCCGCTATAGCCTTGCGTATGTTCGTAGTAGAATGTCGGCCAGAAAGAAAGCCAGTTTGTTGGGGCCCACAAGACGTGCGAGAGGTCGCTGTAGGCGGCAAGCCATAATAGTGGAGAGCAGTTTCAGGTTGGTTTTTAACAACGCGATGGGCCGGTATGAGGTGCAAGGTTCCTCCCCTTGCAAAATATTGTTATAAAAGGGAGACCAAGTGTGGGATCACTGCGCCCGAAAGGAGCTTCTAATATTCCACCCCAAACCCGTCCCGTATTTGAGTGAGATGATCGCGTTACGGACGTCAGTGTGTGTAATAGGTGCTGAGAGTGCATCACGGTCGGTCAGGGACATCTTTGGAATCTGCGCTTTATGGAAAATGTTCAATTGTGCCGGACAATCGTCAGGGCCCGCCTTGTAGAAATCAGCAAGATGGGTGGCTGGCAGCGGAGGGGAACAGACGTGCCTGGACGGAGCTCCTTGAGATGGTGCCTTGTTGGGGGCATTTTGGCTGGATACCTCCGTCTTTTCTCCAGTATTGGAGCTCCTCTGCGGCTAGCCATCGGCCGTGTATGGTCTGGAGCCTGTTTAGTCCCCCGCTCCGGACCACAGAGACTCGAGGCCTGGCCCGTTGATCCCCAGCTACAGCATCTCCCTGGCGTCCATTTTGTGGCCTACCACGCAGCATGGACCTCAGCTCAGCGGCGGTGCCAAACTTAAGCAGCCTGTCACCCTTGGATGATGCCGTGATGTGGTCTGTGGAGACAGAGGGCCCCCATCTCTCAGCCGCCAGGATTTCACCACAGGTGCTGCAGTTGCGGGGTTTGGAGGTCGGATACGGGCGCCGTCGTCCCCTCCCCTCCCCCCCCGTGATAGTGGATGCTGGACTGGCGGCCGCACCAGCAATATACACCACAGGCCGAGTTCTATATAAGTTTGTACTGCGCTACAGTACATAGCAGGATGGAAGCGCACCAGAAAAACACCTGATGGCAGACACAACAGACAGGGGTACAGAGAGAGAACAATCGTGATAACAAACCTGGTCAGCAACGTGTAGACACTTGTACTGCGCTACTATATGTGGCAGGATCAATAGCACACACCAGCAGCAGATACACCAGATGGGCACAGAGAAAGAGAATAGTCGTATAGGCAGGCAAAATCCACAACAGATCGGGTCCTCAAAACAAAGCAGGGTCAGTAACGAGTATACACAATATTTCAGTAAAGCAGCGATGCGGGAATGAAACTCCACGGCAAGGCAAGGCATACAGCGCGCGCTCCTGATTTAAGAGTCCCGGCGGCTCCGTGTCATCACGCCGTGCCCTGCCCCCTGATCAGCCACAACTGCGCCGGGTACCGCTGGAGCTACTGGCACTCGGCCAGCCGGCAGCACCATGCGTCCGGGGCCCACCCGATCGCCACCCGGGGCCCTGGATGTCACACTGTCACAGCGAACCCAACACCAGCTCTTAGCCAAAACTGGTAGACTGCCCCCCCCCGAAACCTGTGTCTGGATCCAACCCTAGTGACGCCACTGCTCCCTCCACCACAATGGCAGACTTGCCCATTTCTCCAGTCCTTCAAGAAGTCTCTGAAAACGCATTACTATAGAGAAGCCTATCGGCTCACTCCATGATCCCCCACTGCACATTTCTTGCTCCATCTTCCCATTCAGTCCTCATGCAACACGCTAGTTCAAATACCCTATTCATCCTCACCTAATGTGTCACCCTCTCCTCTTAGATTGTAAGCTCTCGAGCAGGGTCCTCCCTCCTTCTGTTCCGTGTCTAACATATATGTATATTTGTTACTCTGTTTCCCCAATTGTACAGCACTAAGGAATTTGTTGGCGCTTTATAAATACTTGTAACTGTAACTAATTCAACAAAAGGCAACAGATTTTGCCTCTTCTTTTGATTTGAGCGTGGAGAAAAACAGTTGATTTTTTTAAAATAATTTTTTGTTTTGTTAGCCTCAAAACAAAAATTTAAATAGTAATTTTGGAATGTTTCTTTTTAGTTTGTTTGGGGGGGGGGTAGGGGCGCTCCACATTTCTGTGCCTACAGGCTCCTGAGGTGCAAATCCGGCCCAGCATAGAGGTGGATTGTGATTTCTGTCGTGTCTATAGTGCCTCCACCCAGGCAGAATTCAGTCCAGTGTTCCCATGTCCCCCTATAAGGTATATGAGACCCTCTTGGTGTGTCTAGGCTTCCTAATATAAGTGTAAAATACCGACAATAATTAAATACGCTAAAATACTTCATAGAGGTGGATTGTGTTTTCTGTTGGGTCTATAGTGCCTCCACCCAGGCAGAATTCAGTCCAGTGTTCCCATGTCCCCCCCCTATAAGGTATTTGAGACCCTCTTGGTGTGTCTAGGCTTCCTAATATAAGTCTAAAATACCAACAATAATTGAATACGCTAAAATACTTCATAGAGGTGGATGGTAATCTCTGTTGGGTCTATAGTGCCTCCACCCAGGCAGAATTCAGTCCAGTGTTCCTATGTCCCCCTATAAGGTATACGAGACCCTCTTGGTGTGTCTAGGCTTCCTAATAGAAGTCTAAAATACCAACAATAATTAAATACGCTAAAATACATCATAGAGGTGGATTGTGATTTCTGTTGGGTCTATAGTGCCTCCACCCAGGCAGAATTCAGCCCAGAGTTCCCATGTCCCCCTATAATGTATATGATACCCTCTTGGTGTGTCTAGGCTTCCTAATATAAGTGTAAAATACCGACAATAATTAAATACGCTAAAATACTTCATAGAGGTGGATTGTGTTTTCTGTTGGGTCTATAGTGCCTCCACCCAGGCAGAATTCAGCCCAGTGTTCCTATGTCCCCCTATAAGGTATATGAGACCCTCTTGGCGTGTCTAGGCTTCCTAATATAAGCCTCAAATACCGGCAATAATTAAATACGCTAAAATACTTCATAGAGGTGGATGGTAATCTCTGTTGGGTCTATAGGGCCTCCACCCAGGCAGAATTCAGTCCAGTGTTCCCATGTCCCCCTATAAGGTATATGAGACCCTCTTGGCGTGTCTAGGCTTCCTAATATAAGTCTAAAATACCGACAATAATTAACCCATTAAGGACCACTGACATACATAGTCTGGGGAATTTTCCTCAGGATGTACTAAGGACGTATGGTCCTTTTAACTTCTCCTTCCTCACTATACTCACCTCTCTGGCCAGGCTCCCACGATGGTCTGGCATGCTTGATGGCTGCCCCATGTATTTATGGGGCCCGGCCGTGGCGATGGCACCCCCCCCAGCGCCAGCATTGTTAAATGTGAAACAAACAGCTCCACATAGAAACAACAACTCCACATAGAAGAGAAAGAGCAGCACCGCTGATGAGGGCACAGTCTGCCCTTTTCAGTGGTGGCTCTCTTTAACCCCTTAGGTGCCGAATCGTTATTCGAACTCGGAAGTGGCTGACATCTTGGATGTCAGCCAAGCCTCCTAGTCATCTCCCCATCCACTGACGTCGCCGCCCTATGTGCATTTACATTAGTCGGCCAGTTAACTCACTAGCTGCCAAGTGGTGCTAGGGGGATCTTTGGATCTCCCAATCCAAAGCAGCAAAAAAAACAAAAAAACTCGAGTATAATAAAATAGGACTTTAATTGACGTTTAAACATGATGAGCATAAAAGAGTCAACATGAGCTCAGCGCACAGAGTTGAAATGGCTCAGCACTGAAGGGGTCAAAAGGAAAAACATGTAAAAATTTTGTTTTTCTAATCTCAGTTTTTGATTTTGGGGATTAAATTTTGAGAAAGTGTGGGTTATCCATTTTTTTCATCATATTTCTTAAATTTTATTTAAAGTAAATTATTCGATATGATACACAAACGGTGCAGAAACGTAAAAAACAGCAGTGGGCACTTACGGACAGACAATCGTAACACTGCCTGGTCACTAAGGGGTTAAATACGCCAAAATACTTCATAGAAATGTATGGTAATCTCAGTTGTGCAGGGAAAGCCTAACAGTAGCTTTTTTTCAAGCTGTCAGTGCAATTACTTCAACTTGCAACATTGTGTTTATAAACATTTGTTGCAA
The DNA here is from genome assembly GCA_009667805.1 of Leptobrachium leishanense. Taxonomy (NCBI): domain Eukaryota; kingdom Metazoa; phylum Chordata; class Amphibia; order Anura; family Megophryidae; genus Leptobrachium; species Leptobrachium leishanense. The sequence continues at coordinate 420,918,560 of CM019064.1, read as the reverse complement.
AGTGTTCAGCAGTGGCTGGAATTTAAGACGCTTGATTCTTCCATAGGGAATTAAAGACGCTAAAATAAGAGATTACCTGTGTGAGGATGTCAGTGGGCCAGTTAACCCTCTAGCTGCCATGTAGAGATAAGGGGATCCTAAGGATCCCTTTATCTCCCGATCCATGGCAGCTAGATGGTCATATTTGCCATCATTTGAAAGGCCTGATTATGGCCTTTCAAATGATACCAAACATGACCAGGTTTGGTTTTAAAAAAAAATTAAAAAAAATTATTAAATAAAAAAAAATAATAAAAAAAATTAAATAAAATAAAAAAATGTTTTTTTTTTTTCAAGTTTTTTTGTCTGGGGGGAGTTTAATTAAATAGGACCTAGGCTGTCATCTAAAAATAAATAGCACAAAATGGTCAGAATGAGCGCAGCGCACATAGGTGAACTGTCTCAGCAGTGAAGGGGTTAAAAAGCAAACGCATGTAAAAATTGGGTATTTCTAGTCTCGGGACAAAATTTTAAACCTATTTAGCTGGGGTCGTTTTGGGTGGTTGTAGATTTTGGGGATTAAATTACAAAAAAGTGTGTTTTTACCATTTTTTCCCTCAAATTTCATATTTTGTTTTATAGTAAATTATACGATATGATGGAAATAATGGTATTTCTAGAAAGTCCATTTAATGGCGGGAAAAAGGGTGTATAATATGTGTGGGTTGAATAAACGAGTAAGAGGAAAATTTGACCTAAACACTAACAGCACAGAAACGTAAAAACAGCAGCGGTCACTAAAAGACGGATTTGTGTAAAACCGCCCGGTCACTAAGGGGTTAATTATACTGCAGAGTGACGCTTCCCAGCAGTGTGTGGATTCATATGCTGCATTAATTATACTGCAGAGTGATGCTTCCCAGCAGTGTGTGGATTCATATGCTGCATTAATTATACCGCAGAGAGGCGCTGCCCGGCAGTGTGTGGATTCATACGCTGCATTAATTATACCGCAGAGAGGGGCTCCCCAGCAGTGTGTGGATTCATATGCTGCATTAATTATACTGCAGAGAGGCGCTTCCCAGCAGTGTGTGGATTCATACGCTGCATTAATTATACCGCAGAGAGGCGCTGCCCAGCAATGTGTGGATTCATATGCTGCATTAATTATACTGCAGAGAGGCGCTTCCCAGCAGTGTGCGGATTCATATGCTGCATTAATTATACTGCAGAGAGGCGCTTCCCAGCAATGTGTGGATTCATATGCTGCATTAATTATACTGCAGAGAGGCGCTTCCCAGCAGTGTGTGGATTCATACGCTGCATTAATTATACCGCAGAGAGGGGCTCCCCAGCAGTGTGTGGATTCATATGCTGCATTAATTATACTGCAGAGAGGCGCTTCCCAGCAGTGTGTGGATTCATACGCTGCATTAATTATACCGCAGAGAGGCGCTGCCCAGCAATGTGTGGATTCATATGCTGCATTAATTATACTGCAGAGAGGCGCTTCCCAGCAGTGTGTGGATTCATATGCTGTATTAATTATACTGCAGAGAGGCGCTTCCCCGCAGTGTGCGGATTCATATGCTGCATTAATTATACTGCAGAGAGGCGCTTCCCAGCAGTGTGCGGATTGGATTCATATGCTGCATTAATTATACTGCAGAGAGGCGCTTCCCCGCAGTGTGTGGATTCATATGCTGCATTAATTATACCGCAGAGAGGCGCTTCCCCGCAGTGTGTGGATTCATATGCTGCATTAATTACCCTGCAGAGAGGTGCTTCCCAGCAGTGTGTGGATTCATATGCTGCATTAATTATACTGCAGAGAGGCGCTTCCCCGCAGTGTGTGGATTCATATGCTGCATTAATTATACCGCAGAGAGGCGCTTCCCAGCAGTGTGTGGATTCATATGCTGCATTAATTATACTGCAGAGAGGCGCTTCCCAGCAGTGTGTGGATTCATATGCTGCATTAATTATACTGCAGAGAGGTGCTTCCCCGCAGTGTGTGGATTCATATGCTGCATTAATTATACCGCAGAGAGGTGCTTCCTAGCAGTGTGTGGATTCACATGCTGTATTAATTATACCGCAGAGAGGCGCTTCTCAGCAGTGTGTGGATTCATATGTTGCATTAATTATACTACAGAGAGGTGCTTCCCCGCAGTGTGTGGATTCATATGCTGCATTAATTACCCTGCAGAGAGGCGCTTCCCAGCAGTGTGTGGATTCATATGCTGCATTAATTATACCGCAGAGAGGCGCTGCCCGGCAGTGTGCGGATTCATATGCTGCATTAATTATACTGCAGAGAGGCGCTTCCCAGCAGTGTGTGGATTCATATGCTGCATTAATTATACTACAGAGAGGCGCTTCCCAGCAGTGTGTGATTCATATGCTGCATTAATTATACCGCAGAGAGGCACTTCCCAGCATTGTGCGGATTCATATGCTGCATTAATTATACTGCAGAGAGGTGCTTCCCAGCAGTGTGTGGATTCATATGCTGCATTAATTATACTGCAGAGAGGCGCTTCCCAGCAGTGTGTGGATTCATATGCTGCATTAATTATACTGCAGAGAGGCGCTTCCCAGCAGTGTGTGGATTGGATTCATATGCTGCATTAATTATACTGTAGAGTGACGCTTCCCAGCATTGTGTGGATTCATATGCTGCATTAATTATACCGCAGAGAGGCGCTTCCCAGCAGTGTGTGGATTCATATGCTGCATTAATTATACTGCAGAGAGGTGCTTCCCAGCAGTGTGTGGATTCATATGCTGCATTAATTATACTGCAGAAAGGCGCTGCCCAGCAGTGTGTGGATTCATATGCTGCATTAATTATACTGCAGAGAGGCGCTTCCCAGCAATGTGTGGATTCATATGCTGCATTAATTATACTGCAGAGAGGCGCTTCCCAGCAGTGTGCGGATTCATATGCTGCATTAATTATACTGCAGAGAGGCGCTTCCCAGCAATGTGTGGATTCATATGCTGCATTAATTATACGGCAGAGAGGCGCTTCCCAGCAGTGTGTGGATTCATACGCTGCATTAATTATACCGCAGAGAGGGGCTCCCCAGCAGTGTGTGGATTCATATGCTGCATTAATTATACTGCAGAGAGGCGCTTCCCAGCAGTGTGTGGATTCATACGCTGCATTAATTATACCGCAGAGAGGCGCTGCCCAGCAATGTGTGGATTCATATGCTGCATTAATTATACTGCAGAGAGGCGCTTCCCAGCAGTGTGTGGATTCATATGCTGTATTAATTATACTGCAGAGAGGCGCTTCCCCGCAGTGTGCGGATTCATATGCTGCATTAATTATACTGCAGAGAGGCGCTTCCAGCAGTGTGCGGATTGGATTCATATGCTGCATTAATTATACTGCAGAGAGGCGCTTCCCCGCAGTGTGTGGATTCATATGCTGCATTAATTATACCGCAGAGAGGCGCTTCCCCGCAGTGTGTGGATTCATATGCTGCATTAATTACCCTGCAGAGAGGTGCTTCCCAGCAGTGTGTGGATTCATATGCTGCATTAATTATACTGCAGAGAGGCGCTTCCCCGCAGTGTGTGGATTCATATGCTGCATTAATTATACGCAGAGAGGCGCTTCCCAGCAGTGTGTGGATTCATATGCTGCATTAATTATACTGCAGAGAGGCGCTTCCCAGCAGTGTGTGGATTCATATGCTGCATTAATTATACTGCAGAGAGGTGCTTCCCCGCAGTGTGTGGATTCATATGCTGCATTAATTATACCGCAGAGAGGTGCTTCCTAGCAGTGTGTGGATTCACATGCTGTATTAATTATACCGCAGAGAGGCGCTTCTCAGCAGTGTGTGGATTCATATGTTGCATTAATTATACTACAGAGAGGTGCTTCCCCGCAGTGTGTGGATTCATATGCTGCATTAATTACCCTGCAGAGAGGCGCTTCCCAGCAGTGTGTGGATTCATATGCTGCATTAATTATACCGCAGAGAGGCGCTGCCCGGCAGTGTGCGGATTCATATGCTGCATTAATTATACTGCAGAGAGGCGCTTCCCAGCAGTGTGTGGATTCATATGCTGCATTAATTATACTACAGAGAGGCGCTTCCCAGCAGTGTGTGGATTCATATGCTGCATTAATTATACCGCAGAGAGGCACTTCCCAGCATTGTGCGGATTCATATGCTGCATTAATTATACTGCAGAGAGGCGCTTCCCAGCAGTGTGTGGATTCATATGCTGCATTAATTATACTACAGAGAGGCGCTTCCCAGCAGTGTGTGGATTCATATGCTGCATTAATTATACTGCAGAGAGGCGCTTCCCAGCAGTGTGTGGATTGGATTCATATGCTGCATTAATTATACTGTAGAGTGACGCTTCCCAGCATTGTGTGGATTCATATGCTGCATTAATTATACTGCAGAGAGGCGCTTCCCAGCAGTGTGTGGATTCATATGCTGCATTAATTATACTGCAGAGAGGTGCTTCCCAGCAGTGTGTGGATTCATATGCTGCATTAATTATACTGCAGAAAGGCGCTGCCCAGCAGTGTGTGGATTCATATGCTGCATTAATTATACTGCAGAGAGGCGCTGCCCAGCAGTGTGTGGATTCACATGCTGCATTGAAACCTATGGGTTAAAAAGCCTTGTTTCTTTAAAAAAAAGTTAGGAAACCTAAAAGTTCACCCAAACAATGCCTAAAATCCTAAAAGAATAAATAAGTAAAGAAGCTTTCATTCTATTGGTAGTAATCTACTTCCCATTGTTAAATAAGCAATAAAAAACGAAATAACTCATAAAAAGTGAAAAACCAACAGATGCGAATCACCCGAAATGATCCGGATCGCCGAAATGATCCGGATCGCCGAAATGATCCGAATCGCCAAAATGATCTGAATCGCCGAAATGATCTGAATCACCGAATTGATCCAAATCACCGAATCGAAATGATCCAAAACGAAAGAAAAACTGTCCGAAATTATCCAAAACAAAATGAAAAACACAGAAAAAAAACAAACAAACGAAAAAAAAGTCATTCACATCCCTACCATGAAGTGGCGGGAGGGCTTACATTTTAATGGCCATTCAAGTAAACCAAAACCTCTGTTTGACAACCTTTTTTCTTGGTATGTTTTACCATATACATGAAGTGGGCTGGATAGTTCTGGTTAACGCAGCCGCCCTGGAAGAGAATAGGCAGAAAACAATTTTTTCTGCATATATGTATATTTTGTTGTATCCCTAGCCAGGTCATTTTTGTTGCTGCTCCTTTCCGTGTTTTCTTTTTCAATCCCAAAGTGGAAATGTTTGTGGTTAGTGTATAATTATAAACCCATCATCTTGTCTCTTGGCTGAGAAGCAGCATGAGGACATATAGTTGCTTGGAAGGCAGCTCTTGCTTTCATTAGGTTAGGACCCACCTGACCAGACGTGCCGTGACGTGGTGGGTGGGTTTACAATTTAATGGCCATTCAAGTAAACCAAAAACTCTGTTCTGTTTTGCATGGAGCCATGGAGGTAAACGCAAATGACAGCCTTTTTTCTTGTTATGTTTTATACATGAAGTGGGCTGGATACTTCTGGTATACGCAGCCGCCCTGGTAGGCAAAACGCTCTAAGTTTGTGTCCATATAAGGCTAGGGTCAGACAAACGCATTTTTCACGTTGTCCGTGAAAAAGTGCGTTCGAACGAACGTACGTATTTTCCCCCGGAATACGCGATAGCGGTCATACGATGCGCCGTTTCGTCCGTGATTTTGTACGGATCATCAATAAAACACTTTTTGTGTCTGGACGTTATGTTAGCCGGACATTAGCAGCATCTGACGTCTCCCAATCACACACACACGCCGCTATGCGGACGCAGCGCACTCTGTACGTCAGTAGTAGCGGTTTGACGTTCTAGAAAAAATGCGTTCGTTGGCCACTTGCGTTGCACGGACGAACGTTCGTGCGGCCGTTCGTCGTATGTTCCCCGGCATTGGACGTCATTTGCTGCTAGCACGGCCGTGATTTCGTGCGGCTAAACGCACGTGAAAAATGCGTTCGTCTGACCCTAGCCTAAGGCATTGAGTCTAACTTGAGTCTTATTCAGAGAAAGATGAAACTCTGGATAACTTTTGGAGAAATTAAAATTCTAGGTCAAAATTGCTAATTTGGAAAGTGAGAAAAATTGGAGAATTTTTCTGGTTTGGCTATTTTGACCTAGAATTTTCACTTCTCCAAAAGTTCTCCAGAGTTTCACCTTTCTCTGAATAACCCTGTAAGTGTTGTCATATTGACGCTACTCAACGTCAAATAACATTGTGGATGATACCAGCCAATGAGAAGCCAACTCCACCTATATAAACCTTTAGGCTAGGGTCAGACGAGCGCATTTTGTACGGACTGTGCGTCTGTGCAGTACGGACGTACTTTCTGACTGACGACAAGGTAGTGGCCACACAGTCCGTTTTTTTTACTGACTTATATTTTGACTGATGTAGCAGGGAAAATAAATTACAATGATAAAACATTCTGTCCGTCAAAAATGCTGGACGTATAAATGCAGTCCGTCTGACCTTGTTGCATCACTCACACACAAAGCTATGTGGACGTTGTGGACGTGGCGCACTCCGCACGTCCGTTCTAGCAGTATTACGTTCTTGCCTAACCTGCGTCCGTTTGCAGCGTCCGTCAGCCCCCGCACTTCTGTGCGGACGTACTTCGTGTGTGGGGCTCCATTTAACACAATTGTATGCTATCACGGACGTACTTATGTGCGGGCAACACGGACGTTAACACTGCGCTCGTCTGACCCCAGCCTTAGACTCCTCTCAGACCTTGCCCTATCATGTTGGAGTCTTGACACTTTAGCACATTCTATATGCTAGTTGATTTATCTGGTATATTGACCCCACCCTGTATATTTAACTACTTTTGGCCTCTGGTATCCCTGAATCAGCGTAGTCTCACTGATCACCTGCTTCTCCAGGACCTCAGATTGCCTTATGATCTCTCTTTCTTCTGTTTCCCCGGTTTGTCTAGCCCAGCCATTAAAGGACTGATTTCTTGATTTTATATTCCCCTTTTTTTTTCTTATCGCTTTTTCCTCTTTTACCTGTTAGTAGCCCGGCTAGTGCAAGGACCGGTGTTACGTTTTCTGCTTGAGTTGTTTTGTTTCTGATAATCTGCATTTTGGAACTTACTGTAACTACTACAGCAAATAGATAAGTAACATAAACTTGTTGTTGTCATTTTCCACAATGTACTTCAATATATTGTGATTTAAGGTGAATACATACAGGGTTATTCAAAGAGCTCCGAATTGTGGCCGAAAGGTAACCGAACGGTGAAATGCAGCGTTCGGTTACCTTTCCTGGCCATTAGGCTATTCAGAGAGCAGGCAGTTCGCCAAATGTTGGCGAATTGCCTGCACATACGGTGCCTGTTCGAGGGCAGTGAAATCCCCAAAGAGAAACAATGCATAGTCTATTCAGAGAACACAAAACAACTGAGAAAAGTTGCCGAAATGCCCTGCCATTCGGTGGTTTCATTCGACAGGTTTATTCAGGAGAATCTCATAGGCTTCAATGTTAAAAATATTCTCGTTTTAATTCAATATATAATAAACCGTTTATTATTTTATTCTGCAGTAAAAAGTCTCTTTATTTTTAGAATTTTTTTTAGGATCTTTTAAGCATTTTTTGGGATTTTTATGCGAAATCTTTTTTTCCGTTTTTTTTTTTAAATCGTTTTTTTCTTTTATCTGTAACAGCCCTTTTTATTATCATTCATTGGATCTTATGTGTAAATTCCAGACATTTTCATTCATTAGTTTTTTAGCAAACAGCATTTAAATTTTGACACTTTCAATCGTATTGTGTTTTTTTTTTTGTTTTTTTTACCCCGTTCATCAGCTTGTCGGCTTTCTCTGGTTCTTTGCAAACAACGTTTTACTTTTCAAACATTCAAGTGTACTGTTTTTTTTTTCACTCCATTCGTCTGCGGTGTCGGCTTTGTCTGGCGGCTGCTCTGCGCTGTGATCGGCAGCTGCTCGGGTTTCTCCAGCGTGTTCGGTGGGGTTAATCCAGATGTGTTCGCCGGGTTTTGCAGTGAGTGTTTGTCGGGTTTGCGGTGGCTTTTCCCTGCACTACGACGGCCCTGTGGTTCTTGCTGAATAAACCGCAGGGTCGCCGAAATGGGATCGCTGAATCGCACCGAATTGAGCGAAAAGTCACCGAACGTGCGGTGACTTTTAGATTCTCTTTGAATAACCCTGATATTCTCCCAGATATACAGTATCACAATGGTGTTCTAATATCTCCAAAAAAATACAAACAATGTAGAATTTTGGATTCTTTGCCTCCATAACCACTACGCGTTGGGCACATAAACCTAACTCTGCAAAAGACGGGTCAGGGAGAGAAGTGGAGTAACACATGGAATCAGTGTTTCACATAGAAGTGATTTATTTACTCATACAGAAAACACAGATGTCGTTAAGATATCAATTCGAAGATAGGAATTTATTATCTTCTAAATCTATTTTTATGCTTCACATACTATAACATATTATTTTACCTTGTAACATTATCACATCGCATATATGGGAAACATTCCATAGTCAAAATGATCGATTATAACTGTGTTATTTGTTTCCTCCATTCATAATGTATCTCCCTTTATACTAATCCAATATTTCTCTTATAGATACTATTCCTTTCTCACCTTAAGTACTCCAACTGCTATTAACTCCAGTTTGGTAGTGAAAAAGTTAACTCAATTTTCCACTGTAATACATTGAAAAGCAATCATTAGCATAGTAAAACCCCATTTGCATACCTTTTTAACCACTTGGCTGCTATGGACAAGCTCAGCGCGTCCAGCCAAGTGGTTCTCCTGTGCTTCGGACGCGCTGAGGCGGCAATCCGCCGGATTCCGGCGGATTGCTGCGCCCCCCGATGCGGGCTGACATCTTGGATGTCAGCCCAGCACTCCGGGACCCCGGCGGGGACATTAGATGTCATCGCGGCGACGCGATGACATCTAATTCAGCGCCCCCCCCCCGCATGTGCGGAGGAGGCGCCTGAAAGGGAGGGGGGGAGGTCCTTCGGACCTCTCTCTCTCCCGATCGCCGGGGAGCAGGGGGTTAATAAGGCACCGCTTGGAAGGGCACAGCCTGTCCTTCCAAACGGTGGCTGTCATTAACCCCTGGGGAGCCGGATCACGAATCGGCGCTGAAAAGCGCCGGTTCGTGATCCTTTCCCGGAGCTGGCCGACATCTTGGATGTCGGCCAAGCCTCCGGGAACTCCCCCTGAGGACTGGCTTCATCGTACATAGCACGATGACGCCAGTCCTGGAGTTCACCCCTAGCTGCCATCAATGGTGGAGATAGGGGATTCCAATGAACCCCCTATCTCCCGATCCGTGGCAACTAGGGGTTAAAGTTTGGTACTGTTGGATTTTTCCAGAGCATGGCCGTTCCAACAATACCAAACACGACTGCGGAAAAAGTTTTTAAAAAAAAAAAAATTATAAAAAAAATCTACAAGTTTTTTTTCTTTTTTTTGGTTTGTTAATGCAGCAATATTGTTCCCATTTCAATTATAATGTGAACAATGATGCTGCACTAACGATTTTTGTATGCGGTGCGTCTGTTAAAAATCACGTAATTTTCCCCAACAAAAAAATGTAACGAGACCCCATTTCTAATTTTTTTAACAAGCGCACCCCATACAAAATATAACCGCAATTGCTCGCATGTTAAAATGTGAAAAAAACACTTTACACGTTGTAAATTATTTAAAATTCATATTTTATTGCATTTTTTGTTTTAATATACAGACAGGACATGACATATACATATAATAATGACATATTATGAATCTGCCGAGTCTGACGGAAAGAACGATATATAATATGTCTGGGTCATATACTAAAATAAGCCTTCAAAACACATTTAAACATGATGAGCAAAACCGGTAAAAATGACCTCAGCACAGAGGCGTGAAACGCCTCAGCAGCGAAAGGGTTAAAGCAGAATTAGTGTGCCCCCCAAGAAAAAAAATTATTTTGGTTTTATATCTCTCCAGTCACCTTGCATTACTATAAAACAAGCTGCCAACAGCAGCCCCAAACCTCACTGTAAAAAAAAGTTCAAACACTTTGCTGTTGCATTACAACAGCCAAGAAGAGGTTAGAATACAGGGAGAGCCCTGTGGTCACTCGCTGCTGTACTGGGATGATATTCAAGGGGTTATAATGATTGATAATCCCTGTACAGTACAGATACAAGGTGTTACTGTAATTTCCATACACAGGCATTATGCAGCACATACAGATACAAGGTGTTACTGTAATTCCCATACACAGGCATTATGCAGCACATACATATACACGGTGTTACTGTAATTTCCATACACAGGCATTATGCAGCACATACAGATACAAGGTGTTACTGTAATTCCCATACACAGGCATTATGCAGCACATACAGATACAAGGTGTTGCTGTTATTTGCATACACAGGCATTATGCAGCACATACGTATATTATTTTTATATTCTATTAGTATTTTTTGGAAGCTGCATTACTAATAATCTCATTATGATCACTACAAACCCCCATAAGCAGGAGATATGACCATTTTTATTATCTTTACTACATTTACCTTCCTTCGATCCCAACTACCGTCCTGTATCCCTGCTTCCATTCACCTCTAAGCTCCTGGAAAAACTAGTCTTCGATCGCCTCTATTTCTTCCTATCCTCTAATTCCCTACTCGACCCCCTGCAATCAGGCTTCCGTCCCCTACACTCAACTGAAACTGCCCTCACCAAAGTTACCAGTTACCTCTTAACGGCTAGGAACCACGGCCACTATTCTATTCTCATCCTACTTGACCTCTTGGCTGCTTTTGACACTGTCAATCACCCTCTTCTTCTACAACTCAACTCAACTCTCTCGGTCTATGTGACAATGCACTCTCTTGGATTCACTCTTATCTGTCTAACAGGTCTTTCTCTGTATCATTTGCTGGTAACTCCTCCTCTTCAATGCCTCTGTCAGTTTGTGTACCTCAAGGCTCTGTCCTAGGTCCTCTGCTCTTCTCTATCTACATCTCCTCCTTGGGAAAAATCATTAACAGCTTTGGCTTTAATTACCACCTTTATGCTGATGATAAGCAGATCTACCTCTCTACCCCTGATCTCTACCGCCTAAAGATTAACATGTCCAAGACAGAGCTCCTACTAATTCCTCCCTCTAATGCCTCCCTACCTCATGACTTCTCTGTCGTGGTCGAGGGTATCACTATCTCCTCATCAAGCTAGGTTCGCTGCCTCGAAGTTACACTTGAACCTGCTCTTTCCTTCATCCCCCACATCCAGTCTCTTTCCTCCTCCTGCCGCTAGCAGTTGCGTAATATCTCCAGAATGCGGCCATTTCTTACCGCTAACACCACAAAGCAACTCATCCATGCCCTTGTAATCTCCCGACTCATCTATTGTAATAATATTCTAGTTGGCCTCCCTCTCTCCCGGCTCTCCATCCTACAATCCATTCTGAACACCTTCGCCAGGCTCATCCACCTCAACCATCGCTCTGTCTCTGTTATATAAATATTTTTGTAAAGGATAAACAAATACATGAAAAATTTACATTTTTTAACAATAATTTATGGCAAAATTTCTATTTTACCCTGTATTTAAGTGTTAACTGCACACCCCGTGTTTCATATAAATGTTATGATATGTTTTTTTCAACAAAATGCTCTTGGTAGTGAAAGTGCTAATTTGTTTTATCATTCCGTGCCTGCTTTACTTTACTCTATATCAGTGGTTCCCAACCCTGCTCCTCCAGTACCCCCAACAAGTCAGGTTTGCAGGATATGTGAAGCACAGCACAGGTGATATGATTTGCTGCTCAGTGATTGCAGGATTTAGTTTGCATTTCCCCAAGGTGATCCTCAAAACCTGACCTGTTAGGGGGACCTGAGGACCGTGGTTGGGAACCACTGCTCTATATCATTCCAATGCATTTTCACTGCAGTTTCATGATTTCAATCCCTTGCAAACTTCGTCTGGATAAGTGTGTTTGCTCTCTTTGTAAACCAGCTACAGCCAGTGTGTTTGTCTATTAGAAGCGTGACATTAAATCTTTTCTCTTTAATGAGTAATATTTTTGCCTTTTTGTGAAGATATTCATTGTAGAAACACAGGGAATACATTTGTTTGACAAATACCAGATATTCGGTTGAAATTTAGTATAAAGTTTTAAATGTCACCGTTAAAATGTGTTACTAAGCAACTATCTCATCATTTTAGTCCGATGTTTGTTTAAAACAGAACAATAAGAGTGTGATTTCTTTAGAAACACAAGGCCAATACTCTGTCATGTCAAATCAGGTCAAGCAATACTGTTGCACGAGAATGAAATAAAATAAATAAGTAACGAGGGGTTATAGTTCGTTTTTTGCATAAAGTCCAGTAAACTTATTAAAGTTTAGTTTCTTTCTCCATACACACCAAAAAATAGAACTATAACATGGATAGAGTGACAAGGAGGCCCGGACTGGGCAAGTTGGACATTATGAAGCTTCCCGCTTCCTTAAACTCAATCTTGCCAAAACTGAAATTCTCGTCATTCCTTCGTCCAAGAAGAACCCAATACCACCTATCTCTCTACGAGTAAATGGAACACCCATTAGCCCAACACCCCAAGCTCGCTGCCTTGGAGTCACTTTTGACTCTGACCTAACATTCTCTCCCCACATCCAGACAGTGACCAAATCCTGTTATTTTCAACTCAAAAATATTGCCCCTGTCCGCCCCTTTCTGACACAAGACACCACAAAAGTGCTGGTTCATGCTCTTGTCATTTCACGACTTGACTACTGCAACTCGCTTCTTATTGGCCTCCCCAACTCCCGTATCGCCCCTTTGCAATCTGTAATGCATGCAGGGCCAGGCTTATTTTTCTCACTAGACGCACCTCTTGTACCCCCCCCCCTCTGCCGGTCCCTCCAATGGCTTCCTGTACGTTTCAGGATACAGTTTAAAATACTGATGCTCACGTTCAAATCACTCAATAACTCAACCCCTCCATATATGTCTTTGTTACTCCGCAAGCACGTCCCATCTAGACAACTCCCTTCAGCAGGTGATCTCCACCTGTCATCAGTCTACACATGCAGGGCCAACTCTCACCTCCAAGACATCTCAAGGGCAGCACCAGTCCTGTGGAATGACTTGCCTCGCCCTATCAAACTCTCCCCTGATCTTCAGGCCTTTAAGAAATCCCTCAAAACCCATCTCTTCAGATTAGCGAATCACATCACTGATGCAACTCATCCCTCTGCTCACCTACTCACACATGATTGAAGCCGCTTCTATGGCCCCATCATTCCCAAACCACTGGCACTAATGATCCTGCTATCTAGTGCAATTCCTCTTGTCTTCCTCAACCCCAAACCCTCTAGATTGTAAGCTCTTATGAGCAGGGCCCTCTACACCTCTTGTTTCCATCCCATGTCAGTTTATATGTATTTCGTTCCCTTTGGTTATTGTAAAGTGCTACGGAAACTGTTAGCGCTATATAAATGATGATAATAATAATAATCATGGAGTAGGGTATGGAGCCACCTGCTGCTCACAGATGCAGCTTCATGTCATCTGGTCTCTTATTAATAAGGTATGGATGGTGTGAAGAGAGCCACCTCCACCGATTAAGAGATTCCCCATTCGCATTTTCAAATGTCCTTTGCACAGTCAGTCCCCAGCTAACCCCATGCTCAGGAGAGACTTTATGAATTTTGCATGGAGGGTAAAGGGGTAACGTGTCTGATCTGGTGTATGTAAATGGACTGGTGTGGGATGTGCAGGGTGTACGACAACTGTGGGAGTGCAAGGGGCTAATGTCGTGTGTGGGGAGAGTAAGAGGACTGTTGAACTAGCGTGGGAATGTAAAGGGACTGATGAAATGTCATGGGTTGGCCAGAAAGGAGCTGGTGTGAAGAATGTGAATGGACTGTTGTCTAGGTCTAAATAGCTATTCACAAAGGATCTAGGTGGATAAAATTAATCTTGTAGAGATAAAGTGCTGGGAAAACGCTTCTAGCAAAGATCTTATTCGGGGTCCACAAAGCATGAGAGCTACAGAATTCAAAATATCATTAGAAGCCAACAATAAGACAGCTGCGCTTGAGACGTCTTTATACTAGACAATTTAGTAGGAGCAAGAAAACACGACTCCTTATTGTACATTACTAAATTTTATATGGGAGCAGTTAATGTGGATCCTGCAGATGAAGAACAAGCTATTCCAACCTTGCTCGCTCTTTATCTGTGCCTGGTGTTATTCAGCAACGAATACCAACTTTGAAGCCTTGGTGTTAAGTTATTTAACTTCCATAATTTTAATTTGAGGCAGTAGAAAATCCAATACCCTCCACAGGTCCCTTATTAAAGAGAGTGGTTTGATCCACCAATTAATCTCTTCAAAGGCAGTTGAACATTGGGAATAAATAGTTCCCAGTGCTCATCCATGGGTCCTTTCACCAATCCTGTCTGGCCCTGCTCTCACGTAAACTCTGGCTGAGCTCCAGCGGGCTCCATGGAGCTCATATGGAATTCAGGAGTCGAGGACCTTGGTGGCACGCAGTGTCAATGCCCTATCCTAGTGCAGCTCAGAAGTATCACAACTCGAACTATTGATATAATGACTCAGGCAGAATTAATGGTGAGCTGCGACTGGAACACAAGTTTCCAAGTTTTGTGTCTTATTTTAACTCCTAGGTTGGAATTGAACATTGTGATTGGTGTGTTGAACACCTGTTCATCCCGGCGACTCCTTAGACTACCCCAGAGGGCTGGCTAGACCCTCAATTTAATTCCTTTGGATAAGCATTTTCAAACACATTACATTCTGCTAGAAAATCTTCATATACCTTAAGTACAAAGTTTTCGTAGATAAATCATTTGAGATGTTTCTAACTGATTGTAACAATTTTAAAATGCTTATCAATAGGAATTAAATTGATGCCAAGGTATTTAGACCCAGACATACTAACCCCCAAAAAGGTCTGTTCAGCAGCAAGACCTCCTGTTTGAGGCTCCGGTTTGAAGAGCTGCCACAGATGTAATGGGTGGAATTTCTGGGAAACGTACATAGGCACATGCATCTCTAATATAGAGATTAAGAGCGTCTCCTTCACTGAGCAAAATTAAATGGAAATCTCTCATGCGACTTAATAACAGCTGATATAAAAAGGCAAGTTTAATAACTGTTCTGAACAATGGCTGTCCAACAATAAATAACTTGCAGCAGATTAAAACAAACCTTGAATAGATACATTGTTACAAAATAATGTAAAAATAATGTCAAATATCAGTGTTATTCCATCTAAATATGTCTTTGAACGTCTCCATTCAAAATATTAGTTCATTGTATTATTCACATTGTCACAACGATGAATAAAACCTATCAGATAAGATTCCAGGCTGGTGCTGGATAAATTGCAGTAAACAAAGTGAGAATTGTGAGAAAAAATGAATATTTAATTGATTTCTTCCACCACCGGTACAAAAGGATTTAAAATGCTTGGTATGAACTTTCTTGCATAAATTATGTAAGAAAAAAATGTAACAAGAGAAGCGGAAACAGGCTGACATTGATGTTTAAAATGATGTTGCTTACAAAGCATACTTATGTTAGAGAATTATTACAGTATAATTATGTTTATTGTCTTTTAAAGATAATTTAGAGTACCGAAGGACATTGTTTAGAAGCTGCGTTTATAAATATTTCTGGATGTAATGTCTGTGTCTGTGTTGTTTTCTTTGGTTTGAAATTTTTAGACGTTGTGCCCAGCCTGCCTCATTTACTGTGTTTATGTCAATATCTAACAACACGATTCTCATGTTATAAAACATGATGATCACATGGCCAATATGTCATCCAATGACTTATCTTCCTGAGATCTTAACAGATATCGCCTATCTTACTATTATGCTGTAATTCTATGCAGCTAACATTTCTCGATTCTCTTCTGTTCCTTTCCCTTCCTCTCCCTTCTTGTTCCTTTGTTCCCTTCTATTTCCATTATCTTTCCTCATCTCCATTCTTTTCCTTCTTTTCCCTTATCATTCCTTCTCTTCTTTCTATTTCTTCTTTCCCTTCTCTTTCCATTTCCTATTTGTTTTTTCCTCCTTGTTTCTTTTGTCCCTTCTTTACCCTCTCTCCCCTTCTCTTGTCTTTCCTTTTCTTCTTTCCCTTCTCTTGTCTTTCCTTTTATTTCCCTTTTTTCCTCATTGTTTCTTCTGTCCCTTCTCTTTCCTTCTTTTCATTCTCTTTCATTCTTTACCTTCTCTTCCCTCTCTTCTCTTTCCTTTTTTCTTTCCACTCCATTCTCTTCTTTCCTTTTCTTCTTTCTGTTTTTTCTTTTTCTTTCTTTCTCTCTTTTTCTTTCTTTCTTTTTCTCTTTCTTTCTTTTTCTCTCTTTCTTTCTTTTTCTCTTTCTTTCTCATTTTCTTTCTTTCTTTATCTCTTTCTTTCTTCTTCCCCTTCTTTCTTATTCCCCTTCTCTTTTTCTTTCTTTCTTCTTCGCCCCTCTTTCTTCTTCCCCTTCTCGTTCTTCTTTCTTCTCCCCTTCTCTCTTTCTGCTTTCTTCTTCCCCTTCTCTCTTTCTGCTTCTTCTTCCCCTTCTCTCTTTCTTTCTTCTTCCCCTTCTCTCTTTCTTATTTCTTCCTCCCCTTCTCTCTTTCTTATTTCTTCCTCCCCTTCTCTCTTTCTTATTTCTTCCTCCCCTTCTCTCTTTCTTATTTCTTCCTCCCCTTCTCTCTTTCTTATTTCTTCCTCCCCTTCTCTCTTTCTTATTTCTTCCTCCCCTTCTCTCTTTCTTATTTCTTCCTCCCCTTCTCTCTTTCTTATTTCTTCCTCCCCTTCTCTCTTTCTTATAATCAACTTTTTTTATTGACAGATTCAGGTTACAATACAGAACACATAACACAGTGAAGAAAACATGCAAAATCACTCATAGTTCCATATCCTACGATCTCTGTCAGGCAATTACCCAACAAACAAGAGGAGCGTCAACAAAGGGGAACATTAGTATGTAGAGATCACGTCAGACCTTCTCTCTTTCTTATTTCTTCTCCCTGTCTCTCTTTCTTCTTCCCCTTCTCTCTAAATTCTTTCTTCTTCCCCTTCTCTCTAAATTCTTTCTTCTTTCCCTTCTCTTTCTTTCTTCTTCCCCTCCTCTCTTTCTTCTTTTGTCCTTTCTCTTTCTCTTCTGTCTCTCTCTTCTGTTTTGTCTCTTTCTCTTCTGTCCTTTCCCATTGAGTTCTTCTACCCATATAGTCTATTCTATGAGGGGATACCTCTAGTAGCCCTCTCATAAAATTTGCTACATCAGATAAATAATCTTAATTATTGACCAAAATCTACAAATTTGCTTAAATACGCAGGATCTGGAGGGAAACCTTCACACGATGTCCCATAAAACTAACTGTGGAGCTGCAACATCAACTCATATCAATAATCCCCATCTACCTTTTGACGATAAAAATACAGAGTGGGGTGCTGTGTGCCTCCCCAAGGCACCGTAAGGTGTATGGTCATTGACCATCTTTTCAAAATCACAACAGTTGAAAATGTGAAAGATTCTTTTATAGTATCCTGAGAGCAGGCAACACTTCCAATTAAACGGAGGGGCTGTGAAACTCGTCAAAGCAGAGGTCTGGACTTCACCCTTAAAACTGCCTGTAAGGTCCTTCTGCGCAGACGTCCAGGGTTGGCATCGGTTTGGGTCTATTCAATCCAAATACTGCAATACCTCTCAGTGCCTCTCAA
Organism: Leptobrachium leishanense; assembly: GCA_009667805.1. Taxonomy (NCBI): domain Eukaryota; kingdom Metazoa; phylum Chordata; class Amphibia; order Anura; family Megophryidae; genus Leptobrachium; species Leptobrachium leishanense. The sequence continues at coordinate 420,900,737 of CM019064.1, read as the reverse complement.
ATACCTCTTAAGTGGTGCCATGAGCTCCTTTTTCCCTTCATGTTAGTTCTTCATTTATTTGTACAGAGCGTCTAAGAGGGCCTTGTGTTTTTGTTTTTGACATAGAAGGGAGTTAAAAGACTCTACTTGCAAGTCCTGAGTTTCTGTTAAGTCTCGACCCTGCCCCCTGGTGGTGGGAGCAGGGATTTTCCAGTTTGTCTGGTTTTCTTGTACAGGCTCTACAGACCATTCCCACTGGGCTGATTGGTCTGCAGTCACATGATCTGCTTAGCCCTATATATAGGGCCAACCAGGCATTTGATCCTTGGATCAGGATAGTCTAAGTCTGTGATCCTCTAGTTCCTGTTCCTCGTGTTTATTATAGTTCTAGTTCTGATTATCTGTGTATGACTCATTAGCTCTGATTTCTGGTTATTCTCTAGTCTGCTCCCTAAGTATTATTGCATTTCTGATATCTCGTGTATGACCTGGCTTGGCTTCTGGAACTTCTTCTGTATGTATCTTGTCTGTTTAGATTTGTCTGTACGTGTCTAGTTCAGTTGTTTTCACTCTACAGGCTTTTGGCCACGAAGCCATATGGTGTGAGTGAGTCCCAGGGCTTTGTCTGAACTCCCTGGCTGGGAGTTTGAGGATTTGCAGTGTTCTGCATTTACGTATCAAGTTCTATCTTGCATTATAGGATTCACATTTTTCAAGTATTGGGTCCTGTCCTGCAGTGTGTAGAATTCATCATGTTTAAGTGTTGCAAGGGATTGCTGACGTCTGCAAACAAAACCATATACCTGCCCTAAAGGCTTCACTCTACACAGCCTGGGGGCTTCCCATCACCCTATAGGGGGCCTACCGTTACAGTTTCAGGGTGAAGGCAGCAAATCCATTCGCTATACGAGAAGCATTTCATGGTACCATTCCCAGCAGCTGCACAAGTCTTGGAACTTTAGCAACTGTGTAGACTTTAGTCATTAAATAGGACAATTTATTGTCAACTCAAAAAAAAGGGAAAGAAGTGAAGAAAAGGAAAGGAGAAAATAGAAGTGAAGAGACGACAAAGAAGTGAAGAGAAGGTAAAGCTGGAAAGAGAAGAGAAGAGACGGGAAAGATCTGAAGATCAGGAATCCATCCTGAACGCCTCCGCCAGGCTAATTCACCTCACCCACCGCTCTGTCTCTGCCGCTCCCCTCTGCGAGTCCCTTCACTGGCTCCCCATCCACTGCAGAATTAAGTTCAAAATCCTTATCCTTACCTACAAAACCCTCACTAACTCAGCGCCCCACTACCTGTCCTCACTAATCACCAAATACACCCCAGCCCACTCCCTAAGGTCAAACAGTGACCTGCGCCTAGCTTCTCCCCGCATCACCTCTTCCCATGATAGACTGCAGGATTTCTCACGCGCAGCCCCCACTCTCTGGAACGCTCTCCCTCGTGCTGTCAGACTTTCCCCTAACTTCTCTTCCTTCAAACGCTCCCTTAAAACGTTCCTATTTAGGGAAGCCTACCACCCAACTCACTGACACAACCATCAATCACTCTCACCTTACAGTCCTCTCCTCCTGTTTCCAACCCCAACCCTCCTAGATTGTGAGTTCCTACGGGAATAGGGCCCTCATCTCCTCCTGTACTGTTTGTCAAATGTTGTTCAATGTATTGTAACCCTGTCTATACTGTGCTTATTGTACAGCGCTGCGGAATATGCTGGCGCTTTATAAATAAAGAATAATAATAATAATAATAATAAAAAGGAAAGGAGAAAAGAGAAGTGAAGAGATGACAAATAAGTAAAGAGAAGGAAAGGAGAAAAGAGAAGTGAAGAGACAACAAAGAAGTGAAGAGAAGGTAATGCTGGAAAGAGAAGAAATGACAAAGAAGTAAAGAAAAGGAAAGGAGAAAAGAGAAGTGAAGAGAAGGAAAGGAGAAAAGAGAAGTGAAGAGAAGGAAAGGAGAAAAGAGAAGTGAAGAGACAACCAAGAAGTGAAGAGAAGGTAATGCTGGAAAGAGAAGAAATGACAAAGAAGTAAAGAAAAGGAAAGGAGAAAAGAGAAGTGAAGAGAAGGAAAGGAGAAAAGAGAAGTAAAGAAAAGGAAAGGAGAAAAGAGAAGTGAAGAGAAGGAAAGGAGAAAAGAGAAGTGAAGAGAAGAAAGGAGAAAAGAGAAGTGAAGAGAAGGAAGGAGAAAAGAGAAGTGAAGAGACAACCAAGAAGTGAAGAGAAGGTAATGCTGGAAAGAGAAAAATGACAAGAAGTAAGAAAAGGAAAGGAGAAAAGAGAAGTGAGAGAAGGAAAGAGAAAAGAGAAGTGAAGAGAAGGAAAGGAGAAAAGAGAAGTGAAGAGACAACCAAGAAGTGAAGAGAAGGTAATGCTGGAAAGAGAAGAAATGACAAAGAAGTAAAGAAAAGGAAAGGAGAAAAGAGAAGTGAAGAGAAGGAAAGGAGAAAAGAGAAGTGAAGAGAAGGAAAGGAGAAGAGAAGTGAAGAGACAACCAAGAAGTGAAGAGAAGGTAAAGCTGGAAAGAGAAGAGAAGAGATGGGAAAGAAGTAAAGAAAAGGAAAGGAGAAAAGAGAAGTGAAGAGACAACAAAGAAGTGAAGAGAAGGTAATGCTGGAAAGAGAAGAAATGACAAAGAAGTAAAGAAAAGGAAAGGAGAAAAGAGAAGTGAAGAGAAGGAAAGGAGAAAAGAGAAGTGAAGAGAAGGAAAGGAGAAAAGAGAAGTGAAGAGACAACCAAGAAGTGAAGAGAAGGTAAAGCTGGAAAGAGAAGAGAAGAGATGGGAAAGAAGTAAAGAAAAGGAAAGGAGAAAAGAGAAGTGAAGAGATGACAAAGAAGTAAAGAAAAGGAAAGGAGAAAAGAGAAGTGAAAAGACGACAAAGAAGTGAAGAGAAGGTAAAGCTGGAAAGAGAAGAGAAGAAATGGGAAAGAAGTAAAGAAAAGGAAAGGAGAAAAGAGAAGTGAAGAGATGACAAAGAAGTAAAGAAAAGGAAAGGAGAAAAGAGAAGTGAAAAGACGACAAAGAAGTGAAGAGAAGGTAAAGCTGGAAAGAGAAGGGAAGAGACGGGAAAGAAGAAAAGAGAAGTGAAAGAAGATGTCCTCAATGCTGCAACAACTAGCTAGATGGCTAGAGAGATAAAGGAGTCTCACGTTTTGAAAAGCTTTATTTGCATCCATCGCACAGCACCCTTTTAGTCTAGTCTGCTTGCTGTGCCTCATTCAGCATTTTCTAAACACATCGTTTATATTTCACTGTTGTGTTAAGACCTAGATTAATATAGATGCTGCAACAAAATAGAAATTGCAGTAAATGTGGGACTGAAATTGATGTTTTGGATGCGGAATGGCTGTGAACCAGAGGTTTTAGCTTAACTTGTTTTTCTCTGCAAAAAAAAACCCAATTATTTGGCTTTTAAGGAAAAAATCAATTTCAGAAACTATCCTCTAAGTCTTAGCAATGCATTTTCCTACAGAGCGCCGCAGTTATGGAATAACCTCCCAGACATCATCAAATCTTCCCCTAGTCTTAAGTCACTAAATAGATCCCTATTAACATACCTCAATACAGAATGCACCTGTAAACATGTAACATAGTGACTATATACAGAATGCACCTGTAAACATGTAACAGTGACTATATACAGAATGCACCTGTAAACATGTAACAAAGTGACTATATACAGAACGCACCTGTAAACATGTAACATAGTGACTATATACAGAACGCACCTGTAAACATGTAACATAGTGACTATATACAGAATGCACCTGTAAACATGTAACATAGTGACTATATACAGAATGCACCTGTAAACATGTAACATAGTGACTATATACAGAATGCACCTGTAAACATTTAACATAGGGACTATATACAGAATGCACCTGTAAACATGTAACATAGTGACTATATTTCCTACATATTAATTTTCTGTGTTAATCTGTATATTTGTGTTTTGTTTTTAATATCTTGCATTTTATTACTTTGTATTTCTGTAACAACTGTAACAATTCAATGTTCTTGAACCCAGGACATACTGAAAACGAGAGAAATCTCAATGTATCCTTCCTGGTAAAATACTTTACAAAATAAAAATAGAGTTCTCTTTTTTTACTATTACATAATTGAGTATATGCTGTTGGCAGCCTCTGCCCAATTATTTTTTTAATATTGTTTCCCTTTCTGAGGGGGGGCACTCCTGTAAAGAGGTCAGGTCATGTAACATAGTGACTATATACAGACTGCACCTGTAAACATGTAACATAGTGACTATATACAGAATGCACCTGTAAACATGTAACATAGTGACTATATACAGAATGCACCTGTAAACATGTAACATAGTGACTATATACAGAATGCACCTGTAAATATGTAACATAGTGACTATATACAGAATGCACCTGGAAACATGTAACATAGTGACTATATACAGAATGCACCTGTAAACATGTAACATAGTGACTATATACAGAATGCACCTGGAAACATGTAACATAGTGACTTTATTTCCTACATATTTATTTTCTGTGTAAATCTGTATTTGTGTTTGTTTTTTTAACATCTTGCATGTTATCATTGTATTTCTGTAACGACTGTAACATTTCAATGTTCTTGAACTCAGGACATACTTGAAAACGAGAGAAATCTCAATGTATCCTTCCTGGTAAAATCCTTTATAAATAAATAATCCGTAGTGTATTCTTTCACTACGATTTACAATAAGCATCGAGTTGTTACAGAACGGACTATTGGCTACACAAAACATACCCTTTAAACCTGTAAAATAATAAAATGCAAATATATATATATATTATAAAACTACTTATTCAGTGATCTCTGTTAAAAGCTGGTGACTTTAATTACCTTTTGCTGACATCAAAAGTGACTAAAAATTTATCTTGAACAACAACAACAACACAGACTTTTATCCCTTCACTACCAAGTGATTTTCCACACAGTAAAAAAATATTTAGGATTATTCCCAGTGTATTTCTTCCTGTAATAACCTTCTGGCGGGCAGATGCCGCCATCTACTGGCCAAATTGAGTTACTGCAGTTAGAACTACAGCCCATGACTTTGTGTCGGTGGGGAAAGCGCAAGACATAAGGATATTCCCTAGTCAATTTTAAACAGTTTTAGCACCTTATGCATTATGCCCACAGGGCTAAAACTTCGGGGGGGGGGCACCATCTGGGGCCCAAAAGCCAACGAAACCCACGTGCAACAAATTAAATTTGCAATCAAAAAGCATTGCCCCATATTGTGTTAACACGAGCTTGGGCTGCTGTGTCTCCTAATGTTGATAGTGTATACACTAGGGCTCAAATTTCCACTCGCCTACTCGCATTTGGCGAGTGGAAATGAAGTGAGGGCGAGTGGAAATGCACACACAGACAGCACAATAAATTATTTTGTGATGCGTATTCCAGCAGTGCCACCATGCAGCCCCCCCTTCCCCAGACTCCACGGTGGCAGGGATCAGCTGCCTAACCTGACCAAGCTTGTCTCTGTCACTGGCAAGGGGTGGAGAGGAGCTTCCCTGCCTCCTCACTCTGCTCACACTGGGGCTCTGATGACTGGGTATACATGTATCTGGGGTCTGATGTCTGGGTATTAATAGTATTTTGTAACTTTATTCTAAATAAAACCATTAACAGTGCACTGTCATAAGATAATTTAAGGGTGTGTGTTTAGGGGCAGAGTTAAGGCTGGGTAGGGGTTAGGTGGAGCAACTGGTGACGAGTAACTCTTTTGGCCTGGTTAGTAGCTTGGGACTTGAAATTTTGAGCCCTGGTATACACCATCATGTTAGTGAAGGGGTTAAGAAAGAAAAGTAGCATTTTCAAATAATTATTCATTAAAATTTCAAACTCCGCAGACAGGGGCAGTATTCGTTCACCCACATAATTACCCCTTCCTCCAATGTACCATGACGGGATGCCATGTCAAGCCCCTCATTCCACAGGGGCTACATTTCACACCGTTATATTGATACTTGGTCACAGGGCGCTCTGTCTGTTTGAAGGGATATTTTGCTTCTGAACTAGAACAAAGACGAAAAAAGACTTGACTTCCCATTTTCAGCAACAAATGTCAACATGGTTACATTTTCCTCATACAGATCGATGTCATGTCGTAGGTTTTATACAATACGGTGCGACTTGTAAAGATTAATCTCTGGACTCCGGCGGCACAAGTTTTCTATTAACTTTTTGCAGTCATTGACATTTCATTTTTAATGCCAGAACACGATGGTTAAATATCATAGAGAACTTACATTTGATTCCTGTTATTACTATTATGAAATATTCAGAGATCTCGTGGAGTTACTGTAGATGAGCCAACCACCCACATGCGTTGAACATATTCCCATCACTAACACCTGGAAGGAGTTTATAAAGTAACGCCTGATAGAAAAGTCAGCTGAGAAGTGAACAATCCATCACGGAAACCTACAGAGCTTTAAAAAGATCATGAGATCATGCAGGGCGTGGAGTGATTCACGGAGGGAAACTGGGGAATATTTGTCCCCAGTCTCACTCTGCTCCCGGCAGCCAGAAACGGCGGATCAGGCCACTGTTCCCCCCGAGGTGAATATCTGATTTTTAGGGAGGTTTTCAGCTGGTGTTAAATGATTCTGCAGAAGCGGTATCAGTTATTACCAGCTTCTAGCGGTAGTTAACTCTTTTGTTACCACATTGACGCGGTAATTAGCGTTAGGACTTTGTAATCCTAATGCTAATTACTGATTGCGCTCCCCACGCTAGGCTTAGGGAGCACAAAGTGCTTGGAAGTAAGCGCAATCCCTGTTGCGCTGATTTTTTTTAAACCATAATGGAATCGGCGAAGTGCACCGAACTGCTCCAAACTGAAAAGCAGCGAAAGTTTGGTGCTTAGTGAATACACCCTTTTTCTTAATTAGCACTAACTACCTTTTATAAATAATATAGACAACAGTGCTAAAGAAATTCTATTTCTAACATAAAAATAATATCCAATTATACTTTGAACCCCTTCACTACCGATATCGAGATATCTCTGGCTTCAAATGCACCATCTGGTGTCCCGATATCGAGATATCTCGGTATGCTAATCTGCAGCCCAAAAGGAAATGAAATTCGTTTGCTGCAAATTAATTTCGTTTGCTTTTGAGCTGCAGAAGGTGCCCCCAAAGTTTTAGCCCTGTGGGCATAACAAAGAGCTAAAACTGTAAAATCAGCTGCTCAAAGCTCTGAAATATCGGCCTTTCAGCAGCCGATGCAGGGGGAAATAGAAGAAAATAGACCAGCCACTAAAACCTCTAACTCAATATGGCAGTAGATGGTGCCATCTACTGGCCAAAATTAGGTAATTCATAGTAAGACATACAATAGGTATAAACTCTTTCTTTAAAATTTTATTTAAAATTATTTTCCAAAAAACATTGATTTCTGACAATGTTTTTTTGGAAAATCACTTGGTAGTGAAGGGGTTAAATGCTCTATCTGACCAATGTGATGTATTAAATATCTAGTATATCATGTTCTGTAGACATGTGCACAGCAAACAATTCGTTACATTTTTCAATTTGTTTCGGTGCATTCGTTATGTTACCGTGATTCGTATTTCGGATTGATTCCTTATTTCGGTTTTATTGGTATTTAGTTTTTCGGATCAATTCGAATTTTGTTTTATTTCGTATTTTGTTTTTATTAGTTATTTCAGAATGTGAAATGGGTGAATTTTACTTAGATTAACCCTTTCGCTGCTGAGGCTTTTCACACCTCTGTGCTGAGGTCATTTTTACCGGTTTTGCTCATCATGTTTAAACGTGTTTTGAAGGCTTATTTTAGTATATGACCCAGACATATTATATATCGTTCTTTCCGTCAGACTCGGTAGATTCATAATATGTCATTATTATATGTATACGTTATGTCATGTCTGTATATTATAACAAAAAATGCAATAAAATATGTATTTTCAATAATTTACAACGTGTAAAGTGTTTTTTTTCACATTTTAACATGCGAGCAATTGCGGTTATATTTTGTATGGGGTGCGCTTGTTAAAAAATTAGAGATGGGGTCTCGTTACATTTTTTTTTGGGGAAAATTACACGATTTTTAACAAACGCACCGCATACAAAAATCGTTAGTGCAGCATCATTGTTCACATTATAATTGAAATGGGAACAATATTGCTGCATTAACGAACCAAAAAAAAGAAAAAAAAAATGTTTATTTTTATAATTTTTTTTTAAATATATTTTTATTTTTATTTTTAATTTTTATTTTTTAAAAAAACTTTTTTCACTTTCGTGTTTCGTATCGTTGGAACGGCCATGCTCTGGCCGATCCAACCATACCAAACTTAACCCCTAGCTGCCACGGATCGGGAGATAGGGAGTTCATTGGAACTCCCTATCTCCACCGTTGGTGGCAGTTAGGGGTTAACTCTAGGACTGGCGTCATCGTGCTATGCACGATGACGCCAGTCCTCAGGGGGAGTTCCCGGAGGCTTGGCCGACATCCAAGATGTCGGCCAGCTCCGGGAAAGGATCACGAACCGGCGCTTTTCAGCGCCGATTCGCGATCCAGCTCCCCAGGGGTTAATGCCAGGCACCATTTGGAAGGGCAGGCTGTGCCCTTCCAAATGGTGCCTGGGTTAACCCCCGCAATGCCGCCGATCGGGAGGGAGAGAGGTCCGAAGGACCTCACCCCCTCCCTTTCAGGTGCCTCCTCCGCACATGCGGGGGGGCACCTGAATTAGGTGTCATCGCGCTGCCGCGATGACACCTAATTTCACCGGCGGCGGTTCCGGATGCTGGGCTGACATCGAGGATGTCAGCCCGCACCGGGGGGCCAGCGATCGGCCGGAACTCGGCCGAACGCTGACCCCAAAGTGAGGACGCGCTCAGCGCGTCCTCAGCACACCAGCAGCCATGCGGAGGACGCGCTGAGCGCGTCCTCCGCATTGAAGTGGTTAAGGTAGGAAAAAAAGATGCCGAAACCCCTGTTTTTGGTGCTGAAACCTATTCAGTACCAAGGACAGCAGCTGTTCTTGGTGCTGAAACCTATTCAGCACCATGGATAGCCCCCCTCCCCACCGAATACAGCCAGACTGAAGGAAGTTGAAGCTAAGGTTAGAAATCAGGATTAGAAACTAGGGTTAGAAATTAGGGTAAGAATTTCTAACCCTAACTTCTAACCCTTGTGTCGAACCCTAACTTCTAACCTCTATTTTTGGTGGTTCGTTCGACAGGTTTAATCAGGCGAATCCTAAAGGTTTCAAAAAGCCCCTAAAAAAAAAAAAAAGCTCAGATTTTATCAAATATTTATTCAATCGTTTATTATTTTCACTTGCAACAAAAAGTCTCTTTATTTATTTATTTGGAATTTGTTTTAGGCATTTTTCTTATTTTTTTTTATTAGTGCATCATGAAATACAATGAATTAATTATGAAAAAGGGAATCCGTTTGTTGTATTTCATTTCATTTTGTTTTGTTTCGTTCCGTCCGCATTTTGTTCCGGACGGATCCGATTCATAGTCCAGAAGTGTTTCCAAAATACGAATTGGGTGAATTTCATCTGAATTATGATTTGGAACGAAACGCACATCTCTAATGTTCTGTGATATGTAGGTATCAGCAGGTAATGCTGCATATTAAATAGCAGAGACTGAAAGGCTGTTTTTTTATATAATACAGCTATAACATCATCATGCTACACCTTTAACAGATACAAGCGTTGTCTGGCATTTATGCTACAACTATCTCTGTTTGACTTTTGGTGCTGCCTCTTGTACACCTCCCCTTCTTTCTCCTTTTCCACTTTCTTAAACTTGAATAATATTTATTATGTGAAAATAAATGAAGCCTCGGTATAACAGACCGCACGTTGTGATGGGATTTTCGTGATGACATCCCTCGTGTTCAGGAAACTCCAACCAGTTTTGAAGTAATTAAAGCTAAAATCTCTTGAATATTTAAATATGGAAATATAGATAATTTTGACCCTGTTGGCCTCTTAGAGAAATAATTTCTGTAATGGCTTAAATGTGTAAATGTAATTCAGAACTAATAACAATATGAATACTTATTTCTTTGTCTTTTAGATGAGGGTAGGGATTCATTCAGGCTCTGTTCTTACTGGTGTGGTTGGCGTGAGAATGCCTCGATATTGTCTGTTCGGGAACAATGTTACTCTGGCAAGCAAGTTTGAATCGGGAAGCCATCCACGTCGTATCAATGTCAGCCCCTCGACATACCAGTGAGTAGCTCACGCTTTGTAATTGAAATGTAATTGAAATTTGTTTCTGCTTTTCTTTTTTTGTAAAATTCTAAAATATTGCATCCAGCATGGAAACGGATTTCCTCCTTTGGAAAGTGTTCCCTCTTTACACTTAACTCCAGTAATCCATCGCTTTGGACACAGATAAACAATACGCTGCTTGTGCATCCAACAAATCACAATTTAAACTGGGACTTTTTATACCTAACGTGAGGACATAATCAGTTCAGTGCTCGAAAAACACAAAACTCTTCTTCCTATGCTATGCTTTCAGCGATGCCTTATCCAAGTTCTCTTCCTGTTGCTTTTCTACTGCCACGTTGAAACACAATGGGCTCTATCACCTCCTTCAAGCTAACACTAGCGTCAGCGTTAGAGCTAGCTTAAAGGAGGTCACAGCGCTGTGGCCAGAACGCCTTTGAATCGATAATGGGTTAAAAAGCTTGTTATTGCTCGTTAATTAGTGATTTGTTGCACGAGTTTACTGTACTTTGCGCTCCCTAACATGGGGAGCGCAAAGTGCAAGCACAGAGTAACTTGCGTTAGGAACACTTGGTCCCAACGCTAAGAGCTGGCGCTACCTAAAAAAATGAACACCAGCTTGGAGGTGTAGGTAATGGATTGCACTGCTGCAGAATCCATTACATGCAGCTCAAGACCGCCCAAAAAACAAATACTCACCTCTTATCCCGCAGTGTGAACGGCGGCCGATCCGCTTCTTCTGGTCGCTGGGAGCAAAGGGAGACTAGGGAAAGAAAGTCCCCTGTCTCCCTCTGTGATCACCCTTGAGATCCTGCCGGTCATGTGACCCGGTAGCATGATCCTCCATGGAGTCCTATGGATGCCATGGAGGGGATGCTGGGGACGATGCTTTACTGCTGCCCCCAGCTTCTACGAGCTTAGTGATCGTTAAGGGGTAGTCTGCCGGACTCGGCGCCTGTCCCACGAACTGCTGGGGAGACCAGGAAACTAAGGGGAAGTTGGCGAACGCTAGTTTTTCCCCTTAGCATCCCGTTTTTGGCTCAGGGCAGCTGATATTGCCCAATGAAAGTCAAATATTTAAATATAAAACTTATCAGCATACTTTTTTGGTGTAAGATTAGTGTTATCCCAGAGAAAAAAAAACAACAAATTTTCTCACTCCTGTCACCCTGTATTACTGTAAAGAAGCTATAAGAATCAGCCCTACCTTGATTGTAACAAAAAATTCAACGACCTTCACTGATGTATTACATAGTTACATAGTTACATAGTTACATAGTTATATAGGCTGAAAAAAGACATGCGTCCATCGGGTTCAGCCTCTCCCACATAACCTACTGCTGTTGATCCAAAAGAAGGCAAAAAACCCAGTCTGAATGCTTGCCAATATGCAACATACTGGGAAAAAATTCCTTCTTGACCCCAGAATGGCGTCAGATTTCTCCTTGGATCAAGAAGCTTTTACCCACATATTAAATATTATAACCCTTAATATTCTGTGTCTGCAGGAAGTCATCCAGTCGTTTTTTAAAAGTCTGTACAGACTCTGACCCAACCACCTCAACAGGCAGAGAATTCCACAGCTTGATTGTTCTCACCGTAAAATAACCCTTCCTATGCTTTAAGCTAAATTTTCTTTCTTCCAGTCTAAATGGATGACCCCGTGTCCTGTGTATAGTCCTGTTAATGAATAGGTTATCAGACAATGGTTGATAATGGCCCCGTATATATTTATATAAGGTTATCAGATCCCCTCTAAGGCGCCTTTTCTCTAAACTAAACAGGTTTAAGCTTGTTAGTCTTTCCTCATAACTTAACCCTTCCATCCCCCTTATTAATTTAGTTGCCCGTCTCTGCACTTTTTCTAACGATATAATATCTTTTTTAAGACAGGTGCCCAAAATTGCACGGCATATTCAAGGTGCGGCCTGACCATTGATTTATACAGAGGCAAAATTATGTTTTCATCCCGTGAGTGAACTCCCCTTTTAATGCATGCCAGTACTTTGCTGGCCTTGGCGGCTGCTGTTTGACATTGCACATTGTTACTTAGTTTGAAGTCTATGATTATTCCCAAATCCTTCTCCTGCTTGGATTTCCCTAACTCCGTACCATTTAGGGTATAAATTGCTTGTGTGTTCTTCACTCCAAAGTGCATAACTTTACATTTATCTAGATTAAATCTCATCTGCCATTTAAGTGCCCAGTCCCCCAATATATCTAAATCCCTCTGCAGCGAAGTAACATCCTGCTCACATTGTATTACTTTTCCTAGCTTTGTGTCATCTGCAAACACTGATACATGACTTTCAATGCCTATCTCAAGGTCATTTATAAATAAATTGAATAGTATTGGTCCTATAACAGACCCCTGAGGGACACCACTTACCACTGGTGTCCATCTTGAAAATGTACCATTTATGACCACTCTCTGTACCCTATCTTTTAGCCAGTTTTCTATCCAAGAACAAGTATTTTCATCTAGACCATTTTTTCTTAATTTAAGTAGTAACCTTTTGTGTGGAACTGTGTCGAAAGCTTTGGCAAAATCTAAGTAAATCACATCCACTGCGACCCCCTGATCTATACTTCTACTTACTTCCTCATAGAACGTAATTAGGTTAGTCTGACATGATCTGTGTTTCATGAAACCATGCTGATTTTTGCCAATTACATTATACCTCCCAATAAATTCCTGAATATTATCCCTTAGTAACCCCTCAAATACTTTCCCAGCCACAGATGTTAAGCTCACAGGTCTATAATTCCCAGGCACAAATTTTAAACCTTTCTTAAATATAGGGATCACGTCAGCTTTTCTCCAATCCTCTGGTACTATTCCTGAAAGAAAAGAATCTTGAAAGATTAAGAACAGAGGTTTACATATTTCAACACATAGCTCTCTTAGTACTCGCGGGTGAATTCCATCTGGCCCTGGGGCTTTATTAACATTCACATTGTTTAATTTCTGTAAAACCTTGTCCTGAGTCAACCAGTCACTTTGTATTAGTAAGTTTTTATTAATGAACAACAGCCAGGAAGAGGCCAGAATACAGGGAGAGCTCTGAGGTCCTCACTGCTGTACAGGGATAAGATTCAGGGGGTTATAATGAGTGAAAATCTCTGTACAGTACAGATACAAGGTGTTACTGTAATTCCCATACACAGGCATTATGCAGCACAAACAGATACAAGGTGTTACTGTAATTCCCATACACACGCATTATGCAGCACATACAGATACAAGGTGTTACTGTTATTTCCATACACAGGCATTATGCGGCACATACAGATACAAGGTGTTACTGTTATTTCCATACACAGGCATTATGCAGCACATACAAGATACAAGGTGTTACTGTTATTTCCATACACAGGCATTATGCAGCACATACAGATACAAGGTGTTACTGTTATTTCCATACACAGGCATTATGCAGCACATACAGATACAAGGTGTTACTGTTATTCCATACACAGGCATTATGCAGCACATACAGATACAAGGTGTTACTGTTATTTCCATACACAGGCATTATGCAGCACATACAGATACAAGGTGTTACTGTAATTCCCATACACAGGCATTATGCAGCACATACAGATACAAGGTGTTACTGTCATTCCCACACACAGGCATCATGCAGCACATACAGATACAAGGTGTTACTGTAATTCCCATACACAGGCATTATGTAGCACATACAGATACAAGGTGTTACTGTTATTTCCATACACAGGCATTATGCAGCACATACATATATTATTTTTATATCCTGTTGGTATTTTTGGAAGCTGCATTGCTAATAATCTCAAAATGATCACTATAAACTCCCATCAGCAGGAGATCTGACCATTTATATTATCTGCCTGCATCACATTCACTGTAGAGGCTGGGTGGAGTAGAGGTAAGGTCACTGCTCTGCATGGAGAGAGCCTGTGGAGTCATGGGTTCGATCCCAGCGAGCAACCTCTCCAGTAAGTGTCCTTGGCAAGACACCTAACGGTACATACTCGCCACCCAGGACATACTTGAAAACAAGAGAAATCTTAATGTATCCTTCCTGGTAAAATCCTTTCTCAAAAAGAAAAAAAAAATTTGACAGAATGTCCATTTCTGCCTGTATGCTGATGATGCAGACCCCGTTTGATGTGTAAGATAAGGGATGCCATTTACAACTTAGAATCTTTCATCCCAGCAATATTTCTGTAAAGAATAAATGAATACATGAAAGAGTAACACTGTGAAAATTTACATTATTTTACTCTTGTAACTATTTTTAAATAAGATCTTTATGCAATAAAGTTCCAGCGGGTGTTCGGCGTGTTTTCGGCGGGTTTTCCCTGCACTTCGGGGACCCTGCGACGAATGCTGAATGCCGAATGCAGGGTGGGGAACTTTGATTACCTGAAGTGCAGGAAAGTGCGGGGAACAGGAGAGCACCGAAATGTGGGCGACATTTCGGTGCTCTCGAAATAACCCCCTTTTATTTTGTAATAAAAGGTTAATGGTGAATGTAAACAGGAAGTTGCGACTCACAAGGCACGTTTTGATACAATTTAATATGTTACATGGTTTTACTATCAACAGTTGAGTCCACTGTTGCATTAATTATGTACTGTTGTTATTGTTTATAATTAGTGGTTTCATAAACTCTCAGACGTCCTCCCAATGGGATTTATTTTCACGCCAGCTTCTCCAATGCCTCTGTATTATTTTCTAGCCTAAGTGGCTCGTCTTATTAGCTCATCTTTTTCATTTGCTTTAACGGTAATACATTTACATTTCCTTTTTTTTTTTATTTTATTATCATTATTTTTACTCTTACAGACTCTTAAAGGAGGAGGAAAACTTCCACTTCGAACCCCGTTCGCGCGAGGATCTTCCAGACAACTTTCCAAAGGAAATCCCAGGGATCTGTTATTTCCTAGAGGACAAGAGTAGTCAAAAAGAGCCAAAGCACTCCTTAACATCTGTCAGAATGAGGAAAGTCTCCTACAACATCGGCACCATGTACCTTAGGGAAACGAGCGTATGAAAGCCTCCTGCGGATCAAAAGACTCTCCAACAAAGCACAAGCCCGTAATTGGGTCACTAACAGGAGTGCAGAGAATCTTTCTGTTTCACTGCATCGCGAAGAACATAACAGTTAAAGAGCTCTGCATCATGCAAGGCAATAATAATAGTACTAATATATGTACATATATATATTTTCGGGTTTTAAAAGTCGGTGATCACTGTCGAGATCATTTAGGTATTTTTCGGACATAGAGGACAAACGGCGACTGGAAAGGTTATGAATTATTTCTAGATGTTTCCGTTTGTTGGCCAACACACACGACGTCTTAAGCCAAAATCCTCACCGTCGGAGGCGAGTAGAATTTCAATTCGCTGATTAGATTCATGACTTCTTGCGAGAAATGATAACGGGGTAGCTATTTTAGGCATCGTCTGTTACATACACACGAATCACCCATCCAGACTGCGTACGGCCACAGTCATTCGCGAGACAGGTGGACGCGGCCCAACTGATCAAGATTTAAGAAACGATCCCGCGGTAAGGCGAACATCACTTTGTAAACTCGTCCTGATTGGGTGGCTAAAAGCTCCACCCTGAATGTTCTAAAGTGAATCAGAAAGCAATTAGACCATTTGTGTCATTGATAATGTCTTCTCCAAGCCATGCCACGAGGACCTCATATTTGTTCCTACATGGACTTTTTTTTTTTCCTGTAGTCGTTTATTTTAATTTAAAAGCAGATCCATCGTACACCAGAGCATGCGTCAAAAAAATACATTTTACCCCCTTAAGGACCAGAGGTCTTTAAAGTCAATGCATTTATGATGTAAACGTTACATCATTGGTCCTTAAGGGGTTAATGAAGCCAATTGTGTTTTATTCGCACGACAAAGCAACGGCGACGCAGAGAACTGCCCTATTCCCACTGTAGCACCTGAATGTAACTTTTAATAACAATTACACGTGGGATAAATGCAACATCTTTAGCCATTTATACATACATTTTAATACACGAAGCTCATTAACATCATTAATGTATATAAAGAGCAGGACGGATATTTTTATCCTGAAATAAAAATGTAATTTAAAAAATATATATATATATAAACACTAGTATCCGAGCGTATATTTATAATACTTTGCTTCACATTGTGAGTGAAAACCATATAAAAATATGATATACAAGCCATGATCAGGCAGCCATGTGACCAGTCACTCACATACCTGTGCTCTTCTGTGATATGAATATATAAATAAAATCAGTTGTAGGGAACATATATTTTATTCATTTAAAACAAAGTCTTTTGAAATATTAAAGATATTTAAAATAGTTGTAATGTTATATTTAATACTTGCATCAAAATGACACTTGTTGGGAAGTTAATACATTCCAGCCATGATTCCTCAAAGTATCAAACGACCACCAAAACAGGGATTATACAGACTTGAGCCATCTCGGATATATATTTTTTTCTTTTGCCACAATTCCTGTAGCGCAGTGGTCGGCAACCTTGGCGCCCACATGTTTTGGAACTACATTTGCCATGATGTTCAGCCAGGCTAATGAGTGACTATCAGGGTTATTCAAAGAGATCCGAATGGCTGCCGAAAGAGAACCGAACACTGAAAATCAGCGTTCGGTTACCTTTCTTGGCCATTCGGCTATCCAGAGAGCAGGCAATTCACCAAATCCTGGCGAATTGCCTGCACATACGGTGCCTGTTCGGTGGCTGTTCGAGGGCAGTGAAATCCCCATAGAGAAGCACTGCTTTGGCTATTCAGAGAACACAAACCAGCAGTGAAAGGTTGCCCTAAATGCCCTGCCATTCGGTGGTTTAATTCGGCAGGTTTATTCAGGCGAATCCCATAGGCTTCAAAGTTAAAAATATTCCCGTTTTAATCCAATATCTAATAAACCGTTTATTATAATATTCTGCGGTAAAAAGTCTCTTCATTTATAGATTTTTTAGGATATTTTAAGTTTTTTCGGGATTTTTAAAAAAAAAATTTAACTATACTTCTTTTTTTCAGTAACAGCCCTTTTTATTATCATTCCCTGGACCTCATATGTAAATTTCAGACATTTCCGCTCAGTAGTTTCTTTGCAAACAGCGTTTCACTTTTCAAACATTCAAGCAAACTGTTTTTCTAATTTATTCACTCCATTAGTCTGCGGTGTCGGCTTTTTCCGGCGGCTGCGCTGCGTGTGATCGGCTCCTGCTCGGGTTTTTCCGGCGTTTTCGGCTGGTTTAATCCAGATGTTTTTGCAGGTTTCAGTGTGCGTTCGCCCTCGTTTTGCAGTGAGTTTTCGTCAGGTTTGCAGTGACTTTTCCCTGCAATTCGGGGACCCTGTGGTGCTTGCTGAATACACCGCAGGGTTGCCGAAATCGGATCGCCAAATTGAGCCGAATTGAAGAGAACGAAAAGTCACCGAACGTGCGGGGGCTTTTCGATTCTCTTTGAATAACCCTGTAAGCATCATGGAAGATGTAGATCCAAAACATCTGGAGGACAAAGGATGGTGACCCCTGTTTGAGGGAATGCGTCAACAAGCCTCACATCAGCACAGGAGGTGCATAATCAAGCAAATTCAGAGGCGCGTTCAGTTCCTGTAAGTGGTAAGTTAGCAACTTGGCACCACTGAATGCTGTGCTGCAGTTCAGCGATCAGCACTGCTAACTTAGCACTTGCAGCTAAGTAGAGAGGTGCTTCAGAGTAGCTGAGTGTGACGTGGGAAAGATGGCCGCCTCCATGGAGCAACTAATCCAATAAGGAAATGTTCAGTTTGAAGGTGTGGTGGACCAAAACACCAAATATTTATAGGAACATGGTAAACATTAACACTAAAGTGCTAAAAAAATGGACAAAAGCGGATTTTGCAGAAACAGCAGCTTTCATTAAGCAATCCTCTGCCCTTTAGCTTCAATATTCACAGCCAAAGCGTTCCGGGAGACGGCTGCAGCAAAATGAACTGCTGCAATGTAGCAATTCAGCTGCTGCTGAGGAACTGAACAGGCCTCAGGCTGCACGATTACATAAACTGTTGCAAGGTGAGAACAACACCAGAAACGTTTCATAACAACCTCTAAGGCAGTGTTTCCCAAACCTGTCCTCGGGATCCTCTAACAAGCCAGGTTTTAAGGATCACCTTGGGGAAATGCAGACTGAATCCTGCAATCACTGAGCAGCAAATCATCACCTGTGCTGTGCTTCACATATCCTGCAAACCTGGCGAGGCGGATGGTCCTGAGGACAGGTTTGGAAAACACTGCTCTAAGGGAAACAAAGAAGTCTTCTAGAAGGGATGGATACAGGTCTACTCTCAGGAGGTCTCAGGGAGAGATGCATCGAGCACTGAAAAGTCAGAGTGATGTTGTGTTGGTATCTCACGGGTTTGCACCCAGTGTCATTTATTAGGAATTTTCTACTCCTAATCATAAAAACTGGGCTCACCGTCATATGATTTTGTCATTTTCTATTGAAACTATTCAATTCTAAATTAATTCCAGCAGTAACTGAAAGTGGTTTTACCAAAAATTGAGTTTTTTGCTGGACCAATTTGCCACAAGCAATACGTCCCTTATCCTAAAATGCCTTAAGACAATAACGCTGGCCAAGACGAAACCATTTCGATTAAATCCACGTGGTTTATTAAAGTGTACCAGCTCAGCGACTTCCCTTATTGAATGTTTAACCACGTACCAAGTAGTTTTCTAGTGGGTTTATGGAAAACTATTTCTCATTATTACCCAAACTGTAACAACGTATGTAGGGCTCTATTACATTCTCCGCGCAAATTCGCACGCGCAATTTTTTTACGCGCAGCGTTAAACGTTAATGCGCGTAAATTAACACTTGTGTTACGATCCGAGCGCATTTTTTTATCCGTCAAAAGATATCGTGCGTAAAAAAGACGCGCAAAAACGCACGCGCATTAACGTTACACGCAGAAATCGGTGGGCGGACTGTTTTTTTACACGATTCAGCCAATCTGAATTAAGAACCACAATTGTCTCCCATTCAGTTTTTGCGCCTGACAAAATCAATCTGCGCATATATGCTGCAGCTAAAATAAAAACACGCACAACCTCTCCATTTTATTGTTTGGGTATGTGTAGAATGTGTAACTCTACTGTGCTGTTTTTTTTTTCGTGCTGGTGTATTTGGTTTCGGCCAGAACATTCAGATTTGCCGTTAACACCAGCTTTTAAAAGATGTTAAAATTATGCGCGCAAACGCATTTGCGCTCACAATGTTAAGCATGGGATGCGCGCACGAACTTGAGCTCGCGCAGGGTCACTCACGTTAGATGTTAACGTGCATCGTTTGCGTGAACGTCGTAATACCACGTTCAGCGCAAAGGGTTTTGCCCCTCACATTAATGCGTTTTTGCGCATGCGCACATTTTTGCGCGAAGAGTGTAATAGTGCCCCTAATGTCTGTACATACAGTACATTTTTACAATGCAATACACTAGAGTAAGCTCATTTGACAGGCAGAGGGCTCCCCCTGCTGGTTATATTTCACTACTGCAGCACGAGGGGTCAAGTCGAGCAGGAACACGTGGGAACGTAGTTCCTCTGCTCGTTTTGCAACAGGAACGGATTTCCCATTTGGTCCACACACACACTGAAAACTTCGTTTTTGTAGGTTTCAGTTATATTTTCCATTTAAGTCACGAGAAATGTATGATATTTTTAATATTTATCCTCAACCAGGATGGATATAGTTTATTAGATGTTTCATATTTCTGTGAGGGCTGAAGGCAGGAAGAAAATGATTACTTAGAGGGAGGTAGGCAGAAATCTTGTTGGGTTCCTACACTTCTTTATGTTGGATGTGACCCCTGTCCAGCATGTGTCCATGAGACACTTGCAGAAAAGTGTCAGCACCTCTTACAGACACCGACGACAGTTTCATGAGCTGCAGTACATCAGCTGCCTTGTCCACTATGCTTTAATCTTAGAAAACCTGTTCTGGAGGCCATATGCACACGGTTTTTATTTCCATTTTTTTCACAATGCTCCAGAAAAAGACCAGATCGAGTTTACTCGATGTGGGTCTAATGCAGGTGCTTTTGAAGATCGAGGGCACTCGATCTTGGTAGTGAACGGGGTTAACTAAATGCCATGTCGCTTCTTCTCTATACTGACTGAAAATTTGTCTTAGAGGGTAAAGACAAAGTACAAAAAGCTGGAAAATTATGGAGCCTCAGTGATACGTCAGAGAAAATCCTAATTTATCATTTGTTCATTCTGTATCCACCCCTTGAGTCATTCTTCCTACAGCTGCTGCATGTATTGGGAGGAATTTTTAAAGAATGGATTATTATATAAATCATTGTGCTATTCAAACACACACACACATCACACTCTGCAGAGTTAGTAAGGTTACCTACATATCCGTTAGAGATTTATGGACGATGCTAGCTTCGATGCAAACACATCTCATTCTTCTAAACCATCCTTGAGGCTCTTCAAATTAATAACCTGTATGTGAATTCTGAAATCACGCAAACTAGCTCGCTCACCTGCATCGATATCTATTACCATTTTATTTCCAATAAACTCACCTGTGAAGAATCCTCCTTTTTATTTACACAACTCTGGATGTCTTCCCCTTAAAATATTGCTGTAGATACTCGAATATACCGCTATATTTCGGTGACAAAAATTTACATTAAAATTGGAGGGGTTGCGTTATATTCGAGACATCTGCATCGTGTGTAAAAAAAAAAAAAAAAACGACGTGCTCAGGGATCCCGAGTTCCCAGAAGTTCCGTTAGTCTCCCTGTAGTGAATACGGGCTCCCTGACGCCCGCAAACACTTCAGGAACTCCCGGGAGAGGCGGAATCCATCATGGCCAGAGGGCACGCTCGGTTTAAGCCAATCATTCATGATGGGTGCATGCTTGGTTTTAAGACAATCTTGAATGAATGACTTAAAAACGCGCATGCACCCTCGCTCTGCGCATGCAACTTCGAAGGATTTTAATTGTTTACCGGTACAGAATACTTTTATAATTTTGCTCCTCGCGTTATATTCGAGTCTTGAGTATTCTCTCATTTCCATAATAAATCTCTATCCATCGCGTTATATTCGGGTCGCGCTATACTCGAGTATCTACGGTAATGACTTTTTATTTCCTCACAATAAACTTTGCGTTTCCCTGATTTAAGTAGCTGATGACGTCTATAGCGTGCACTTAGGTTACCGTCGAGAACAACTTCTATGTGCCAAATATGTGTTTATTTTATGTTTTCATTATATAACGTATCTGTATTTATTCGAGTTAGATAAAACGCCAACAAACGCATGAATTAAACACCAGTGCCATTGGACTTGCAGAGAACCGAGGATCTGCTTTACTCATTTATGAGGTTGCAGTTTCTATATGTATTTAAATATACTATATAGTAGCACATATTCTCTTTTTATGTTTATTGTGTATATACGTATATATAATATATCTATTGAAATGTCGTCACTTCCCATTATTCACACATCTATACCAAGCATTTAAGACTCAGCTGAGTATGGCTGTTTTTGTTGATTCTCATGGATTTGAATAAAATACGGATATATCATGATATATTTATAAATGTAGAAGGTAGGCCATGTGATATTAACCACTGAACACAAAAATCATGTCTCTTTAGTTTTCGATATACATTTTTTTCGCTTAATTTCCAACAGTTATCGTTTTTATTTCAACTTTCTGGTCTATAATATTTGGACCTCATGTCCTAACATGCACTAAACAAATATCTAAAATACATGGGTGTGGGGAACATTATATGAATGTAACCATTTGCTAAAAATAAAATAAATCTGACAATTTTTGGTTCATTATAGCATTTTGTGTGTTTGAGTGATTATTTTTTTTATGAGGTAATATATTCAATTATCAGTTATATATTAAAAAATAAAATACTGTCTCCCAAGAGCATTTTCAGTTTCATCTCCGTAAGAGTAAAAAACAGAAAAAAATCTAAAACTTTCCTCTGGTCTGTTGGTAAAGAGGCAGGTGCTGTCAACTGCTTTGTCTACCCTCTCCTAGGGTCCTATTACATTGATGACGCTAACGTTAGCGCTCACCTGTGCAAGCGTTGATGTTAGCAATGGTAACGCAGGCTCCCCATATTACAATCCGAACGCTAACGGGTTAAAAAAAAATTGCGATTCGGAGCTTGCACTTTTCAGAGCGTTTTACTGCACTTTGCGCACCCTATACTTAATATGCACAAAGTGTTAATTAGCGTTAGGATTACAAAGTCCTAACGCTAATTGCCATCCTGCTGCGGTTAGCTCAAAAGTTAACCACAGCTAGGACCTGGTGCTAACGGATTCCGCTTCTGCGGAATCAGTCAGCACCAGCAGAAAATCCCCCCCAAAAATCACATACTCAGCTCCCATCCTGTGGCGAGAACGGTGGCTCCATTCGCCTCTTCTTGCAGTCGGGAGTAGTGAGAGACTGGGGGAAAAAGTCCCCCAGTCTCCCTCTGTAGATTACTACGCCGACCTGACAGATTTCGCGAGGTGAGATCCCGCAGGTTATGTGACCAGCAATGTTAGCCTCAATGGAGTCCTATGGACACCATGGGGGGGATGCTCGCGGTGGCGCTTAGCACTGCAGCAAGCATCCCTAGGTTTAGCGCCGGGTTACGGTGCAGGCTGCTGGATTAGTGCCTGCACTGTAATATCACGCTAAAACGGGGACGCTAAGGAGAAACCTGCAGGCACAGTTTTTTCTCCTTAGCGTCCCCGTTTTAGCGTGAAGATTGTAATACTGCCCCTAGTGTGTCACCCCTTTCCCTTTAGATTGTAAACTCTCAAGCAGGCTCCTCTCTCCTACTGTTCTGTGTGTTTAAGGCCGGGTGCACACGAGCGTACTCTGCTGCGCACAGTACGTGCATAACGACGCACTATATGACGTCCGTTCTAGCATATAATGTCGTGGATAGAGATGAACACACGTAGTACGCGCGCAACGCATCACGCAGGCTGAAGACGTCTGCCATGGAAACCCCAACGCGAAAGCGCTAGGATTGACGCCGTATAGACGACGTTGGCCATCTGCTGGAGGCGTGTTGAAAATTTTGTTTCTTCCAGCCCAGCTTCTTTTTTTTTTCCAACTCAAATTTAGGTTTTACGATGTCCGTCAAACATAACGGATCGTCTGGCGTCTACCAATCTCTTCCGTCATAAAGTGCGTCCTTTTGAACGCACGTTCTATGCGCAGCAGAGTACGCTCGTGTGCACCCGGCCATACTCGTATGTATATTTGTCATTCTGTCTCTCACATTGAACAGCGATATGGAACTTGTTAAAGCTTTAAAAATACTTGTAACTGTCTCATGTTAATTGAAGCACATAAAGAACAAATTTGTCATGTGCTCTCCAGCGACTGTCAATGGAGTTCTAAGCACTAGAGAGAATGCCCGTTTTCATTTGTAGGTCAGAACAATTAGGCGTCTGAAATAATTAAGAACTCCATATTAGGGAGAGTTTACCTCATGGCTGCCGATAGAAACGACCCATCAAAAATGTCGTAGTTTTGAAAAGTAGTGTAAATCTAGATTCTTTGAAAAAGTAATTTTTCAGATGAAAAACTAACTTGATCTGGTTTTCAATGCATTTTAGCACCATACTGTCCTCGGTATTTTGACAATAAGTATGGTGCAGAATTACAGTCTTTTTAGTTTTAGGATTAGAGTTAACCCTAACCCCATCCCCACAGATTCTGCTCCATTTTTCTCCTCAGTTTTCACTAGAATTTTGGCAGCTTTCTTCACTTTTAGACAACAGATACTACTCCGAGAATGTGTAGAAAAATGGAGCAGACATAGGGCCCTATTACATACTGAACGCTAACTGTAACGTTCGGGTGAAAAGTGTTAACATCAGAATAAGTGACATTAACACATGCACCCCATAAAATCTTCCTAACGCTAAGGCTAGGGTCAGACTAACGCATTTTTCGCATTGTCCGTGAAAAAGTGCGTTCGAACGAATGGACGCATTTTTTCACGGAATAAGCAATAGCGGTCATACGATGCGCATTTTCGTCCGTGATTTTGTACGGATCATCAATAAAACCCTTTTTGTGTCTGGCCGGACATTAGCAGCGTCTGACGTCTCCTAATCACGCACACACGCCGCTAGCGGACGCAGCGCACTCTGTACGTCAGTACTAGCGGTTTCACGTTCTCGAAAAAATGCGTTCGTTTGCCACTTGTGTTGCGCAGCCGCACTTTTGTGCGGCCGTCTTCGTATGCTGCCCGTCATTGGACGTCATTTGCTGCTAGCACGGCCGTGATTTAGTGCTGCTAAACGCACGTTAATACTGCGTTAGTCTGACCTTAGCCTTAACCTTACAAAAATCAGTTTGTGCATCGGTGATTGCGCGAGTTTACCGTACTTTGCGCATCCTATACTTAACATTGGGAGGGCAATCAGTAATTAGCGTTAGGATAAGTAAGGTATTACAAAGTGCTAGCGCTAATTAACACACTGATACGGTAATGAAAAATTTGCCGTCACCTAGAAGCTGGTGCTCACTGGTTCCCCTTTTGCAGAATCATTTAGCACCCCTTAAAAATCTCCCCCGTCCAATAAATGCGATACTCATCTCTCATCCCACGGCAAGAACGGCGGCCTGATCCGCAGCTTCTGGCCATCATAAACAGAGTGAGACTAGGGACAAATAGTCCCCAGTGTCCCTCCGCAATCACTCTGCGGCACTGCATGATCTAGCGAGACCTCACAGGCATTGCGGCCAGGAAGCGCAACCCTCCATGGAGCCCTATGGACTCCAGGAGGTGATACTCGCGGTGGCGCGGAAGTCGGGGCAAGGTGCATCTTTCCGGGGCAAGGTGCTGAAGTAGCGCGTGCCCCGGAATCTCACGCTATAATGGGGATGCTATGGGGAAACTTGCAGGTGCAGGTTTTCCCCATTAGCTTCCCCATTGTACCGTGAGCAAGGAAATAGTGCCCACAGTTGGTTACGATTGACCCTAACCCCAGATTAACCCTAACCATAAAACATGCTCCTTAGAGAAAACCAGCACCAGACACTCCAAAGTGCAGTTTTTACAAACAGCTTTTAAAAGTTGCAGTGTTTTTTTATATATATATTTACACGTTCGTCTGCTTTTTCCGGTGGCTGGTCGGTGCTCTGTTCGGCAGGTCGTCTGCTTTTTTTGGATCGATTCGGTGTTTTTTCGGCGGCTTGTTGAATCAATTTGGCGGGTTTTCAGATCGATTCTGTATTTTTTCGACATTTTCTCCAACTGATTCGTCAGTTTTGTGGCAATGTTCCAGATGCATTCAGCGGCTTGGTCCCTGCACTTCAGGGACCATGCGTTGAATGCTGAATTCATCTCAGGGTCAGCAAATCGGACTAACCAAAGTGCGGGGAACAGGAGGGAATCGAAATGTCGGTGACATTTCGGTGCTCTCTGAGAAACCCTGTATACGTTGTTTTCCTGAATGCCTAACCCTATAACAGGCATAAATACTTGCTCCAACGCTATCCTTAGCACTACCCTTAACCCTAAAAGTAAAACTAAAACCAGCTTAGTTTTTGTACTGTACTTAGGTCAGAAAAGTAATGTGAGCATGGTGTCAGTTGCATCATAAAAACATGATGCGAGTAAAACGTCTTTTCAACTTTTTTTCGTAGCGTCTAAATTCACTCTATTTTTTAAAACCAGGGCATTTTTATCAAGTTATTCCCATCTGAAAGTAGCCACCTGTGGCCGCTGTTATAAAACAATTAGGGATCCAGCTTGCATCCGATTTATGTTTCTGCGTCTCCCAAACACTCACCCAATTTAGAGATACATTATTTACAATTAGGCTCTCGTAGCCAGTCAGGCTCAAATCTCCTTCAGTAAATACGAAAAGTGAAATTCATATAGGGTAATTCAAAGAGATCCGAATTGCTTGAGAAAGGTAACCGAACAATGAAAATCAGCGTTCGGTTACCTTTCTTGCCATTCGGCTATCCAGAGAGCAGGCAATTCGGCAAATCATGGCGAATTGCCTGCACATACGGTGCCTGTTCGGTGCCTGTTCGAGGGCAATGAAATCCCCATGAAAAAGCACTGCTTGGGCTATTCAGAGAACACAAACCAGCAGTGAAAGGTTCCCGAAATGCCCTGCCATTCGGTGGTTTAATTCGGCAGGTTTATTCAGGCGAATCCCATAGGCTTCAATGTTAAAAATATTCCCGTTTTAATTCAATATCTAATAAACCGTTCATTATAAAATTCTGCAGTAAAGAGTCTCTTTATTTATAGATTTTGTAGGATATTTTAAGCATTTTCCTGTTTTTTGTTTTTTTTAAAAAGTCCGATTTTTTTTTTTATTATTAAAGTTTACTTATTTTTTCTGTAACAGCCCTTTTTATTATCATTCCCTGGACCTCATATGCAAATTTCAGACATTTTCGCTCAGTAGTTTCTTTGCAAACAGCGTTTCACTTTTCAATCATTCATGCAAATTGTTTTCCTAATTTATTCACTGCCTCTTCTGCGGTCTCGGCTTTTTCCGACGGCTGCGATCGGCTCCTGTTCGGTTTTGCTGTGGTTTTCGGCAGGTTAATCCAGATGTTTTTGCGGGTTTTCGGCGTGCATTTGCCGGGTTTTGCGGTTAGTTTTCGTCAGGTTTGCGGTAGCTTTTCCCTGCAATTCGGGGGCCCTGTGGTGCTTGCTGAATACACCGCAGGGTCGCCGAAATGGGATCGGCAACAGGAACCGAATTGAAGAGACTTTTCGAATCTCTTTGAATTGCCCTGTAAATATATTTACACCAAAATGTTAATATATCAAAATGTTTTACACTTGCTGGTGTTGATGCTGATGATGAATAGTCGCATGGTATAAAATGTTTGGTGATCACATGTAGCGCTCACTCCCGGAGGAGCCGCTGAAATTGAACCTCGGGTCAGTCTCCCCGCACTAGGGAATAAATATACTCCAGCACCGTTGTGGATTTTATAAATTATATAGTTTACTAGAATAAATGGCATATAATGAATAACACGGTGTTCGTAGATATATTTACAGTACTTCGTAATGCGGGAAACGCGCAGCGGAAAAGGAATACAATGCTTCGTAATTCGAGGAACGCGCAGCGGAAAAGAGAAAATACAAGGCTTCGTAATTCGAGAAACGCGTAGCGGAAAAAAGAAAAGGAAGAATAAATCTTTAACCCCCTTTTGTGTTTGGGGAGTGAGTCCCGCACAGGTTATGTCCCAGAATGTACGTGTGTGTGTGTGTGTTATGGTACCCGGGTACAATATTCAACTGGCCAGTGAATTGCTTAAGAGGTATCTTCGACTAGTCAAGTTGGGGCCCTGTGGGTTTTGGAAACAAACAGCAGCGTGCTTTCTTTATTCACAAACGGCCTGGAAGGCCTCTCACCCATCCGCCAGATACTTGGTGCTCCGCTCGACCCTGGACGTCTCTCCGCTCGATCCTGGCTGGGATTCTCTGGGCTACCGGATCCGCTGTCTTGCCTTTCTGTAGATGCTGCAAGATGTCCAGCTCACCGCCTGCTCTCCCTGTCTGATCGATCTTGTGGTGCTCCTAACTCGGGGTCCTCTCGCTCACTTGGTATCAGCGTGGGTATTCCTGTGAATCTCTGGGACTTCCTCTGGTAAGGCTGAAGAACCCAGTCCTTAGCTCTGTCAGGCCCCAGCTGCGCTCCGGCCTAATCACTGTGTCGTTCTGCTGCTCTGCGTCTTGCTCCTCTCACTCCCTGGCGCGCTCTGCCAGCTCTCTCCACGAGGCTCAGGATGTAAGGGTCTGTATCCCACCCACTTCCTGTGTCCGCTCCCAAAGCATGCCGGGAAATGTAGTCCCAATGTTCAATGTCTCGTATCGCGCTTGTCTCCCTCCGGTGGCCAAAAATAGGTACTGCCACGACAGGGAATTAAACCCAGCGCTACACACATCTAGTTTTATTTTTTATGGTTTTCAGAATCAACTTCATATAAACAAAGTTGGAAATCAATGGCATTATACGTTTAGGTGGAGGTGGCGGACACGGCACGGCACAGGACTAGAACTGGATGTGTCAGCTAATCTTAAAGGGACACTTTACTCACACTGCCCACTTTCAGGGTTATTCAGCAATGTGAAAATTAGGAGAATGACTGGAGAAGTGAAAATTCTAGGTCAAAATAGCCGATTTGGAAAGTGAGATAAATGGGCGAATTTTTCTGGTTTGACGATTTTGACCTAGAATTTTCACTTCCCCAGTCATTATCCTGGTTTTAACTTCTCTCTGAATAACCCTGTATGTGCCTATTAAAGTGGTCAGACTGAGTGGGATGCCCCCCCTCTAGCCCCGTTGATCTGGTACAGCTGTGTGAAGCAAAGGGTTACCTCGCCCACAGTTGTCACTCAGCAGATGGGATTTTGAATATCCTGCATTGAAAGGACCAGCTCAGGGACCGATAACGTCAGCAGGCTTCGTATATGTTGACTTCTGGTCCTCTATGCATCTCCTGAAGCAGCCACGGTGGAATTCTGAGCGCGCAAGTGGAGCATACATCATCCGTACGCAAAACGCTCCAGGCTACTTTCATATTTGTGAGCCCTGGAGCACAAAAGGACGGGGAGCCGAGGGCTGCTGGACAAAAGGTGAGTACTTTAACCTAAATAAAAGAACTATTAAAAATGAAATTGTTCAGCTTCTGCTCAATTATTTGACGGGGGAGGGGTGTTTTCCGTAGAGTTCCTTTAACAACTACCTTCATTCCCTGGTTTAGCTCTTGCACGCTGGTGGTCTCTGGGACTACTAAAGGATGACAGAAACACAGAATACGCCTGGG
The DNA here is from genome assembly GCA_009667805.1 of Leptobrachium leishanense. Taxonomy (NCBI): domain Eukaryota; kingdom Metazoa; phylum Chordata; class Amphibia; order Anura; family Megophryidae; genus Leptobrachium; species Leptobrachium leishanense. The sequence goes on along the minus strand of CM019064.1, from coordinate 420,871,631 downwards.
ACATAATCGTAAATAAAAACAGCCGGATAAAATGACATGGTGATTGTGACAGGTGGAAGATAAGAACATGAGGCTGGAAACACAAACTAAACTAGATATCTTCTGAACATCAGTGCAGCATTAAGGCTGACAAATGCTTTGCTGACAATCATTTAGACCAGAGCCCCGTTCAGTTCCTCAGCAGCTGCTGAATTGCTGCAGAGCAGCAATTCAGTTTGCTGCAGCAGTGTCACTGAACGCTTTGGATGCGAATTTCGAAGCAAAATGGCCGACGATTTCTTAATGAAAGATTCAGATTGTTTTTCGTATGACTCGGACAACAGTTGAGGTATATATGATAAAGAAAAGCAGTCAGCACAATTCCGTTTTGTATGCACACACCACAAATGATAGTTTTTATGGAATAAACGTAGGGCCATATTGCATTCCTCGCGCATCGGTTTTGCGCGCACGCAAATGCGCATTTGCGCGAGGACAAAACCATTTGCGCAGAACGTCGTATTTCAACGTTCGCGCAAACGATGCGCGTTATCGTTTAACGTGGATGGACTTTGCCGAATGTGATGAACTGTGCGCGTCCTATACTTAACATTGTGAGCGCAAATTCGTTACGCGGATGGTATTTCAATAGATGCGCAACTTCCTACGAACGACGTTTGCGCGCATAATTTTAACGTCTTTGAAAACCTGGTGTTAACTGCAAATCTGAACGTTCTGGCCGAAACGAAGAACACCAGCACGAAAAAAAAAATACAGCACAATATAGTTACACATTCTACACATACCCAAACAAAAGAATTGGGAATTCGTGCATATTTTTTTTTATTGCTGCAGCATGTATACTCAGATTTATTTTGACAGGCACAAAAACATTAGTGAGTCAATTAAGGTAAATTGAAGTCAATTAAGGTTCCTAAATCTGATTGGCTGAATCCCGCGAAAAAAACAGGCCAAGCACTGATTTACATGCGCAACGTTACTGCGCGCTTATTACACTTCGTTTTGCACGTTTTTTTTACTAACGTTATTTTTTGACGGATGAGAAAATGCGTTCGGATCCGAAGATCACGTTAATTTTCGCGTGATAATGCTGGACAGTGCGCGCAAAAAAAATTGCGTTGCGCGAGCACATTTGCGCAGAGAATGTAATATGGCCCGTAATGTTTACTTCTGAAACAAAATATAATTGAACTGTAATATATTATATATATATATGTAATATATGTCTATGTGCAGGGGTAAATAATAAATAAATATTTTGTGCTATGGTGAACAAAAACCTCAAAATTAGCATTGCCGTACTGAATTGTTATTTGCTTCATGGCGGCGGCCATCTTTAATACGTCACACTCAGCTACTCGCAGCACCTATCCGAGTCGCTGCAAGTGCTACGTTAGCAGTGCTGAGCGCTGAGCGGCAGAACAGTGTTCAGAGGCACTGGCAAGTTGCTAACTTAGCACTTGCAGCGGCTGAGCAACGCGCATCAGAAGTCCGTAACCTTGGCCATCCAGATGTTTTGGAACTACATGTCCCCTTGATGCTTAGCCACTTATATTAGTAGGAAATTCATTTACAGAAAATGTAGTTCCAAGACATATGGAGGGCCAAAGTTGAGTACCCCTGATCTAAACCAAAATAGCCTTAATGATTTGAAGTGGACATGGTACACCACAGCCATTTAATACATATGCAAGATTGTAGTGTCCTGTGATTTAAGTAGTGTTTGGATAAGTAATAGACTTTACATAACGATTACAATGACTGTTTGATTTGGTTCAGTACAGAATTTATAGTCAGTTTCACAGAAAAACATAAGAATAATGGTTTTTAGCGGTAATTTGGGCCATGTATGACAGGGTAATCCAAAAGGCCAGAAGTAAACTGGATAATAGGAGAAAATAGAAATCACAGCAAATGAAGGATCACATTTGTAACGGTAACATTTATAATGTATTTCCAGAAAAAGAAAAAAATATACGCTGCCTGACCAAAAAAAAAAAGAGTCCTCACCTACCGTACAAGCCTGTTAAAATCTGGGGATGCTGCCCTTGACCAAGTTGTTATGTGCCCAAAATGAGGTCATGTGACTCCCTGAATATACTCAATGAGCAGTTTTTCCATCAATGTTTTTTTTCTCCCCTGATGGCACAGCGGGCATATTCCAAGATGGCAATGCCAGGATTCAACGGGCTCAAATTGTTTAAGAGTGGTTCAGGGAGCATGAGACATCATTTACACACATGGATTGGCCACTGCACAGTCCAGACCTTAACCCCATTGAGAATCTTTGGGATAATGTGCTGGAGAAGGCTTTATGCAGCGCTGCGACTCTCCCATCACCAATACAAGATCTTGGTCACAAATTAATGTGACTCTGGACGCAAATAAATGCTGTGACATTGCATGAGCTTATCCAAACGATGCCACGGCGAAGGCGTGCTGCAATCACAGCAAAAGGTGACACAACCAAATATTAAAAGTGTGTGACTTTGGCCAGGTAGTGTATAGAATAGTTAAATTTGTAACTTTCTTTTAAAGATCCGATTTTTTTTTTTATCATGCTCAATATAGATCTAGATTTTAGTCTTTTTTTTGTCATTTGCACTCGTCCCCTCCCTGGAGTAGTATTCTAAAAATGCCACTGCTAGAGGCCAAAGAATTAGCTTTGCAAATCGGTTGAATGATACAGCAATGGTAGCTTTATTCCATTAGGAAATATCCCATTACGGAATGCCAGGTTACTGAATTTAAAAAGGTTAACAGGAAAAATAGCATGAAAAATAAGGGTCATTCTTTTACATGATCAAGAATCAATGAATTACATATTGATGACGAGTAAGATATATATCTGCCTGGTATCCAAAATACATCACAAAACACCTGTTCTTTCAAAGATTCACAAGTTTACAGACATAAGATGACAGGTCCTTTGTTTTCATTTTGTGCATGTGATAAAGTCATCACATCTTGAGGTTACACAAAAGCAAAAGTGGATGAGAAACATCAGTATTGTGCTGTTAGAAATATTTATTTGCAGGGATACAACCAGGCTTGGCCACCTGACACACAGGGCAAATGTCAGTCCTAATCCTGCCGACATCAGCCCAAACCCTGCCTAGATGTGCCCATACCCAACTCGACCAAAACCACACACAGCCGGCCCTCATGCATACTTTTGTTTTTCACCCTCCCATCCATTTTCCCACTCCATCCCGGGATGTTTTTTGGCCCCAACCAATTCCTGGATACAACGACAACATTTCAGCTGCTACGCAATGTTTCTCAGACATTAACCCTTTCTCTGCGGATGACGTGTGAGGCACAAGTCATCTGCTTGTGGGTGCCCCGGCGGAGATACTCACCTCTCTGTCCTCAGACGCTGAAGTTAAGCCCCTCCCGACATCAATGACATCATGACGTGATGACGTCATTTCCAGGCGACCCCCGGCAGTGCCGGGAGATCGCCTGGAAGGGAGAGAGGGGATCCTTTTTGATCCCTCTTCCTCCCGATCGGGAGGGTTTACGAAAAAAAAAAGGCACCGCTTTGAAGGGCAGTGCGATTTAGCTCTGGTGGGGGCCGCCATCTTGGATGGCGGCTCCACCTCCAAGTTTCCCCTCGCCTACTGACGTATCGCGCATAACGCGATGATGTCAGATGGCCGGGGAACCCCTAGCTGCCCGGAGATTTCCCAAGGAAATCCCCTGGTGGAGATAAGGGGTTCTTTTGAACCCTGATATCTCCAGAAACGTAGCAGCTAGGGGGGTCATGGATGGTGTCATTCAAAAGGCCTGAGCATGGCCTTTTCGAATGATACCAAACATGATCATGTTTAAAGTAAAAACAAAGTTAAAAAAAATAATAAATAAATAAAAACATGTATTTTTTTGTGTTTTGTTTTTATTAATGCAGCAATATTGTTCACATTTTGATTATAATGTGAACAATGATGCTGCACTAATGATTTTTTTCTATGGGGTGCATTTGCTAAAAATCATGTAATTCCCCCCCAAAAAATTTAACAAGTCCCCATTTCTAATTTTTCTACAAGCGCACCCCATAGAAAATATAACCGCAAACGCTCATGTGATAAAATGTAAAAAAAAAAACACTTTACACATTGTAGATGATTAAAAATTTGAATTTTTTTGTTATAATATACAGCCAGAACATGACGTATTCATATAAAAATTATATATTATGAATCTGCCGAGTCTGCCGGAAAGAACGATATATAATATGTCTGGGTCATTTAATAAAATGCGGCTTAAAATCCCGTTTAAACATGATGAGCGAAAGCGGTAAAAATGAGCTCAGCGCACAGGCGTGAAATGCCTCAGCAGTGAAGGGGTTAAAACGTACATCATACTATCTTAGAATGTGATTTTACAAATCTGTCAGCAGCGGGTCACAGTCTCCGGCTGGCAATGATGCGAGTGGGTCCAAGGCTCCGCTGGCATCTGACATCAGTGGTGGGCATACCAAGCCTCTGGGGGAGAGATGCTGGAAACTTGGGCATTGTCAGACTGCAGGGGGGAGTGGAAGGAGGTGCAAAGGGGGCGTAGCCACACCTGAGCAGCCTATTTAAACCTACTGGGTGACCAGGTGGGCGCTCAGATGTTCTGTGCTTCCTCGGTAAACACTGCTCCGCACAATCTTTCTTTGGACTGATCTGGTATTTGACCGTTTGTCTCCTTTTTTGGACTTTCCCGCTTGCTACCTGCCCCGACCCTTGGAAGAGTACATGAGCGTGCCTATCGGATCACCCTTCCGATACCTCGCTTCAGACTTTCTGTCAACCATAGGGCAGCATCAACCCTGTGCTCTCCCTCTCTATGTATTAATAATATGTGCATGGAAAACATGGCCAATCTTGCAGCCTTAGCTGAGAATAGCAAAGAGAACTAACCATTAGAAGACAATTGGAAGAATACCTAAATAAGTATCAAGGGAGCGCTTATGCAGTGTTCTATTACATCCTGTTCCAAATTATTATGAAAATTCTATTTCAGTGTCACAAAGATTAAATATTTTGTTTTTCAGTTTAACTCATGGATGGCATTGTGTCTCAGGGCTCTTTTGATCACTGAAAACAATCTTGGACACCTGTGATAATTAGATTGCCAGGTGAGCCCAATTAAAGGAAAAACTACTAAAGGAGGATGTTCCACATATCCATGCGTCCCCTCCCTCGAGAAACCCATCTGTGATTTAACTTTGAGCCAAGGTTAGTGACCCTTTGCAAGACGAGTTGAGGCCCGACTCTTGACCCACCAGTCTCGACCATGCGCAGAAGCCCGGACTACACAGGGGTTTTATTCAATAGAAATTTCTCGTCTCAACCTCCGGCGAAGATTTGGGATGGCTGGCGAGACTATTAGGGGAACGGATGAAGGTTCGGCTCGTCTCCAAGGGGACACTTGAGAAATGTGCATTTTTAGGGGGGACTGTTGTGGACAAGTATATATATCTGCTTTTATAATACTCAAAGGCCTAGCAAAAGGCCTAGAAAAATGCTCATTTAGGTTAAAGTTTACTATTGCTTTAAGACGAAATTAATATAACTATCTTTGCAGATAAAACCAAAATGTATCTTGCGTAATTTCGCCATCTCTGCAGAAAATAATGAACCACAAGCAGGTGGCCCTGCAAAACACAAAAACCACAAATAAGAAGAAGGACAATGTTTTGTATTTTGCATCCTGTTACCGAACATCTTCCAGAACATGTTCCAGACATCACAAGGTCGCCCAGGATATAGAAGAACATTGCTGATTTTGCAGATGTCGAAATGATACTTTGACCTTTGAAATAGCTGATATTTGATTTTCATTTAATTAATAAATAAACTGTATGTCCGCAATTTTATACTGAAGTCAATCAAACTGTTAAGTTGCCTCCCATCTGCTTACGTATAATCGTGCTATAAAATATACCAAACCTATTAAACAGATTCAGAGGAATCATTGGCTTTGACCGGAGAAGCTACATAGACTTCTTCGTTGTCTGTGTGATTTCTTTATGCGCGCATATATCTGATTTCTCCACCGAATTAGAACAGAGGCTGGCATCCGTGGAAGGACTACTATTGTCCACTTCAGTACAGAAGGAAGAACTATGCTTTCCGTAATAAAATCATCTTCATGCATGACAATGTACCATCTCATGCTGCAAAGAACACCTCTGCATCAATGACTGCTATGGGGATAAAAGGAGAGAAAGTCATGGTGTGGCCTCCATCTTCCCCTGACCTCAATCCTATTGAGAACCTTTGGAGCATCCTCAAGCAAAAGATCTATGAGGGTGGGAGGCAGTTTACATCCAAACAGCAGCTCTGGGAGGCTATTCTGACATCTTGTAAACAAATTCAAGCAGAAACTGTCCAAAAACTCACAAGTTCAATGGATGCAAGACTTGTGAAGCTGCTATCAAATAAGGGGTCCTATGTTAAAATGTAACGTGACCTGTTAAAACGTTTAAAAAGTTAAAATGTTGTTCGAAGTTTGATTGAAATAGCTTTTGATTTCAGTAAATATGCTTCAAACACAACAAATGACAATTTTCAGTTCTACAACCTATAAAGTGTTTTGAAACTTACTGTGCGGAATAATTTGGAACAGTGTATTGTAAGTTTTTTATTTTGAAAAAAAATACTGTAATCATTAGGAGGTTTGTTCAATAAAATTTGAATTGAACTCTTAATAGTTGATAACATGAGAATTATGCTGACTGTTATTTACATCAATTATTTTGGTAAATGAGAAAAATATCATTGGCATCATAATTTGGAACAGGGTGTAAATATAATCAAGGAGAAGGAATAGACTTATCTTAAATCAGTTTTTTGTTTACACACTCTTCAGATTTTATAATTGTTCCTATAAAAGAGATGACAAAACAATAATCGCGCAGTATAATGTACACAGGAAATAGTTCCCCATTTTAAACTTATGATGTTTGCACTCACAAAGGTGGAGCCACTAATGGCTCGAATTGGAACGCTTCTGGATCTCTATGGGGGATCCCGCCCAGCTCAAATAATGTGGATAATGTGGATCGTGATTTTCTCAAAAAGAGAAAGAATGGTGCATATGTTGCGTTATCCTTATGCATATATATAATTATAATGCATTAGATATGAACTCACGTGGTTCAGAGCCTCCTATGAGGGTGGTTCTGTAAATGCGCCTCTGGACCTCTTACTTGAGAGGGAGTCCCTCCTCATCCATTGGAGAAATTCAATTCAAATGGAAGGAATCAACCAGGAGGAATCCAAACGGTTGGAAGATATTCCAGGAAAAGGTATTCCAGTAAAAAACTAATTTATTGCAACATATAAAAAATAAAGCAATAAAGATTATAAATCAAACCTGAGACGCGTTTCGCCTGCTCACTGCAGGCATCCTCAGTCAAGAATAGGAAAATTAACCATTGCCTAGTATTGTCTCTATTTGTTCCAGATATAAATAAATGTTATATAAAAATTTGATTAATTTTTCAGGACAATAAAAAGAGGAAAATCCAGTGGCCCAGCTGCAAAACTGGTTTGGGATGTGCTGTTATCAGGTTCTATAAAATGCTTTATCCATTTTGATATAAGACAGTTTATAAAGAACATTAGTGATGCCTGTTGGACTAATGTAATATTAATAACCACTGTCATAATATATTAATATATGCTACAAATAATTAATTAATTTAGCAAATTTTCAAATATTTTAAAACCACCTGATCCTATACTATAAAAGAGTAAGGCTTGGCGTGTCCGTCGCCAAGCCTCCTCTGCGCATGTGCACGGTGTGGGCGTGCTGCGGCGGTTGGGTGCGCACACAGCCAACCGCCGCAGCACGCCCACAGGGTGCTGTGGAGATTGGATGCGCGCGCACAGCCGGGTGCGCGCGCGCCACCTGCCGCAGCACGCCCAAAACATGCTACGGAGGTTGGATGCGCGCGCAGCTGAGTGCGCGCGCGCCACCCGCCGCAGCACCACCAAAGCGTGTTGCGGAGGTTGGAAGTGCGCCCAGCCGAGTGCGCACACAGCCACCCGCCGCAGCACGCCCACTGCGTGCTTGGGCCGTTGGATGCGCGCGGCATAGGGTGCGCACGCAACCAACCGCCGCATCCAGAAATAGCTTGAGGCGCGCAAAAACGCCTCAGAGAAAACAGCGGAGAGCGGAGCGGAGAGCGGAGCGGAGAGCGGAGCGGGGAGGGGAGCGGAGAGCAGGGAACGGGGAGAGGGGAGCGGAGAGTGGAGCGGGGAGCGGAGCGGGGAGCGGAGCGGAGAGCGGGGAGCGGAGAGCGGAGCGGAGAGCGGAGCGGGGAGTGGAGCGGGAGAAAACGCCTCAGAGAAAACAGCGGAGAGCGGAGCGGGGAGCAGAGCGGGGAGCAGAGCGGGGAGGGGAGCGGAGCGGGGAGCAGAGCGGGGAGGGGAGCGGAGCGGGGAGCAGAGCGGGGAGGGGAGCGGAGCGGAGAGCGGAGCGGGGAGAAGCGAGCAGAGAGCGGGGAGCGGAGAGTGGAGCGGAGAGCGGGGAGCGGAGCGGGGAGAGGAGAGCGGGGAACGGAGAGCGGGAAACGGAGAGCGGAGTGGAGAGCGGGGAGCGGAGAGCGGAGCGGAGAGCGGGGAGCGGAGAGCGCGGAGAGGGGAGCGGGGCGGAGAGGGGAGCGGGGAAGGCAGCGGGCAGTGGAGAGGGGAGTGCAGAGCGGGGAGCAGAGCGGGGAGCGCAGAGTGGAGTGGAGAGTGGAGTGGAGCGGAGAGGGGAGCGGAGCGGAGAGCGGAGCGCGGAGCAGCACAAGAGCAAAGCACACTTATCAATAGACTGCCCTCTGGGCAGGCTTTCCACCTAGTTTAGGATAATACGATAGTGATTTGGTTACAAAATCTGATCATGCGTTGCATAAGCCGGCCACAAGCACCGCGGTAAGAAAGCAGATTGTACAACAAATGCTTATGCCGGCTATTGAATACGGAGATGTAGTGTATGCAGCCGCCCCACAAACGCACCTCCAGAAACTTACTACATTGTATATTACATTGTAGCACAAAGCGACAGAATGAGTTCATTCTGTCGCTTTGTGCTACAATGTAACTACATGACCCACCATTGTGACATGTTAAAAGAACTAAACTGGCTGTCGCTGGAATCTAGACGCACTCTTCACCTTTCCAACCTGGTGTTTAAGAGCTTTTCTGGGAAGCTACCACCCTACCTGAATAGGCTGCTTCATTCAGCAGTTCCCTCATCCTATAACCTCCGATCCTGGACCTGCACCTTACTTGCAATACCACAATACAAAAAGAAAGTGTCTCGATCCTCATTTTCCTACAGAGCTCCACAATTATGGAATAACCTCCCAGACGCAATCAAATCTTCCCCCAGTCTAAAGTCCCTTAAGAGCTCCCTATTAAAATACCTCAATACGGAATGCACCTGTAAACATGTAACATAGTGACTATATACGGAATGCACCTGTAAACATGTAACACAGTGACTATATACAAAATGCACCTGTGAACATGTAACACAGTCAGGGTTATTCAAAGAGATTCGAAAAGTCACCGCACGTTCGGTGACTTTTCGTTCTCTTCAATTCGGTTCCTTTTGCCGATCCCATTTCGGTGACCCTCCGGTGTATTCAGCAAGAACCACAGGGTCCCCGAATTGCAGGGAAAAGCTACCACAAACCTGACGAAAAGTAACCGCAAAACCCACCGAACGCACGCTGAAAACCCCCAAAAACATCTGGATTAATCTGCCGAAAACCACGGAAAAAGCCCGAGCAGGAGCCGATCGCACACAGCCGAAGCAGCCGACACCGCAGACGAGGCAGTGAATAAATTAGCAAAATAGTTTGTGTGAATCTGTGAAAATGAAACGCTGTTTGCAAAGAAACTACTGAGCGAAAATGTCTGAAATTTACATATGAGGTCCAGGGAATGATAATAAAAAGGGCTGTTACAGAAAAAATAAGTAAACTTTAAAAAAAATGTTAAAAAAAATCGGACTTTAAAAAAAATAAAATCTGAAAAATGCTTAAAATATCCTAAAAAATCGATAAATAAAGAGACTCTTTACTGCAGAATTTTATAATGAACAGTTTATTAGATATTGAATTTAAACGGGAATATTTTTAACATTGAAGCCTATGGGATTCTCCTAAATTAACTTGTCGAATTAACCCCTTAAGGACCCAGGACGTACCATGTACGTCATTGCAGCGGGTCTCTTTTAGGCTAGGGTCAGAGTGGGGCAGTCGGAACGCGCGTGCAGGCGCACTAAATCACGGCGGCAGTAGCAGCACATAACGGCCAATGACGGCCAATATACGCAGTACGTGCGTACAAAAGTGCGCCGACACCACGCAACCGGCAAATGAACGCATTTTTCTCAGAACGTGAAACTGCTGCTACAGACGTACAGAGTGCGCTGCGGCCGCATGGCAGCGTGTGTGCGTGATTAGGAGACGTCAGACGCTGCTAGTGTGCGGCCTACATAACGTTCAAACAGCCGGATTTCCCTAGAATTGCGTTGGTGAGTACCTGCGACTGTGCGACTGTGGTCGTCTGACCACTTAAGCGTATTCCGTGAAAAAATGCGTGCTCACGCATCGACGTACATTTTGACGGTGGCCGCAGAAAATGCGCTCATCTGTCCCTAGCCTTAGACCCGCTGACGTACATGGTACGTCCTGCGGTTTTTTGAGCGCTGGAAGCGATCGGATCGTTTCCAGCAGCTCAAACGCCATTGCAGGATGCCTGGGAGTCCAGGCATCCGTGCAATGGCGGTGAGAAGTGCCGGGGCACCTTGTGATCGCTCCTCGGGAGCGATCAACATCCGGTTTTACCGGAGAGGTGCCAGGCACTTCTAGAGAGCGCTGGAAGCGATCGGATCGCTTCCAGCTGCTCTGTGTATATTGCAGGGATGCCTCGACGTCGATGTCGATGTCGAGGCATCCTTGCAATATGCTTACCTGCCGCCGGTCCGCTAAGTCATCGCTCCCCCCGAGCGATCACTTCCGGTAGCGGCAGGAAGTACTGAGTGCCACGAGGTATCGCGGCACTCAGTACAAAAACGATCACATGAGTGATCAGGTGCTCTGCTGGGTGCCTCGAGGGATCAAGGCACCCAGCAGAGTAAAAAAAAGTGTAAAAAAAGTAAAAAAAAGTAAAATAAAAATCAATAAAAATGAATAAAATAAAATAAACTGACAGCCAAGATGGCGCTGCCCTTCTAAGGGCAGGGTCATCTTGGGGTTGAGTGGGATGTTCCTAGCCTGCCTCATCAGAGAGGCAGGCTAGCAACATCCAATCAGAAGTAAAAAAAAATTTCTAATTTGTCAGGTCAGGTCAATATTTTGTAAATATTGGCCGTGACCTCTGTGATTCTCCCTCCTCTCCTCACTTGTGTTTTGGTGAGTGAGAGAGAGAGATCAGATTTGACAGGTTAGAGATTTTAGTGAGATTAGAAAAATTGAGGCAGATTTAGAGAGATTTCAGGGAGATTTAGAAGAATTGAGGCAGGTTTAGAGTGATTTAGAGAGATTTAGGTGTTTATTTGTATTTTCTTGTGAAACCCAACGGTTCTTCTAAGAACCAACAATCCGCTTATTATATATAATAATTATAAAATTTTATAATCTATTATATATAATGTCTGAGAGGGTGTACAGCGCCGAGGAGGCATATGCCATCCTGGCGTCAGAATCTGAGGCATCTGCGTCAGACTCCGACCCTGATTTCGACCCCGCCAACTGCTCAGAGACGTCGCTAGATACATCATCTACGCTGGCTGATGTATCTAGTGATGTTTCTGATGCAGATCCTGGGTCACCACCTGCCAGCAGGAGACGCACAGCTCCAGCTGAGGAGTGGGTAGTGCCTCATCGCCAGAGGCCAGATATCCCTCCTTTCACGGCAAATCCTGGCATCAATATTGATGTTGCAGGATTTACCGCCACACAGTTTTTGCAGGTTTTATGGGGGATGATTTGTTGGGCCACATTGTGGCCCAATCAAATCTGTATGCCCATCAGCATTGTGCTGCGAAGCCAGACTCCTACTTGGCAAGGCAGCAATGGACCCCGCTAGATGTGCCAGAATTTCTGAAATTCTGGGCACTTACTATGCTGATGGGCATCATAAAGAAGCCCTCAATTCGCTCCTACTGGAGCAGTAGCCCCATCTGCTCTACCCCCATTTACCCCCAATCAATGTCACGTAGAAGGTATGAAAACATTTTGCGTTTCATGCACTTCAGTGACAACAGCCTGTGCCCTCCTAGAGAGCATCCCCAGTTTGACAGGCTGTATAAAATCCGCCCCCTGATTACCCACTTCGCCGCCAGGTTTGCAGAGGCTTATACACCTGGAAGGAATATCTGCGTGGATGAATCCCTAATGAAATACAAGGGAAGGCTGGGATTCAAGCAGTATATTCCTTCCAAACGCTCCAGGTATGGAGTGAAGGTGTATAAGCAGCGAGAGTGGGTATACTCAGGCCTTCCGGTGTACGAGGGAAAGGATAGTAGCCTTGACCCTCCAGGTTGCCCAGAACACATGGGAACCAGTGGCAAGATTGTGTGGACCTACTTTTTCCCCTGATGAACAAAGGGTACCACTTGTATGTTGATAATTTTTATACGAGTGTCCCTTTGTTCAAGCTGCTGTATTGTTTTGATACAGCAGCATGCGGTACTGTTCGCAAGAACCGCGTAGGTTTCCCAGCACAGCTTGTCCGCACCGGTTAAAAAGGGGGAGACCTCAGCTCTGCGCCAAGAGGAGCTGTTGGCGGTCAAGTACAGAGACAAGAAGGATGTATACCTTCTATCCACCATCCACACTGAGAGGTCTGTGGAGGTCTCTGTACGTGGCAGAGCTGAGCGCATCAGGAAGCCAGTGTGCATCAAAGCCTATAACCGGCATATGGGTGGGGTTGATCTGTCAGATCAGCTGCTCCAGCCCTACCAGATTATGCGGAAGTCAAGGGCCTGGTACAAAAAGGTTGCAATTTACCTGATGCAAATTGCAACCCACAATGCCTTTTTGCTCTGCAAAAAGGCAAACCCCGGAGTGACGCTGTCCTTTTTACAGTTTCAGCTCCAGGTCATTTCGGGGCTTTTGTACCAGGATGCACCTGCGCCCCGGGCGGTGATGGGGACAGAGTTGGGGCTACGCATTTTATTTATAAAATCCCCCCTACTGAGGGCAAACAGAAACCCCAAAAAGGTGCAGGGTGTATTTCAAGAGGGGGCAGAGGAGAGACACAATCTTTTACTGCCCAGAATGCCCTGGACAACCCGGTCTGTGTCTTGGGGACTGTTTCAAGATATATCACACTGTGCGTGATCTGTGATTTTTTTTTCCTTTCTATTTTTTCTCACACTCCAGTTAGTTCAGTTTAGTTTTTTTTTTTCTTTTACTGCACCAGACTTTTACATTTTATTCGTACATTTTTATGTTCTACAATTGGTGCTGTATTTTGCCAAAATCTTTGCACACATATGCATGGGGGGCATGGGTATACTCAGGAGACCTTGCAGAAAACAACCTGGAGAGTTTTCATGCAGTAACAAACAACAGTGTCTCCTAAATCACAGTCCAAAACTACTGTGGGCGTAAAAATCTGAAAATTGAAAAATTACCACCACACACCTTCTCAAATGTTTTGGGCTAAAACCGTTGCATCCATGGCATCAAAGCACTCCATATGCAATACCTTGGGGTGTCAACATAACAAATATAAACAATTTTCTGGCAATAATTCAAACTGGGGTATGCGGTAGACCCAAAACCAAAGATAGGCCTAGCTGAAGAAATAATCTCAATTTCAACTCCAATGATAAAGTCATAAAAATTGTATTTGAACCTTCCCAAAATCCTGGCAAACCTATGCATGGGGGGCATGGGTGTACTCAGGAGACCTTGCAGAAAACAACCTGGAGAGTTTTCATGCCAGTAACAAACAACAGTGTCTCCTAAATCACAGTCCAAATCTAATGTGGGCGTAAAAATCTGAAAATTGAAAAATTACACCACACACCTTCTCAAATGTTTTGGGCTAAAACCGTTGCATCCATGGCATCAAAGCACTCCATATGCAATACCTTGGGGTGTCAACATAACAAATATAAACAATTTTCTGGCAATAATTCAAACTGGGGTATGCGGTAGACCCAAAACCAAAGATAGGCCTAGCTGAAGAAATAATCTCAATTTCAACTCCAATGACAAAGTCATAAAAATTGTATTTGAACCTTCCCAAAATCCTGGCAAACCTATGCATGGGGGGCATGGGTGTACTCAGGAGACCTTGCAGAAAACAACCTGGAGAGTTTTCATGCAGTAACAAACAACAGTGTCTCCTAAATCACAGTCCAAAACTGATGTGGGTGTGAAAATGAAAAATGACCACCAAACAGTATCCAATTGTTTGGAGCAAACGGTTGCATCCATAGCATAAAAAAACTCCATTTACAAATACTTTGGGGTGTTAGCTTACCAAATATATGCACGTTCATAAAACTGGGGTATGTAAAAAGGCCCCTAAAAAGAAGATAAGCAAAGAAGATACTGTATGTCAAATTAGAAATTGACAAGCACATGTCAAAGATTGGCGTAGCACCCCAAAAACAACAGAACAAATCTATATATGGGTGGTATCACTTTACTCAGAAGATGTTGCTGAACATATTTTGGGTGTGTTTTTTGGCAGTAACCCATAACTGGATTTGACAATTCATGCCTAAAGTACAATGTGTGTGAAAAAATAACCCAAAAAGTGACTACCTGAAAGTTTGACATAGAGCTAGTGCATAGAAAGTGTTAAAATACAACTCTTTGAAGCACCCTAGTGTGTGCCCTTTCTAAAAATATATGGTTTGATGGGGGTAAATTACTTTGGCCGGCTTCAAAAATGTCCCAAATAGGACATGGGTGCATGATGACGAAATGTGAAAATTCCAAGTTGGAAAACTGAAATGCGCACCCCCAAATAAGGCCTAATAGCCCCAAATGACCCGACATACCTATACATGGGTGGTATCAATTTACTCAGAAGATGTTGCTGAACATATTTTGGGGTGTTTTTTGGCAGTAACCCATAACTGGATTTGACAATTCATGCCTAAAGTACAATTGTGTGAAAAAATAACCCAAAAAGTGACTACCTGAAAGTTTGACATAGAGCTAGTGCATGGAAAGTGTTAAAATACAACTCTTTGAAGCACCCTAGGGTGTGCCCTTTCTAAAAATATATGATATTTGATGGGGGTAAATTACTTTGGCCGGCTTCAAAAATGTCCCAAATAGGACATGGGTGCATGATGACGAAATGTGAAAATTCCAAGTTGGAAAACTGAAATGCGCACCCCCAAATAAGGCCTATTAGCCCCCAAATGACCCGACATACCTATACATGGGTGGTTTCAATTTACTCAGAAGATGTTGCTGAACATATTTTGGGGTGTTTTTTGGCAGTAACCCATAACTGGATTTGACAATTCATGCCTAAAGTACAATGTGTGTGAAAAAATAACCCAAAAAGTGACTACCTGAAAGTTTGACATAGAGCTAGTGCATAGAAAGTGTTAAAATACAACTCTTTGAAGCACCCTAGTGTGTGCCCTTCTCTAAAAATATATGGTTTTATGGGGGTAAATTACTTTGGCCGGCTTCAAAAATGTCCCAAATAGGACATGGGTGCATGATGACGAAATGTGAAAATTCCAAGTTGGAAAACTGAAATGCGCACCCCCAAATAAGGCCTAATAGCCCCAAATGACCCGACATACCTATACATGGGTGGTATCAATTTACTCAGAAGATGTTGCTGAACATATTTTGGGGTGTTTTTTGGCAGTAACCCATAACTGGATTTGACAATTCATGCCTAAAGTACAATGTGTGTGAAAAAATAACCCAAAAAGTGACTACCTGAAAGTTTGACATAGAGCTAGTGCATGGAAAGTGTTAAAATACAACTCTTTGAAGCACCCTAGGGTGTGCCCTTTCTAAAAATATATGATTTGATGGGGGTAAATTACTTTGGCCGGCTTCAAAAATGTCCCAAATAGGACATGGGTGCATGATGACGAAATGTGAAAATTCCAAGTTGGAAAACTGAAATGCGCACCCCCAAATAAGGCCTATTAGCCCCCAAATGACCCGACATACCTATACAATGGGTGGTATCAATTTACTCAGAAGATGTTGCTGAACATATTTTGGGGTGTTTTTTGGCAGTAACCCATAACTGGATTTGACAATTCATGCCTAAAGTACAATGTGTGTGAAAAAATAACCCAAAAAGTGACTACCTGAAAGTTTGACATAGAGCTAGTGCATGGAAAGTGTTAAAATACAACTCTTTGAAGCACCCTAGGGTGTGCCCTTTTAAAAATATATGGTTTGATGGGGGTAAATTACTTTGGCCGGCTTCAAAAATGTCCCAAATAGGACATGGGTGCATGATGACGAAACGTGAAAATTCCAAGTTGGAAAACTGAAATGCGCACCCCCAAATAAGGCCTATTAGCCCCAAATGACCCGACATACCTATACATGGGTGGTATCAATTTACTCAGAAGATGTTGCTGAACATATTTTGGGGTGTTTTTTGGCAGTAACCCATAACTGGATTTGACAATTCATGCCTAAAGTACAATGTGTGTGAAAAAATAACACAAAAAGTGACTACCTGAAAGTTTGACATAGAGCTAGTGCATGGAAAGTGTTAAAATACAACTCTTTGAAGCACCCTAGGGTGTGCCCTTTCTAAAAATATATGGTTTGATGGGGTTAAATTACTTTGGCCGGCTTCAAAAATGTCCCAAATAGGACATGGGTGCATGATGACGAAATGTGAAAATTCCAAGTTGGAAAACTGAAATGCGCACCCCCAAATAAGGCCTATTAGCCCCCAAATGACCCGACATACCTATACATGGGTGGTATCAATTTACTCAGAAGATGTTGCTGAACATATTTTGGGGGTTTTTTTTGGCAGTAACCCATAACTGGATTTGACAATTCATGCCTAAAGTACAATGTGTGTGAAAAAATAACCCAAAAAGTGACTACCTGAAAGTTTGACATAGAGCTAGTGCATGGAAAGTGTTAAAATACAACTCTTTGAAGCACCCTAGGGTGTGCCCTTTCTAAAAATATATGGTTTGATGGGGTTAAATTACTTGGCCGGCTTCAAAAATGTCCCAAATAGGACATGGGTGCATGATGACGAAATGTGAAAATTCCAAGTTGGAAAACTGAAATGCACACCCCCCAAAATAGGCCTATTAGCCCCCAAATGACCCGACATACCTATACATGGGTAGTATCAATTTACTCAGAAGATGTTGCTGAACATATTTTGGGGTGCTCTTTGGCAGTAAACCTTAAAGTTCACAGTACATGTATTCTTAAATTGCGTTCAAAAAAAAAAATCACCCAAAATTTTTTTTTTCTCAAACTTTGGCATAGATTTGTGGGTAAAATGGTTTGCATGGAAAGAGTCAAAATACCCCAAGTTTAATACCTTGATTTGTGTACTTTAAAAAAATATGTATATGTGGAGGGTTATTCAGGAATTAGTGACAGATATCAGTTTTACAATGTCACTATCACTAGTTTTGAAAATAAACTCTTTGGAAATGGCAAAGTGCTACTTGCACTTATTGTTGCATAAAATAAGGAAAAAAGCGATGGAATATGTAAACATTGGGTATTGCTAAACTCAGTACTAAATTTAGAAACTACTAAAGAATTATTTTTTTTGACGGTTGTTGATACATAAGAAATTTTGGGGTCAAAGTTCGAAAAAGTGGTGTTTTTTCAATTTTTTGTCATATTTCACAATATTTTTTATAGTAAATTATATGAAATGATGAAAAAAATGGTATCTTTATAAAGTCCATTTAATGACGAGAAAAACAGTGTAAAATATGTGTGGGTTACATAAACGAGTAAGAGGAAAATTTGACGTAAACACTAACAGCGCAGAAACGTAAAAACAGCAGCGGTCACTAAAGGACGGATTTGTGTAAAACTGCCCGGTCACTAAGGGGTTAAACCCCCGAATGGCAGGGCATTTCGGGAACCTTTCACTGCTGGTTTGTGTTCTCTGAATAGCCGAAGCAGTGGTTTTCATGGGGATTTCTCTGCCCTCGAACAGGCACCGAACAGGCAACGTATGTGCAGGCAATTCGCCAGGATTTGGCGAATTGCCTGCTCTCTGGATAGCCGAATGGCCAGGAAAGGTACCCGAACGCTGATTTTCAGCGTTCGGTTACCTTTCTCAAGTAATTCGGATCTCTTTGGATAACCCTGAGTGACTATACACAGAATGCACCTGTGAACATGTAACATAGTGACTATATACAGAATGCACCTGTAAACATGTAACACAGTGACTATATACAGAATGCACCTGTAAACATGTAACACAGTGACTATATACGGAATTCACCTGTAAACATGTAACATAGTGACTATATACAGAATGCACCTGTAAACATGTAACATAGTGACTATATACAGAATGCACCTGTAAACATGTAACATAGTGACTATATACGGAATGCACCTGTAAACATGTAACACAGTGACTATATACAGAATGCACCTGTGAACATGTAACATAGTGACTATATACGGAATGCACCTGTAAACATGTAACATAGTGTGACTATATACAGAATGCACCTGTAAACATGTAACATAGTGACTATATACAGAATGCACCTGTAAATATGTAACACAGTCAGGGTTATTCAAAGAGATTCGAAAAGTCACCGCACGTTCGGTGACTTTTCGTTCTCTTCAATTCGGTTCCTTTTGCCGATCCCATTTCGGTGACCCTCCGGTGTATTCAGCAAGAACCACAGGGTCCCCGAATTGCAGGGAAAAGCTCCCGCAAACCTGACGAAAAGTAACCGCGAAACCCACTGAATGCACGCTGAAAATCCCCAAAAACATCTGTATTAACCTGCCGAAAACCACGGAAAAAGCCCGAGCAGGAGTCGATCGCACACAGCCGAAGCAGCCGACACCGCAGACGAGGCAGTGATAAAAGCAAAATAGTTTGTGTGAATCTGTGAAAATGAAACGCTGTTTGCAAAGAAACTACTGAGCGAAAATGTCTGAAATTTACATATGAGGTCCAGGGAATGATAATAAAAAGGGCTGTTACAGAAAAAATAAGTAAACTTTAAAAAAACATTTTTTAACCCTTTCGCTGCTGAGGCTTTTCCCGCCCCTGTGCTGAGGTCATTTTTTACCTGTTTTGCGCATCATGTTTAAACGTGTTTTTAAGGCTTATTTTAGTATATGACACCGACATATTATATATCGTTCTTTCCGTCAGACTCGGTAGATTCATAATATGTCATTATTATATGTATACGTTATGTCATGTCTGTATATTATAACAAAAAATGCAATAAAATATGTATTTTCAATAATTTACAATGTGTAAAGTGTTTTTTTCCACATTTTAACATGCGAGCAATTGCGGTTATATTTTGTATGGGGTGCGCTTGTTAAAAAAAATTAGAGATGGGGTCTCGTTACATTTTTTTTTGGGGAAAATGACACTATTTTTAACAAACGCACCGCATACAAAAATCGTTAGTGCAGCATCATGTTCACATTATAATTGAAATGGGAACAATATTGCTACACTAACAAACCAAAAAATAAAAAAAGTGTTTATTTTTTTTTTTTAATTTTTTTTTTTTTTAATTTTTTTTTTTTTTATTTTTTTACAAAATTTTTAACTTTCATGTTTGGTATCGTTGGAACGGCCATGCTCTGGCCGATCCAACCATATCAAATTTAACCCCTAACTGCCACGGATCGGAGATAGGGAGTTCATTGGAACTCCCTATCTCCACACTTGGTGGCAGTTAGGGGTTAACTGTAGACTGGCGTCATCGTGCTACGCACGATGACGCCAGTCCTCTGGGGGAGTTCCCGGAAGCTTGGCCGACATCCAAGATGTCGGCCAGCTCCGGGAAAGGATCGCGAACCGGCGCTTTTCAGCGCCGATTCGCGATCCAGCTCCCAGGGGTTAATGCCAGGCATCATTTGGAAGGGCAGGCTGTGCCTTCCAAATGATGCCTGGGTTAAGCCCCTGTGCACCGCCGATCGGGAGGGAGAGAGGTCCGAAGGACCTCCCCCCCCTCCCTTTCAGGCGCTCCTCCGCACATGCGGGGGGGCGCCTGAATTAGGTGTCATCGCGCCCCGCGATGACACCTAATAATGGCGGCTGCTGGCGGATGCCGGGCTGACATCCAGGATGTCAGCCCGCACCGGAGGGGCCAGCGATCGGCGGAACCCGGCCGAACGCTGACCCCGATGCGAGGACGCGCTCAGCGCGTCCTCCGCATACCAGCGGGAATGCTGAGGACGCGCTGAGCGCGTCCTTAGCATTCAAGTGGTTAAAATCGGACTTAAAAAAAAAATTCTGAAAAATGCTTAAAATATTCTAAAAAATCTATAAATAAAGAGACTCTTTACTGCAGAATTTTATAATGAACGGTTTATTAGATATTGAATTAAAACGGGAATATTTTTAACATTGAAGCCTATGGGATTCTCCTGAATTAACTTGCCGAATTAAACCCCCGAATGGCAGGGCATTTCGGGAACCTTTCACTACTGGTTTGTGCTCTCTGAATAGCCGAAGCAGTGCTTTTCATGGGGATTTCTCTGCCCTCGAACAGGCACCGAACAGGCAACGTATGTGCAGGCAATTCGCCAGGATTTGGCGAATTGCCTGCTCTCTGGATAGCCGAATGGCCAGGAAAGGTACCCGAACGCTGATTTTCAGCGTTCGGTTACCTTTCTCAAGCAATTCGGATCTCTTTGGATAACCCTGAGTGACTATATACAGAATGCACCTGTGAACATGTAACATAGTGACTATATACGGAATGCACCTGTAAACATGTAACATAGTGACTATATACGGAATGCACCTGTAAACATGTAACATAGTGACTATATACAGAATGCACCTGTAAACATGTAACATAGTGACTATATACGGAATGCACCTGTAAACATGTAACATAGTGACTATATACGGAATGCACCTGTAAACATGTAACATAGTGACTATATACAGAATGCACCTGTAAACATGTAACACAGTGACTATATACGGAATGCACCTGTAAACATGTAACACAGTGACTATATACAGAATGCACCTGTGAACATGTAACATAGTGACTATATACAGAATGCACCTGTAAACATGTAACACAGTGACTATATACAGAATGCACCTGTAAACATGTAACATAGTGACTATATACGGAATGCACCTGTAAACATGTAACATAGTGACTATATACGGAATGCACCTGTAAACATGTAACATAGTGACTATATACGGATTGCACCTGTAAACACGTAACACAATGACTATATACAGAATGCACCTGTGAACATGTAACATAGTGACTATATACAGAATGCACCTGTGACCATGTAACATAGTGACTATATACGGAATGCACCTGTAAACATGTAACATAGTGACTATATACGGAATGCACCTGTAAACATGTAACATAGTGACTATATACGGATTGCACCTGTAAACACGTAACACAATAACTATATACAGAATGCACCTGTAAACATGTGACACAGTGACTATATACAGAATGCACCTGTAAACATGTAACATAGTGACTATATACGGAATGCACCTGTAAACATGTAACATAGTGACTATATACGGAATGCACCTGTAAACATGTAACATAGTGACTATATACGGATTGCACCTGTAAACACGTAACACAATGACTATATACAGAATGCACCTGTGAACATGTAACATAGTGACTATATACAGAATGCACCTGTGACCATGTAACATAGTGACTATATACGGAATGCACCTGTAAGCATGTAGCATAGTGACTATATACAGAATGCGCCTATAAACATGTAACATAGTGACTATATACAGAATACACCTGTAAACGTGTAACATAGTGACTATATATAGAATGTACCTGTAAACGTGTAACATAGTGACTATATACAGAATGTACCTGTAAACATGTAACATAGTGACTATATACAGAATGCACCTTTAAACATGTAACACAGTGACTATATACAGAATGCACCTGTAAACATGTAACATAGTGACTATATACAGAATGCACCTGTAAACATGTAACAAAGTGACTATATTTCCTACATATTTATTTTCTGTTAATCTGTATATTTGTTTTTGTTAATATCTTGCATTTTACTATTTTGTATTTCTGTAACAATGTTCTTGAACCCAGGACATACTTGAAAACGAGAGAAATCTCAATGTATCCTTCCTGATAAAATCCTTTATAAGTAAATAAATAAATAAAGTATCCCTTCACAGCAGGTCCTATCCTTCCTAACCTAATGACTGCTTTTAAGAGATTATCCCACCTACATACAACCTCCTGGAGTTTAAACAGGTCCTGCAGTGAAGCAGCTATGATATGGAGGGAATTAAAGCAAGAGAGAATGATCACATTCAAACCCAGGATGGCTTGTACTGAACCTGAACATTCCTTTTTTTATACGGATGCTTGTGAGACCAGATGCCAATAATGCCAATGTGCTCGAGCATGTTACATTTAAATTTGATAGAGAATTTTTAAGTAGGATTTTTTTCTGCAATCAACATATCATATATGAAGTGTCTCCGTGCATTTTTTTTTCTTAAAATCTTTATTTGAAAGCCTTTTTTAATAAAGGAAATCTAATTAAATTAGAATTATTATTCCTATTCGAATTTCCTCTTAATCCAAATGGATTAATTCAGCTGCAGTATTAAATATAGAATGTATTTATTGTGGCATTATTGGTATCTATACTATAATGCAGTAAGGCTTGGCGTGTCCGTTGCCAAGCCTGTACTGCGCATGCGCGCGCAACCAGCGGCGGTTGGCTGCGCACGCATGCAACCGCCGCGGCACTAGCCGGCTGTGCGCTTGCCGCGGCGGTTACAAGATGCGCACGCAGCAGCCGGGTAGAGGCTGCGCGCGCATCCTGTAGAGCCGGTGTTTTGGCACATGTGGGAACCGGCGCACTTCCGGTGACGTATCAGCCGCTCACAGTAAGGAACCACCAGCAATGCGCGCGCGTACCGCCGATTCGTCGGAGATGCGCTCGCTCCGATTAGCAGCCATCTTGGAAAACCAGGCGACCGGCGCACAGCATTGACGTCATCAAAACACGACGCCACACTGTATCCTATTGCGCATGCGCGCGGACCTCCGAGCCATCCGAGACTCTCTATATTGTGTGAAAGCTTCCTCTATCTGCCCATATATACCCTGTAACTGCCCTATATATACTGTATAACTGCCCTCTATACCATGTAACTGCCCTAAATACTGTATAACTACCCTCTATATACTGTATAATTGCCCTATATACTGTATAACTACCCTCTATACCCTGTAACTGCCCCTATATACTGTATAACTGCCCTCTATACCCTGTAACTGCCCCTATATATACTGTATAACTGCCCTCTATACCCTGTAACTGCCTCTATATACTGTATAACTGCCCTCTATACCCTGTAACTGCCCTATATACTGTATAACTACCCTCTATACTGTATAACTACCCTCTATACCCTGTAACTGCCTCTATATATACTGTATAACTACCCTCTATACCCTGTAACTGCCTCTATATACTGTATAAATGCCTCTATATACTGTATAAATACAGGGTATAGAGGGTAGTTATACAGTATTTAGGCAGTTACATGGTATAGAGGGCAGCTATACAGTATATATAGGGGCAGTTACAGGGTATATATGAGCTTTCACACAATATAGAGCTTTCACACATTATAGAGAGTCTCTGATGGCTCGGAGGTCCGTGCGCATGCGCAATAGGATACAGTGTGGCGTCGTGTTTTGATTACGTCAATGCGGTGCGCCGGTCGCCTGGTTTTCCAAGATGGCTGCTAATCGGAGCGAGCGCGTTCCGACGAATCGGCGGTACGCGCGCTTGCGCATTGCTGGTGGTTCCTTACTGTGAGCGGCTGATACGTCACCGGAAGTGCGCCGGTCCCCACATATGAGAGGTTCCCACATGTGCCAGAACACCGGATGCGCTCGCCGCAAGACGGCTATGGCTGCACGCGCATCCAGTGGACCAGGATGCGCGCGCAGCCTATTGCCGTCTGCTCTGAGCGCATCCGGCTCTACAGGATGCGCGCGCAGCCTCTATCCGGCGGCTGCGTGCGCTTCCGTTCTTCCTGGATGCGCGGCGGCCGACAGGTAGAGGCTGCGCGCGCATCCAGCGTCTTAATTGGGGGCACTTTAAACCACGGGAGCTGGGAGCACTTATACCCATGGGAGATGGGTGCAACTATACCCACCCACGGGAGCTTGGGGCAACTATACCCACGGGAGCTGGGGGCAACTATACCCATGTGAGCTGGGGCAATTATACCCATGTGAGCTGGGGGGCAAATATACCCATGTGAGCTGGGGGGCAAATATACCCATGTGAGCGGGGGCAAATATTACCCATGTGAGCTGGGGCAATTATACCCATGTGAGCTGGGGGGGCAAATATACCCATGTGAGCTGGGGGGCAAATATACCCATGTGAGTGGGGGCAAATATACCCATGTGAGCTCGGGGGCAAATATACCCATGTGAGCGGGGGCAAATATACCCATGTGAGCTGGGGCAAATATACCCATGTGAGCTGGGAGAATATATACCCATGTGAGCGGGGGCAAATATATCCATGTGAGCTGCTTCGCTTAACAATAAACTGCCCTCTGGGCAGGCTTTCCACCTAGTTCAGAATAAATGGCTAAGGTCTAGCAACAGGTATGAACTACATCCTCATCTATGAAGGAAAAAAAAAACTTTTTTGCACCTAATCCCTACCAGGGTGGCTGCATAAACTAGAACTAGTACACTTCTTGTATAAAACATATCAAGAAAAAAGGTTGTCTTTTGCGCTTAACCCTGTTGCTCCATGCAAAACACATCAGAGGTTTTGGTTCACTTGAATGGCCATTAAAGTTTTAAGCACATACGCCATGTCACGGCACCTCTGGTTAAATGGGTCCTATTGAAACCAAGAGTTGCTTTCTATGCAACGACATGTCCTCATGCTGCTTCTCAGCCAAGAGACAGACTGGTGGGTTTATATTTATACCCTCACCAGGATAATCCACTTTGGGATTAAAAAAGAACACACGGAAAGAGGCAGCAGCAAAAATGACCTGGCTGGGGATACAGCAAAATATACATATATGCAATAAAAACGGTTTCATCCTCATCTAGCATTCAAAGAGTTAACTCAACTCCCCAGCAGCTCCCACTGACAGCACAATAAATTCCGTGCAATAATTAGCAGATCATCGCTGAGGGCTGATTCGGTATTGTACATAAAGCCTTTTCAGACAGCAGTCGATTAAGTAACAGTTTTCTGTGTCTATTTATAGAAGAAGCAGCAATCGTGCAGCTCTTCATAAATCTGAGGTTAATGAGTCCAGCGGAATATTAAATCAGTGAAATGATATTTGTGTAATGCGATTTCAACATTCCACTTTCTGTCATTCAAAGTAGGACATGGCAAAACATATACCTGCTGAGGTTAAATTGAACAATTCCTGAATCCGTTACCTAAGCGGCATTAGCTTAAAGCCTTTAGGCATGTTTGATGTAATTTATAATCGAAGACAAAGGATGCCAGTTAATGTTGCCATGGAGACAATGACGTGCATTACGAATAAATCAGCGAGGAAAAGAAACCATATGCATCTAAATTTGCAGTAAACTGCATGTCTGTTCTATACTAAGTTATTCTGCTATATTTCAGAGAGGTCCTCTGGAAATGTAATATGTTCCATCAGGAAGTGTGTCAGTAAAGTGATAATTAACCCTTCTACATCTATCTATCTATCTCCATATCGATCTATTTAGCTATCGGTCTCCATAAATATATATATTTATATATCCATATCAATATATCTATTTATCTATCGCCATATATATATATATATTTATATCCATATCTATATATCTATTTGTCAGCCCTTTTCATACACAATAGAGAAGCAGCCATATTCTGAGATTAGTTATGGTTGAGTGCTACCCTCCATGTGTACTCTGTATGAAATGGGATGACAGCCCTCAGGTAAGCGCTAGGGATGAGCTGTTCGGTTCGGACAGTTCGGAGTTCGGCCCGAACTTTGGTTGTTCGAAAGTTTGCGAACTTCGAACTTTATGGGTGTGTTCGGTTCGAGTTCGAAAAAAATAGAAATTTTGAAAAAAGTATAGAAAATGCTTAAAAAAATACTAAAAAAATCTAGAAATAAAGGGACTCTTTACTGCAGAATATTATAAGCAACGGTTTATTAGATATTGAATTAAAAACTAATGTGTACGTGGAAAGATTCTCAACTTTAAATGACCTCTGTTCACAAACGGGCATAACACCAGGTGTTTTTATCTGGTCTAATCAATTTGATACATTGTACACTATACTGTGGTACTGAGGGGGTGGGGTAGTGTCTGCTTCTGATTGAGATTTGAGAATTAATTTCCCTCCTAAAACTTCCTAATATGCTGCATTTAACTGGTGTTTGAAAAACGTCTGACGTCTCCAAATCATGCACACACGCCGCTAGTGGACGCAGCGCACTCTGTACGTCCGTACTAGCGGTTCTGCGTTCTCGAAAAAATGCATTAATTTTCCACTTGCGTTGCGCAGCCGGACTTTCGCGTGACCGTACTTCGTATATTGGCCGTCATTACCCATCATTTGCTGCTAGTGCGGCCGTGATTAAGTGCGCCTAAACGCACGTTAAAAATTCGCTAGTCTGACCCTAGCCTAAATGGGAGAATTTTTCTGGTTTGGCTATTTTGACCTAATTTTCCATTCTCCAGTCATTCTCCTGCTCTTCACCGCTCTCTGAATAACCCTGACAGGGTTATTTAGAGAAAGGTGAAACTCAGGAGAATGACTGAAGAGAAAATTCTAGGTCAAAATAGCCAAACCAGAAAAATTCTCCCATTTATCTCACTTTCCAAATCGGCTATTTGGTCTAGAATTTTCCATTCTCCAGTCATTCTACTGCTTTTCACCACGAAAAAATCAGTAAACTTTTTCTGCGTTTCCGAAAATGTCTCCTCTTTTCATACAGACTGCCGCCCCAAGCAGTTGTTTATGGATAGATTAAAGGAAAAGCATTTACCGTCATTTGAAATGTAATTTTTTGGTTTTTACATATTTCTTTACATCCTAGAAATCTGCCACTTCACGGGCAGGTTATGGGGACCTCCTAGGCATGATATTTGAAGGAATTTTTCGTTTTTATTTTTAACCCTTATTTCATGGAAAACTCACTGTCCCTTTAAAAACGTTTTTTTTTAAACTTGTTGTCCTTGCTTCCTGTCCCCCAGGGCACTACCCGGACCCCCATACACCTTTTATGGCAAATATGTAGCATATATGCCCTCTTGGAGGGCACTCTAAAAACCGAATTTTCAGCCCCATTGACTTGTATTGAGTTTGAGTTCGGGTTCGGGTCCGAACATTTGGAAAGTTCGGGTTCGGGTCCGAACCGAACTCGGGGGGGGTTCGGCTCATGCCTAGTAAGCATCCCTCCCTGTCACAGGTGTTCCATTATTTAATCTTTAACTGCAGGGAGCTCCAGAAAGGTCTTAGTCTTTGGTAAGTGAGTTGATCCCATAAGGGCAGTCATTAGGTTGGCATGATAGGAACCTGCCAAAGGTGGAATACATTGGTGTTTGTTTGACAGGCTTAAGCAATCCATGGCCATGCATTGTGAACTAGATTTCCACCATTTTTCAACAGAGTTTATGGTTATAAACCTATGAAAAGTCGTGAATGAGAACTGTTGTAATCCTGAAAGGAGTAAGAGTTGTTGGAAGCTTTCAAGGGTTAAAATTTGATAAAATTTCAATGTATAACCTGCTGTTGAAGTCTTTTTAAATGTATTAGCTGGAGTGCTCTTTCTGATTGGTTGTATTACATTGTCTGGAGAAGTACCCACATTCTGAGCTTAGTTAAGGTTGAGTGCTACCCTCCTTGTGTAATATATATATATACATATATATATAAACCTCGATCCCCGCACTCTCTGTATAGTAGTCACTTGCTCCGGTGCAGCAACCTCGTACAATTCACATAACACGCTGCGATGTTCCGCCACTCAGAGTCTCCAATAAATCTATTATCAGAATGGCCAATCATCGGGCATCTATTCGTGCAGCCCTTTTAAGAAAAGAAAGTCCTCAACCGGTGGCACGACATTTCCAGGAGCAGCAGCATCCCCTTTTGTCCCTACGTGTTATGGCAGTCAATCATATTCCCCCTATGCCTAGAGGCGGTGATAGAGCGAGGGAACTTTTGAGGATAGAGTCGTTTTGGATATTCGCACTGGACACAATGGTGCCCAGGGGAATGAATGAAAAAAACTCGATGCACTGCTTTTTGGACACTCGTTGATAATAAAGCTCGCTGTGTATGATTGTACCTTCTTTAGCTGGGCATTGAGGTTGTTTTTATTTTATTTTTCATATCTACTTCAGTGATTGCTATATGTATTTAGAACGTTGACGCCAAATAAAAGTTTACTTTAAAGAATTATGGAGACTCTGAGTGGCGGAACATCGCAGCGTTTTATATATATATATATATATTATATATATATATATATAAATGTCTACATATTTTGAAGGTAGTAGTGCGATATAGACATATTCCTATTCCTGATTAAAAACATTCATGTTTCCAGTCTGACACCCCAATAACTTGAAATGTCACCAGCTGCCACTGCTGCTGACGGATGTATCATTTTTTCAAAAATACTTTGAAAAGACCTCTCCCTGAGATTCCTGTTTGCTCTCAGTGCTGAGGCAAGGAGCATGAAATGCTTCCCTAGGGGAGATGTTTATGGCTCACAGCAGGAGACATTCCCAGAGCTACTGAATGAACTAAAAATCCATAGATTCACAGCATTTGAAAATGACTCACAGATCTTCTGAACAGATAGGGATGCTGGATGCTCAGTAAAACTCAAATGTTCACCCTTTCCTACAGTGCTGTGATTCCACTTGCTAGTTTTAGTTGAAGCAATATAGTTTCTTGGTGGAAAAGTAGATTTATACATTTACTTTATGTGAGTGTTTGTACTGCAGCAAAGCAGTGGGATGGGGCAAAAGGGGACAATAGCCTGTTCAAGCCTTTCAGATTTAATATTAGATCGACCCCTTGCTATCTGAACAACGACCCCCCCCCCTCTGACCCCATCCTGGGCTGAACAGTCAACCACACAGCTTAGATGTTTAACCCCTTCCAAGAAAGCCAGGAAGCAAAATACATGGCCGACTCCTTGAACAGGCAAATTAGGAGCTACAGAAACTCCATTGAAAATTGTAAAATAAAAAGGTTGACTGAATTAAGCTGTAACAAAAATCTTTAACAGAGGGCAGGTGCACTTTAAGATGCTTATTTTAAAGTGTTAGGTGATTTCACTTTTTCCAACAGGGTGCTGTACATAAAGTACTTATTGTGGTTTAGTCTGTACTTGATAGAGGTTTCTTGGTGGAACTAAAACTATGTGGACGATGTTTAAATAAACAGCTCCTGTTGACGCCTATGCTTGGGTATCTGGTACCTTTTACTCTCTTGTCTAATATAGTGGCTCAATTCTAATCGGGAGCCACAAATGGTTAATGGCATGCACCAAATTCTACCATTACTGGCTCCAGTGAAAAGAGCCAAGGAATAGGAAGCAGAATGGGCAATATACTGAAAAAAAATAGTAGTAGTTGCAACTGCTAAAAATATTTAGTTTAAGGCCAGTTTTAAAAACTACTAGAATTATCATTAAATAACTTTTTTTGTATGAACTACAAATGCAGCAGTGCGAGGTTCTGACCACGGGGCGATTGGAGCATAACCCAGAAGTATGGCTTCCAGTGAAGAAGTAGTCTGGTGGGTTCTGGGTCAGGGAGAATGACTCATCGTTGATTTATCAAGGGAATTAGATCGGTTTATATAACGTATTAACGTTTAACTCCTTACTTTGTGAAACATTTTGTACATTACCACATTGTATGTTTTATAAAGCATAATTATTATATGTTGGCTTAAGAAAGGAAAGGTGGCTTAAAGATAAGGGTACAGAATCAAAGTCCACCTTCCCAGCAGGTAAAAATCCCACCAGCCACCATTGCTGCATAAGAGATGGAGACCTCACGAATTCCAATAACCCTTGACAGAAAGAAAAATAAAATCTCTTTCATCAAAACCAAAGTCATCTAATTATAATAAGACCTTGCTGTCTCTCTAAATATATGGAGAACAGAAATGGTTTTATGAGAACCCGGAGAATGGACAATGACACTGGTGCCCTGCTCTACGGTGAGATCCCTCTCAGGTCTAATTTAGCCAACTGATGCTGATAGAGAAGACAATATCATCTGCAAATCTGCCTGCTTGTATCCGTTCTCAATGTAATCATAGCCTGGTTTTTGTTTGCTTTATTTCTACCAGTTAAAACCAGATATGATTCCTTGCTCCTTGTTGTCACAATGGAGTTCCGGGGTGAGGTTATGTACCCAGGATGCGGTGACACAAACAGATAGATGAATAAGGTCCAAATGGAGTTTATTGGAATGAATGTAGAGGTTATGGCACCTGAAAGGGCAAGCAGGTATCTAGGAAGATGTGAGAGACAAGGTAGGAAAAGGGCTGACCGCAGGACAAGACCAGGAGGAGAGACAGAGGCAGGGCGAACCTGAGACAGGGCACAGAGGAACAAGACACAGAGGGAATAACAAAGAGAACTCACAGGAGGCTCGGAGACAGAAGACAAGCAGGACAGGAAGAGGGCTGGCAAGACACGGGGCATGCTGGATACCAGGCATGTACTGGCCATAGGGACCACCGGCAGAATCCAGAGGGGCCGATGGGTCAGTGGGACGGCTGAGCCTGGGGATGCTTTTTTTTTTTTTTAAACTTAGTCCAGCACTTAGTATAACCAGGACTGGATAACACAAGTGTGGAATGTCACCACTTGTTTCAAAGGCCTGAAAGATTTCTGCATTGCAGGGGTGGGTTAGGGGGGGCTTCCTTGGACACCCGCACATGGATTCAGGAGCTGGCTGAGGCTTTATTGTGTGTAAAGGAGTGGAATCCACAGAGACTGAGGATTCCGCTCCACATTTTACTTACAGCTTCTCCTTCCAGTGACTGGGGCTTCAGAGTTTGAAGCCAACAGCAGCCCTACACACCTCTCCTGTGCTGTGTGCTGTGACCAGGAGCCATCCTCAAAATGTGACAATACCTAAGGTATTGACTAAACATGCCAAGTGAGGGTGAATCCCACCCTTATGTCTTATACCTGGGCACTGATGCGACTTGAGAGCAGTGTGGCGGCCAGACTCACAGCCAGGCATGCAGGGAGCTGTAAATCTGACAGATCCTCTGATCTGACAGTCCCACCCCTCCATTTCTATAGCCTATTAAGCCAGAGCTCAGTGTGCCAGTGCTGTGCTTTCTCTATAGGAGCACTCAAGGGGTTAATTATCACAGGAGTCTGCACAGAGCTCAGGAAAGTATTTGCTAATCAGTCATAGCCATGTAGCAGGGAGACTTGTCCAGGGACAAAGTCTAGCTTGGCTTCTAATTTAGAAAACGTGCACCCTTTTTATATTCATATACTGTAAATCCAGCAGCTCCTGAGCTGGACAATCTCTCTCTGGACTTGTCTGCCTGTTACATGGCTGGGGTTGAACAGGGATTACTTTTCAGAGCTCTGTGTACCCCCTTAATCCAACACTATCAGGGTTATTCAGGTGAAAACCTTGAGAATGACTGGAGAAGGGAAAATTCTAGGTCAAAATAGTCAAACCAGACAAATTCTCCAATTTATCTCACTTTCCAAATTGGCTATTTGGTCTAGATTGTTCATTCTCCTGGCAATTCTCAAGGTTTTTACCTCTCTCTGAATAACCCTATATGTCACAGTTCTGAGGCCCTTCTTAGAAGTGTCCCCTAATTACATTTTAGTAAAGTATATTTTAATATTTATTTCTTATTAAATAATTTAAATTAGAATTTTGATTAAAGTAAGTATATTTTAATGCATATTTATTTTAATTGTTCAAATTACATTTACATGAATATATAATTCATATTAAAATATAATTTATTTTAATAATCCTTAATTATTTTTTAATTCTATTGCTGTGGATTCTGTGATAAGCTCATACACACTGCACATTACTGTGAGTTTTATGGCTGTGGATCTCTGTGATATGCCCATACACACCGTACATTACTGTGAGTTTTATTTTTGTGCCACTCTGTGATACGCATTAAAAATTTTTGGTGGGCATTGGGGGGGGGCAGTATTTTATCCTTGGATCCAGGCAGCACAATGTCTTGTGCTGGCCCTGCTCCAGTCCATATCAATATATGAATCCGGCCCTGCGTGTTTGCATATCGGAGTGGGCCAGTCTGGATGAAGTCCAGGGCTGTTTTTTTGTCCCAGTCCAGCCCTGCTGGATACTGGCAGGGACACAGGGGCATGCTGGATACTGGCAGGGACACAGGGGCATGCTGGATACTGGCAGGGACACAGGGGCATGCTGGATACTGGCAGGGACACAGGGGCATGCTGGATACTGGCAGGGACACAGGGGCCTGCTGGATACTGGCAGGGACACAGGGGCATGCTGAATACTGGCAGGGACACAGGGGCATGCTGGATACTGGCAGGGACAGGGGCATGCTGGATACTGGCAGGGACACAGGGGCATGCTGAATACTGGCAGGGACACAGGGGCATGCTGGATACTGGCAGGGACACAGGGGCATGCTGAATACTGGCAGGGACACAGGGGCATGCTGGATACTGGCAGGGACACAGGGGCATGCTGGATACTGGCAGGGACACAGGGGCATGCTGGATACTGGCAGGGACACAGGGGCATGCTGGATACTGGCAGGGACACAGGGGCATGCTGGATACTGGTAGGAACATGGGCGCATGCTTGGAGACTGTGGTATAGGATAGGTTTGGAGGGAGCAGGCTTTAAACTGGGGTAATACACACTGAGATTCCTGACAATGCTGAAGCAAGGTATTCTGAAAACCCCACCCTTATGTAGGAGTTCATAGGGCTCGTTAGATGGGAGCATCTGTGAACACCTCCCTGATAAGGCCCAAGCTGAAATGATTGCTGGGAGTTGCCTTAACACTCATGTAAAGGAGACCTCTGTGAGACACTGGTTGGATGTAGACTGAGGAGGTTTCCTCTTTAATGGCACAAATGAGCTAAGATGAGATCCGAGCAGAGCCTCCACATAGGTAGGATACTTGTATGCTATCATTTCCAAACTTGTTTAATTTCCTCACCACAATGCTACATGTTAAACCAGACATGGATTCCTGGCTGATTGAGCCTACATGACGACACATTATAGTAATGGGCAAGCTGGTGTTTGTTAAATACGATCATGCATAAAGATAATGCAGCAAATAAAGCTATTTTTCGATCACCCGCTGTGGCATTTCCCATCTTGGCGTAGCCAGGACAGTCCCTAGTCACACAAGGGTCACTCATTATGTCCTGAGGTTACAGTTATAAGTTTTTATAAAGCGCTTATTCCGTAGCACTGTACAATGGGTGAGACAGAATAACAAACATACAAGTTAAATACACCCAGAACAGAAGGAGAGTATGGAGCCCCGGCGGTGCCACGCGAAAAAAACATTTTTAATTCGAGCACAAGATGTGTTAAATCGCGCGCACGACCTATCAGAACAAGGGAACGTTTTAAGCCATCGCGTGCACACGTGAAAGCTCCGTACTCCCACCTCAGCCAGAGCTGCAGCCACTCACAGTTCTCCCTGGCCGGCTGTAGATGAGTGTTAAGAGCCCTGAAAGACCCCTGCCTTAGCAGCAAGAGTTGGTGGCTCAGCCTGTTAACATCCCTGCTTAGTATGTATAAGGTCCCAGGATTGATACCCTGCATGGCCATAATAATTTTTTTTTATTTTTTTTAATATACTTCTCCTGCTTGTGCTGTTATAATAGTAACATTATAAATAAGTATAAGAAGATTGTAATATAAATAATAGTAGCATTATAATAATAACACTCACCTGCAGCCGGCCAGGGAGAGCTGTGAGTGGGTGCATCTCTGGCTGAGGTGGGAGTATGGAGCTTTCTCATGCGCACACGAAGGCTTAAAACGTTCCCTCATTCTGATAGGTCGTGCGCGCGATTTAACACATCGGCACTCAATTTTTTTTAAAAAAACAAAACCACGTGGCACTGCCAGGGCTCCGTAGGAGAGAGGACACTGCCTGAGAGATTACAATCTAAGGGGATAGAGGTGACACACTAGGCAAATGGAGAAACTGAAGTAGCTGGTGGTGCATGTGGGCTGGCTGGGAAGACAGAGCAAGAAATGTACAGTGGGGGAATCATGGAGTGAGTCGATTAGGCTTCTCTAAAGTAATGTGTTTTCAGAGAATTCTTGAAGGACTGAAGAGACGGAGAGAGTCTGATGTTGTGGGGTAGGGAATTCAATAGAAAAGGGGGCAGCTCGTG
The DNA here is from genome assembly GCA_009667805.1 of Leptobrachium leishanense. Classification (NCBI taxonomy): domain Eukaryota; kingdom Metazoa; phylum Chordata; class Amphibia; order Anura; family Megophryidae; genus Leptobrachium; species Leptobrachium leishanense. The sequence continues at coordinate 420,836,994 of CM019064.1, read as the reverse complement.
AGACATCCTGTAGGCGGGAGTTAGGAGTGAGGGTCCATGGAGACGATAACCTCAGATCATTGGCAGAGCAAAGTGGTCGGGACGGGATATACCTGCTAATAAGGGAGGAGATGTAGACAGGGGCGGTTATGGAGAGCTTAGTACATGAGCACCAGTACTTTGAAATGGATTCTAAAGGAAACAGGGAGCCAGTGTAGAGATTGACAAAGGGGCTAGGTGTGAGAGGTGAGGTGTGAGAGGTTTCAATTCAGAAGTTGTATGCAACAACAAAAGGCCAGTAGAAGAGCTTATAATAGAAAAAAAGGGATATACCTAAAAAGGAAAATATAAAAACGTAGGGTATAATCCCACAAACACCAAGTAGTGTACAAACTGAACACTAACAATATAATTTCTCCTGAGGAAGTCCCTATTGGGACGAAACGCGTTGAACCAGTTTACATTCACCCTGATTTGGACCTTTATGCTTGCAGTGCTGTAGCTATCGTTTTTTAGTGTGAGTAATAAAAAGATTTTTATATTTTTATTATTTCTGATGTTCTTCATCATTGCTGTGCCATTCCTCATTGGGGCCCTTGGATAGGGCCAGGCGGACGTCAGCTACATCGTAGCATTAAGGATGATGGGCACATATAATACCATGTTCTAGTGAGTGTTCAGTTTGTACACTACTTGGTGGTTGTGGGATTATACCCTCGGTAGAAGAGCTTGCCTGCTTGGCTCAGTCCTACAACCCTTATAATGAAAGAAAAGCATTATAGTATGAGCATTTCCCTTAAATGGAACCTTTTATCAGGGGTATTCCACATTGATAAACGTCTTTTTTTACCCACTTTGTATTATGCTGCTTGTCATGCAATAAAAGCTTTGCTCTAGTGAACCCAAAAGAACAAGCGTGGCGGTGTGAAAACTGACCAACCGCAAGGTCTTGGTGACAGGACCCTGTATGCTGTATCCCCTAATTTAATGTCTTTAATGTTATTTATATCAAGTTATAATGTTCTTTGTCCCTGACCTTTGATAAGTAAACTCTCATTCTGTTCCAGCAGAGCCTCCGGTTCCCTGTATATGAATATACACCTACACTTAGCTCTTCACACATATCACCACAGCAACATCATTTGCTGTGAGGTTCCCCTTGGAGAAGTGCTAAAACCACAGGAGATACCTGTGTTTAGTGTTATGAAAACTGTGTGTAATTTGAAGGCCCACTGTTGAGCGAAGGACGATTTGATAACATTTTTATATATTCCGAGGCTCAGTCACATCTCGCTCCGATATATTACAATCTGATGCTTGTAAATTCTGCCAAGAGATTCAGGGACTATCTGGAAGTATGTAGATGTGAAATAATTTATTGTGAATGAGCATGCAGGAGGATAGAAATCAGCAGGCACATAGAGTGCTAGGAAATTCCAACTGAGGGTGAATAATTCAGATAGATAACAGTATGACAATGAGCATAATACTGTACAGTTGTCTAATACCAGCTATGTTATTTCTTCCTTATATTGTACAGTAATAAAGAGCACGTTTCACAAAGTATTAAAAGTATTTGTGGCCCCCCTAGATATGAGCGTTTTGGTTAAGTCTCAATTCAAATTAGGCCAAAATAAGGTGATTTAGAAGATTGGAAGCATTTGCAATAATTTTATCCGAATTGATCCGAATATACTCAGGAGTCTGAAATAAAAAAAATTGGCCTCACTGTACAATGCAAAATCTCTATCCCTAACCCTAAAACAAGCAAAAATAGTAATCCTAACCATACCACTAAGTCTAACCCTAAACAAGAAAAAATAGTAAGCCTAACCATACCACTAAGTCTAACCCTAAACAAGCAAAAATAGTAAGCATAACCATACCACTAAGTCTATCCCTAAACAAGAAAAATAGTAAGCCTAACCATACCACTAAGTCTAACCCTAAAACAAGCAAAAATAGTAATCCTAACCATACCACTAAGTCTAACCCTAAACAAGAAAAAATAGTAAGCCTAACCATACCACTAAGTCTAACCCTAAACAAGAAAAAATAGTAATCCTAACCATACCACTAAGTCTAACCCTAAACAAGCAAAAATAGTAAGCCTAACCATACCACTAAGTCTAACCCTAAACAAGCAAAAATAGTAAGCATAACCATACCACTAAGTCTATCCCTAAACAAGAAAAATAGTAAGCCTAACCATACCACTAAGTCTAACCCTAAACAAGCAAAAATAGTAAGCATAACCATACCACTAAGTCTATCCCTAAACAAGAAAAATAGTAAGCCTAACCATACCACTAAGTCTAACCCTAAACAAGAAAAAATAGTAAGCCTAACCATACCACTAAGTCTAACCCTAAACAAGCAAAAATAGTAAGCCTAACCATACCACTAAGTCTAACCCTAAACAAGCAAAAATAGTAAGCATAACCATACCACTAAGTCTAACCCTAAACAAGCAAAAATAGTAATTCTAACCATACCGCTAAGTCTAACCCTAAACAAGCAAAAATAGTAAGCCTAACCATACCACTAAGTCTAACCCTAAACAAGCAAAAATAGTAAGCCTAACCATACCACTAAGTCTAACCCTAAACAAGCAAAAATAGTAAGCCTAACCATACCACTAAGTCTAACCCTAAACAAGCAATAATAGTAAGCCTAACCATACCACTAAGTCTAACCCTAAACAAGCAAAAATAGTAAGCCTAACCATACCACTAAGTCTAACCCTAAGGCTAGGGTCAGACTAGCGCAGTTTTAACGTGCGTTTAGCCGCACAAAATCACGGCCGTACTAGCAGCAAATGAAGTCCAATGCCGGGGAACATACGACGAACGGCCGCACGAAAGTTCGTCCGCGCAACGCAAGTGGCCAACGAACGTATTTTTTCGAGAACGTCAAACCGCTACTACTGACGTACAGAGTGCGCTGCGGCCGCTTAGCGGCGTGTGTGTGTGATTAGGAGACGTCAGACGCTGCTAATGTCCGGCTAAGGCTAGGAACAGATGAGCGCATTTTCTGCGGCCACCGTCAAAATGTACGTCGATGCGTGCGCACGCATTTTTTCACGGAATACGCTTAAGTGGTCAGACGACCACAGTCGCACAGTCGCAGGTACTCACCAACGCAATTCTAGGGAAATCCGGCTGTTTGAACGTTATGTAGGCCGCACACTAGCAGTGTCTGACGTCTCCTAATCACGCACACACGCTGCCATGCGGCCGCAGCGCACTCTGTACGTCTGTAGCAGCGGTTTCACGTTCTGAGAAAAATGCGTTCATTTGCCGGTTGCGTGGTGTCGGCGCACTTTTGTACGCACGTACTGCGTATATTGGCCGTCATTGGCCGTTATGTGCTGCTACTGCCGCCGTGATTAGTGCGCCTGCACGCGCGTTCCGACTGCCCCACTCTGACCCTAGCCTTACATAACGTCCAGACACAAAAAGTGTTTTATTGATGATCCGTACAAAATCACGGACGAAAAGGCGCATCGTATGACCGCTATCGCGTATTCCGGGAAAAAATACGTACGTTCGTTCGACCGCACTTTTTCACGGACAACGTGAAAAATGCGTTCGTCTGACCCTAGCCTAAACAAGCAAAAATAGTAAGCCTAACCATACCACTAAGTCTAACCCTAAACAAGCAAAAATAGTAAGCATAACCATACCACTAAGTCTATCCCTAAACAAGCAAAAATAGTAAGCCTAACCATACCACTAAGTCTAACCCTAAACAAGCAAAAATAGTAAGCCTAACCATACCACTAAGTCTAACCCTAAACAAGCAAAAATAGTAAGCATAACCATACCACTAAGTCTATCCCTAAACAAGAAAAAATAGTAAGCCTAACCATACCACTAAGTCTAACCCTAAACAAGCAAAAGTAGTAAGCCTAACCATACCACTAACCGGGTTATTCAGAGAGAGGTGAAAAGCAGGAGAATGACTGGAGAATGGAAAATTCTAGGTTAAACTAGCCAAACCAGAAAAATTCTCCCATTTATCTCACTTTCCAAATCGGCTATTTTGACCTAGAATTTTCCATTCTCCAGTCATTCTCCTGCTTTTCACCGCTCTCTGAATAACCCTGTAAGTCTTACCCTAAACAAGCAAACATAGTAAGCCTAACCATACCACTAAGTCTAACCCAAAATAGGCAAAAATAGTAATCCTAACTCTAATATTAACCCTAAAACCAGCAGAAATAGAAACCCTACCCGTAAACCTAATACTAACCCTCAAACAAGCAGAATCACTAACCCTAACAATAACTCTAAAATAAACAGAAGTAGTAACCCAAACTGTAAGCATAATATTGGCCCTAACCCTAAAACAAGCAGAAATAGTAACCCTAACATAAACCTAACCCTAAAATCAGTAGAATTACTAACACTAACTCTAAAAAGACCCAGAAATAGTAACCCAAAACATAAAGCTAATATTAACTAGACATGTGCACAGCACAAAATTTCGTTTTGAACTAATGCATTAGTCCTAAAATGCAATTTATTTAGTTACTAAAGAAATTCGTTTTCCAGTTCTTTAATATAGAAAAACTAATTCATTCATCCGAAAACCAATGGATACAATTACTATTGTAGTGGCTCCTCAGAGGGCTGAGATCGCTGCTCGTTACAGTATCTCTCACTCTCAGCACAATGTGGGCCATTTACATAGTTGGTGCTAACATAACCAGAGCTGTTGTAAACTTCCAGAGCCATTATAGCCTATGGAGGTTTTCAGTTTACAACAGCTCTGGTTAAGTTATTACCAACATTGTAATAACTGCCCCTTGTCAGGCAAAGCTTTTACAGTAACTGACTGCTGCTCATCACAGCGCTCAAGTTTCAAGTAAAACTAGTAAATTAATATTTTTATATATAAGAGGTTAGAACAATATTATTTCCTTGTTTTACTGAAACTCTGAGCGCTGTTACAGTCAGTTACTGTAACAACTGAGCCTGAATACATTGTACTGAGAGATAATGTAACAAGCAGCCGATCTCAGCGCTCACAACCACTGGATTTAAAGGGCTGAAGAAAAGGATCCTCTCTGTATAATGTTTAGAACATTCCTGCATTAATTAATACCCCTCTCTGTATAATGTATACAACATCCACCTGCATTAATACCCCTCTCTGTATAATATATAGAACATCCTCCTGAATTAATTAATGTCCCTCTTGTATAGAACATCCTCCTCAATTTATACCTTTCTCTGTATAATGTATATAACATCCTCCTGCATTAATACCCCTCTCTGTATAATGTATAGAACATCCTCCTGCATTAATTAGTGCCCATCTCTGTATAGAACATCCTACTGCATTGGGATGTGGAGGGTGCAGAACTTCGGATGTTGCGCGATGTTGTGCTCTTCATTGCTGGTCTCCTTCACTCATCAATGTAATATCACAAAAAGGACTGAAACTAAAATGTAGTGCTTTTTAATTTTAGTTTCTTTCGTTTTTTGTACTGAGCAGTTTCGTTTCTCTTCTGAGTCATACTAAAACTAAATTATCCCAAAATTCTGACTAAATCGTTTTAGTACTAAAAGGAATGCACATGTCTAATATTAACCATAGCCCTAAAACAAGCATAAATAGTAACCCTAACCATAAAACAAATAGTAACACTAAAACCAGCATAAATAGTAACCCTAACGTAAAACTAATAGTAACCCAAAAACAAGCATAAATAGTAACCCTAATCTTAAAACAAGTATCCAGAAAGCTAATACTAACCCTAAAACAAACAAAAGTAGTAACCCTAAACATAAAGCTAATATTAACCCTAACCCTAAATAAACATAAATAGTAACCCTAACTGTAAACTTAATACTAACTTGAACCTTAGCCCTAATCTTAAAACAAGCATAACAACTAGTACCCAGAAAACTAACCCTAACCGTAAAACAGAGTTACTAACCCTAACCCTAACTCTAAAACAAAGAGAAGTAGTAATCCTAGATATAAAACTAATATCGACTCTAACCCTAAAACAAGCATAAACACTAACGCTAACCCTAACCCTGATCCTAAAACAAGTAGAAATAGTAACCCTAAACCTAATACTAATTCTAACTCTAATCATAAAAAGAAGCAGAACTAGCACATGAAAAGGTGATGCCTTTTTCGGTATTTCATATTCTGAGTGTGACATATGTGCGTGTCCCATAATTTCTGAAGATTTGTGATTTAGCCGAAACTGTATTTCTGATGTTTTTCCAAATCTGAACAATCAGAATTGTAGATTTTTCAGAAAATAAATTTTTCAGCAGTGCATTTGTCTAGTATCCCCCTAAATTTTGGCTGTGGAGCCTTATGATCCCCCTCTATAATCAGCTGTGTAGTACATGTAGGCAAAACCACAATGAAAATCCAATTAAATCATGGACTGTTTATTTTATTTTCAAATACGTACTGTATACACATTACATACAGGATTATTCAGAGAGAGGTGAAAACTAGGAGAATTGTCAGGAGAATGAACAATCTAGACCAAATAGCCGATTTGGAAAGTGAGATAAATGGAAGAATTTTTCTGGTTTGGCTATATTGATCTAGAATTTTCACTTCTCCAGTCATTCTCCTGGTTTTCACCTCTCTCTGAATAACCCTGACAGATAACTGCAACAGCACCCTTCAGTGCAAAGGTTCATGCGTACCTGTACCTGAGACTATAATAAAAAATACAATGAATACACATGAGTTTGAATAAAACACACGTTTTAATGCTTTCTTGAATATACAAAATGTACTGGATTCCCCAATATAAAACTGTTACTGCATGATTGCTTATTATAGACATATTGAAAGAAAATCAAGCATTTTCAGTCTTTAATTGCAGGTTGAAATAATTGAGATCAGTCCTTCATTAATCATGACATTAATCATTTAAACTCAAAGACCCAGAACATTTTCCACCTTTTAATGTACTATTACAATCAGTAATTACTTTGGTAAGTTCTCTTTCATCACAATATAAAGCATGATAATTGACTGGTATTGTTAAGGAGCGAATCACCGAAGAGTGAATATTTTATATCCAGAAGAGAGGTGTTAATGATGCAACAATGTAACTGGATCGAGGTATCATTGTGTGTGTATACAGTATCTCACAGAAGTGACTACACCCCTCACATTTTCGTAAATATATTATTGTATCTTGTCATGTGACAACACTGAAGAAATGACACTTTGCTACAATGTAAAGTAGTGAGTGTACAGCTTGTATAACAGTGTAAATTTACTGTCCCCTCAAAATAACTCACACAGCCATTAATGTCTAAACCGCTGCCAACAAAAGTGAGTACACCCCTAAGGGAAAATGCCAAAATTGGGCCCAAAGTGTCAATATTTTGCGTGACACCATTATTTTCCAGCACTCTCACCATAAACAAGCCAGGCAAGGCTCTAGCCCCCCAAATGTATTTTCCTACATTTTCAAGAATTCTTTGAAAACAATAGACTGCCTAAGAATCATGGGAGTTGTAGTTCAGAAACATCTGGGGGGCCATAGTTTAAAATCTTTAAAAAGGGAACTGCTGAGGGAAGCAGTCTATTCAGGTAGGGTGGTAGCTTCCCAGAAAAGCTCTTAAACACCAGGTTGGAAAGGTAAAGAGTGTGTCTAGATTCCAGCGACGGCCAGTTTAGTTCTTTTAACATGTCACAATGGTGGGTCATGTAGTTACATTGTAGCACAAAGCGACAGAATGAGTTATACAATGTGGTAAGTTTCTGGAGGTGCGTTTGCGGGGCAGCTGCATACACTACATCTCTGTATTCAATGGCTGGCATAAGCATTTGTTGTACAATTTGCTTTCTTACTGTGGGGCTCAGGCAGGATTTGTTTCTGTACAGGGCACCTAGTTTGGGGTAAAGTTTAGATGAAAGTTTTTCGATGGGACAGAGGCCCAGTGGAAGTGACATAGATAGATCAGAGTCACAATGGGAGAGATAAGAATATGGCACATACACATTTGGGGAACAGTGCTATGACACAGGCAATATGAGAGTGAGAGGAATTGTGCATATACCTACCAGAAAACTTAGACTAGAACTTAGCATGGTCTGTGGCAGAGACGTAACTAGAAACCTCAGGACCCCAGTGCAAGAATCCATGAAGGACCCCCCCTCAAAAAAATCCATACTTTAATAAAAGAGTTTCTGCAATATAAAAAAAGTACTCCATTTACATAAATTATTTCAAGTTACTATAATTGATAAAAGTCGTAGTTAAAGGATATGACTTGGTCACTGGGCAGGTCGCACTAATGGCCTGCAAAATATCAAGAAAAATCTATAAATAAAGGCAATTTATACATCAGATGTACGCAGTTGATGCGCGTCATTGACTGCAGCGGGACGGCCTGAGTTCAGGCTGTCTCGCAGCAGCCGTGGCACACTGCCTGTGGAGAGGGGCCGAGGTGGGCCAATGAAGTCCGTACGGCCCACGTCTTAAAGGCCCACCCTCTGCGTGGACCTAGATACATGTATACCCAGGTACAGACCCCACTTACCTGTATACCCAGATACAGACCCCAGACAATTGTATACCCAGACAAAGACTCCAGACCCGCCGGCGGCATACTTGCAGTTGCAGATTCTGACGGTCATGAGTCGAGGCCGATATAACATTGTGCCTGTGGCTGAGTGCTGGCACTCTGTCTGTGAGCAGAAGCAGGGAACATTGCGTGGGGCTGCATGTGTGGTCGTAGGCAGGGTGTGGCCGGAGGAGGAATGGGCGGGAGACATCCGACACACATTCCCTGATGTCATCAGAGTGTGCTGTCTGGCACGCCCTCTCTGATGTCACCAGAAGGGGCCATCTGATGTGCCCTCTCTGACATCATCAGAGAGGGCGGCTGGTCCTAAATAATAACATGGCCGCCGCCGGAATACAAATTAAAGAGCCATCACTGCCTGGGCCCCACCTCCAGTGGCGGAATGCCAGGGCCCTGTCGCAAGTACGACCGCTCCGACCCTCGTAGTTCCGCAACTGGTCTGTGGGTCAGTTATCCAGCAGGAATCCGGCTCTCTGGAATCATGCTGGGTAAATGAAAACCTCTCTACTTTAAATCCTGTTTATAGAGTTTTTGCTTGCAGCACCATTGCTCCCACTGTCAGGGGTATTGAAGATATAGTTTGCAAATTAATTTTTTTTGCAATTAGCAAATTTAATCTTGTAGCCCATTTTGCACATTGTCAAGAAGATACATGCCCAGCACTTAATGTGCACATTTACTTCTTGAACAGGTGGATAACAAAAACATAAACACATTAATGCGCTCAGCATCTTGTAGCTTCATTTTAGAGATTTGTTCGGACTCTCATTTTTGGGAGAAAAGACAAAGATCTCATGGAAGAAGGAAGCTCCATTTGTTTTATCTTAGCTGATTGTAGAATGAAAGCCAGGACCGGCAACATCAATGTGACAGGTCTAGAAATTATTTATTATTATTAATCTTTATTTATAAAGCGCCAACATATTCCGCAGCGCTGTACAATGGAGGAGCACAAACATGAGACATACATGATAAATAAGGAAAAGACAACCCTGCCCGTAGGATAGCTAGTCTAGGAAATACAGCACTTTGACCAAGTGCTCAGCCAGACATCCCAGAGTTTACAATCTAAAGGACAAAGGTAAATGAAACAAAAGGTGAGCAGGGGAGTGTGAAGCTGGTGGCTAGAGAGAGAAGAGCAAGGATTGCATAGGAATGGCAGAAGTCTGGAGATTGATTAAAAGAAAGTGGCAGCAGCTGGAAGGGAAGCAATGAGTTTGGGGCCAGGACTGGGTGGGCAGTTGGATGGGGAGGGCAGGTGACACTGCAGACTCAGAGTGCAGATGCAGAGCTTGTGTGAAATGGCTGCTTGTGGTGGGCTGTTGATAGAAAAACAGAGATTTAGGAGGAGGGGATCTGTATGCAGGAAGTGAGAGATATGCATGGGGAGGGGCTGGGGGGAGCAAAGTTACTGTGAGAGTCTATCAAAAACAGAGGGAAAGGATTAAGAGGAAAATTAAACAGCCTGAGAATAATACATATAAAGCAATAAAATAAATAAACAGCAGGTTTGGAGCAGTGGAGTGACTCAAGGGACTTCATGCTTGGAAGCTAAATACCTGGGGATCCTTAGTGGTTCCGATGCAGAGCTTGTGTGAAATGGCTGCTTGTGGTGGGCTGGGGGTCCTTAGTAGGGATGAGCTGTTCGGTTCGGAGTTCGATTCGAACATCGCCTGTTCGCATGTTCGCGAACTACGAACATTTCCGCGTGTTCGCCGCATGTTCGCCCACAATGCACCACAATGGACCACAATGCACTTTTCCACTGGCCTGAAGCTTGTAATTGGCTACAGCCTTGCACCTGACCACAGGTCAGGTGCAAGACAGGTTCAAGACTATGCCAATCACGGCTCAGAGTCCTGATTGGGCAAATTTTGCCCAATCATGGGCTCACAGAGCTAAGTCCCGCAGCACACTACATAAGGCTTCACAAAGCGCTTCAGCACGTGTTTTTTGAGAGGAGATTGTTGTGTTAATGTGTGTTCTCACTGCCAATCTGCCACCAGCTATAGGGTGGGGGGACTCACTTCTACAAAATATCTGGGAATTGTTGTAATCTTTGTGTTCTCACTGCCACCAGCAATTGTGGGGGTTTCATTTCTACATGATATCTGGGAATCGTTCTATTCTGTGTGTTCTCACTGCCACCCATCATAGGGTCTCACTGATTTATAGGAGGATTCTGGGAATTGTAATCTGTGTCTTCTCACTGCCAGCTATCAGGGGGTCCCACATACTTCTATCAGATTTCTGCAAATTGTAATCTGTGTCTTGTCACTGTTGCCAGCTATCAGGGGGTCCTATCAGGTGGTCTCACTGACTTGTAGGTGGTTTATGGGAATTGTAATTTGTGTCTTGTCACTGCCACCCATCAGGGGGTCTCACTGATTTATAGGAGGTTTCTGGGAATTGTAATCTGTGTCTTCTCACGGCCAGCTATCAGGGTGTCTCACTGAGTTATACCAGAGTTCTGGAAATCTTTAATCTTTATACCAGAGTTGAATGAGAGTTCTGCAGCATATCTCCAATTTTTATAACAGAGTTGAATCAGAGTTCTGTATATCTTTAATCTATATATCACTTTGTACATGTCAGAAAGACCAAAAAGGACAGGCAGACGCTCCCAGGCACAGATAAGAGGGCAAACAGCTTCTGTGTCGGGAGGCTGTGCCTCTGGTCGTCGTCTACGTGGTGCATCCTCTGCAGGGGCACGCTTGTCCTTTCTAACTGGTGCTGGCCGTCTTAAGCAGCAGCAGCATACATAGGATTCGGTGGATTGGCTAACCAGTCCATCCTCATCCTCTGAGTCCTCTGCCAGCCAGGCTTGTAGTGGTTTACAGTCCACCTCAGCTGCCAAAGCATTTAATACAGCCTCCATGTCCACAGCTACTCCTGCCGTAGCCTCACTATCACACACAGAGGAGTCAGCTGAATTGTTTGACTACAATGACAGTGACATGCTGCTTGAGGATGCACAGCAACTACAGTGCTCTGATTCAATCTCTGAGGTTGAGGAAGCGAGTATAATCAACCTAGAGGAAGGGGGTGCTAGTGACACACAAATAACTGGCACTCATGTTTCCCCAGCAGCTGCAGCATACTGCCAAGTTGGCTCCAGTAACGAGGAGATAGGAGGTGATGACAATGATGATGATGTCACTAACTCCACCTGGGTGCCTGATCGAACAGAGGAGTCAAGTGAGGAGGAGGAGAAAGGCACAACAAACACGAGGCACAACGTCCTCTATGACCAACCGTAGCACTAGCCAGTCCAAGGCATCAGATGTCAGAGCTACTCAGGTGCAGAACGCTGTTGTCTCGAAGCACACATCCAGGAACTCTGCTGTCTGGGAGTTCTTTAAGAAATGTGCAGCAGACCGCACCGTTGCTATTTGTAATCTGTGTCAGATGAGGCTCAAGCGTGGGAAAGACACCGAACGCTTGAGTACCACGTGCTTGAGGCAACATATGACCACCTGCCATGCATCCCTGATGTGAACTGGAAAACCAAAACAGCTGGGTGCACCAGGAGTACAAATATTCTAAACTCCCTACTGGGATTATCTCTAACACAAGTAGTTGAGGAGCCGACCCGTAAAGAGGCCATATTGGATTTAATACTCACAAATGGAGGTTTGGTATCGGACGTTGTTGTAGGTGAAAATTTGGGATCTAGTGATCACCAGTCAGTATGGTTTAATATAACAACAGGAATGGAGCCGCACCACACAAGAACGAAAGTTTTAGACTTTAAAAAAACAGATTTTTCTAAAATGGGATTTTGTGTGAAGGAGTCATTATCAGACTGGAGGAGTTTAAAGGGAGTCCAGGAGAAATGGGATTATTTAAAGGAAGCATTATTGAAGGCCACAGGAAATTGCATTCAGCTTGTTAGCAAAAACAAAAAAGGGAAGAAACCACTGTGGTACTCTGCAGAAGTGGCCAAAATAGTGAAGAACAAAAAGATAGCATTCAATAATTATAAAAAAACTCAGGCAAACCTATAAAATTAGGCAGAAAGAGGCAAAGCAATTTATAAGAGCTTCCAAAGCACACGCAGAAGAGAAAATAGCTCAGTCAGTAAAAAAGGGGGACAAAACATTTTTTAGATACATAAACGAGAAAAGAAAAGTAAAACAAGGATTAGTTAGATTAAAAACAAAGGAAGGAAGGTATGTAGAAGAGGATAAAAGTCTCGCTGACTGCCTCAATGAATATTTTTGTTCAGTCTTTGCAGAAGAAAAGGAAGGAAAGGGACCTCAGTTAGGAGAGAACACTAAAGAGACATTTACATATCAGTTTACAGAGGAGGAGGTTCTACAGCAGCTGTCTAAAGTAAAGACAAATAAGTCAATGGGGCCTGATGGGATCCACCCTAAATTATTAAAAGAGCTCAGTGATGTAATAGCAAAACCATTAACAGATTTATTTAACCAATCCTTGTTAACGGGAGTCGTCCCAGAAGACTGGAAATTAGCAAATGTTGTGCCCATTTACAAGAAGGGTAGTAGGGAGGAATCGGGGAACTATAGGCCAGTTAGTCTTACGTCAGTAGTGGGGAAATTAATGGAAACCATGTTAAAGGAAAAGATTGTTGAACATCTAAAAACACATAGATTACAGGATCAGAAACAACATGGGTTTACCTCAGGGAGATCATGCCAAACTAATCTTATTGATTTTTTTGATTGGGTAACAAAAATAATAGACACAGGTGGTGCAGTAGACATTGCTTATTTAGATTTCAGTAAGGCTTTTGATACTGTTCCGCATAGAAGGCTTATCAATAAATTTCAATCTTTGAGCTTGGATTCCAATATTGTTGACTGGATTAGGCAGTGGCTGAGTGACAGACAACAGAGGGTTGTGGTAAATGGAGTTTATTCGGCGCAAGGTCTTGTTACCAGTGGGGTACCTCAGGGGTCAGTACTTGGACCCATTCTCTTTAATATTTTTATTAGTGATATTGCAGAAGGTATTAATGGAAAAGTATGTCTTTTTGCTGATGACACAAAGATTTGCAACAGGGTTGACGTTCCTGGAGGGATCAGCCAAATGACAAATGATTTAGGTAAACTAAAAAAATGGTCGGAGTTGTGGCAATTGAGTTTTAATGTGGATAAGTGCAAGATAATGCACCTGGGACGTAAAAACCCAAGGGCTGAATATAGAATATTTGATACAGTCCTAACCTCAACATCTGAGGAAAGGGATTTAGGGGTCATTATTTCAGAGGATCTAAGGGTAAGTAGTCAATGTAATAGAGCAGCAGGAAATGCTAGCAGAATGCTTGGTTGTGTAGGGAGAGGTATTAGCAGTAGGAAAAGGGAAGTGCTCATGCCACTGTACAGAGCACTGGTGAGACCTCACTTGGAGTACTGTGTGCAGTACTGGAGACCGTATCTCCAAAAGGATATAGACATCTTAGAGAGAGTTCAGAGAAGGGCTACTAAAATGGTGTATGGCTTGAAGGAGAAAAGTTACCAGGAAAGGCTTAATGATCTTAACATGTACAGCTTGGAAAAAAGACGAGACAGAGGAGATATGATAGAAACATTTAAATACGTAAAGGGAATCCACAAGGTAGAGGAAGGGAGTATATTTAAAAGGAAACAAAGTAGCAAAACAAGAGGACATAGTCTTAGATTAGAGGGGAAAAGGTTTAAAAGTAACATCAGGAAGCATTATTTTACTGAGAGGGTGGTGGATACATGGAACAGCCTTCCAGTTGAAGTGGTAGAGGCCAAAACAGTAATTGAATTTAAGCAAGCATGGGATAGGCATAAGGCTATCCTAAACAAAAGATAAATCCAGGTAAAGTATCCATGTAATTGGGCAGACTAGATGGGCCGAAGGTTCTTATCTGCCGACATTTTTCTATGTTTCTATGTTTCTATCCCGTTGGCATAACACTTTGCATAGGTCCTCCTCCTCCTCATCTGTCTCTACCCCCACTATATGTCCTGCCATGTCATTGCCTACAACCTCCATTGACAGGGATGATGCTACAGTAATGGATGTACCAGGTCCTTCCTCACAATGTGACAGCATCCCATCAGCTGAAGATTTACGCAGTCAGATTACGTTGCCCCAGCTGCTGCAGCGTAAGAAGTTTCAGCCCCGAGGTTGCTATATTTTACCCGTTAGAAATGAAAGTTCAGCGCCGGTCTCAGGAGCTCTCCTTACATGCGACCGCGCGCTGCAACGTCCGGCCACGCCCCCCCGACCCAACGTCTTTTAAGGAGGGAGGGGAAAACTCACGATTAGCCATTCAATTTTCGCTCCAGATGAAGCCGGTTGCTACCGGCGAAACATATGTTGAGCTGAGTGTTTAACCTATGTGGTTTTAAACTGTATGTCTTGTCTTGGCAGTTGTGAGGGCAAGAGCAGAATCTGATAAATATTAGGGCCAGCGGCTAGCATTTAATATACATATGTGACCAATTAATTTGGTCTCTGGTTGCACCATTTGATTGGATTTTGTATCCTAGGTACAATAGGTTCACCATTTACAATTGGTGGCTGTATTTCAGCTACAATTATTTGTACCGGAGTACAGTTTTAAGTTGGTATTTGGGAGTGTCTCTTTGTGAATCAATTAAAGGCATTGTGCCATTGTTTGTTGCCGCTCCCAGATAAATCAGTGACTGTCCCATGGTGGCCAGTTTACTGGAGAATATATTTGTTGGTTTTTGTCACAATTTTAGGTTTAGTCCTATTCAGGGAGTGTTATCCCCAAAGTTCAACCTTTGGTGGGGATAAGTGATTGTTGACCAAGGCGTTTTCACCTTGGTTTTTGCTTTCGTTTATTTTTTTTAAAGTGGCAGTTAAACCGAGTTTAAGTGGCAGGGGCTACGCAATGGCTCAAGCAAAAAGATGCCATACTGTGCTTGAGCTGGTTTGTTTAGGGGGCAGGAGCCACACCGGGCCAGAAATTCTGTCAGCTCTGCAGGGGCAGGTGCAGAGATGGTTAACACCACGCCAGCTTGAGCTGGGAATGGACATCTGTGATAATGGCAGCAACCTTCTCTCCGCCCTACGCCTGGGTAAGTTAATGCATGTACCATGCCTAGCACACATCCTAAATCTGGTGGTACAGCGGTTCCTAACCAGGTACCCAGGGCTGGCAGAGCTTCTCTGCCAGGCCAGAAAAGTCTGCAGCCACTTCAGATGGTCATTCCCAGCAAGTGTTCGCCTGGCAGAAATTCAAAGAGAATTCCACCTTCCCACAAACCATCTGATCTGTGACATGCCCACCAGGTGGAACTCGACATTAGCAATGCTGCAGTGTCTGCACAAGCAGCAGAGGGCCATCAACGAGTACCTGTGTGAGTATGGCACAAGGACAGGTTCAGGTCAACTTGTCCCCCCCGCAGTGGCTGATGATCAAGGATGCTTGCACTGTACTGTCACCATTTGAGGAGGCAACGAGGATGGTGAGCAGGGACAGTGTATGCATCAGTGACACAATTCCTTTAGTGTTCCTGCTGGAGCACACTATGCAGGGAATTATAGATGTGATTCTAGAGGCAGAGCAGCGGGAGGAAGAGGAGGCCTTCCCTAGCTCTCAAGGCCCCAGTCTTTCCGCAGACAGCATTCCAGCGGGTCCTCCTCAGATCAGACAGGAGGAGGATGAGGAGGATGATGAGGAGGAGGAATATTTAAGTAGTGGGGGCATTGAAGGTGGCGAGTCCTCAAGGAAGGGTTTTGTATGCCCAGAAACACAGGGACTAGTACGTGGCTGGGAGGAGAGAGTGCACGATGGGGTCATCCTCCTCATTGACCAGGAAGACTCGGAAGCTAATGCCACCTCCAACCTACGCTGCATGGGCTCCCTTATCCTGAAAAGCCTGGTAAAAGACCCCAGGATTCATGCTATCAAGGAGAGGGATCATTACTGGTTGGCAAGCCTTCTTGATCCATGATACAAGGGTAAAGTTGCAGAGCTCATCCTGCCCGCACAGAAGGAGGACAGGATGAAAAAATTTGAGGACGCTCTAAAGCGACACTTGTGTAATACCTTTCCAGGCACTGGTAGGTTACCAAGTGATGACACAGGTGCTTCTGAGGCTGCGGATGATCAGAGGAATAGTGGTGAAGGCCGGGGCCGCTTGACTGATGCCTTTTTAAATTTGTTCAAAACATAACAAGGGAAAAAAGTGTCACCTGCGCTCGTTTCTATGTATTCCATGTGCAACAAAACACTGAGGTTTTTGTTTGTTTCAATGGCCATTGCAACATAAACTCACTCGCCACTTCAAGGCACCTCTTTATAGAATGAGTACCTATCCAATGTAACCAAAAAGCCGCTCTACTGAGCAGCTTCAAGCCCCTCCTGCTGCTTTTCAGCTAAGGAGAGGCAGAGAAATGGTGGGTTTTATTTATACACGCACCAAACACTTCCCATTTGGGATTAAAAACTAAAATTTGTTTAGTCCACGACGCCCAGGGACGTCAAATGTAGGCACCCATTGCCAGCGTCTTCACCGTATGGTGCAGGGCTACCTAGGGGCAAGGGCAGACCTGGATACCTTTCCAGCAGATGATCCACTGGCTTACTGGGTGTTGAGATTGGATCACTGGCCAGAACTTAGTCAATATGCTATGAGCTACTAGGTTCCCCTTCATCCATCGTGCTTTCTGAAAGGACGTTCAGTGCCACTGGAGGTTTTGTCACAAACAAAAGAGTGCGTCTGTCCACCGACTCTGTAGACCGGCTGACATTTATAAAAATGAATCAGTTCTGGATCAGCAGCTATCACTCCCCTGATGCTGAATGCTGATGTAACTGAATAGATCGGGGATCTCTTCTACATTCCCAAAACCTCCACCACATCACTCTTCCACAATACCACAGAGGGGATACTGTATGATGGCACTTTCTGCCACCAAAGGCACAATATTTGGGTGCACTGATGCCTGTACCAGATTCATATCTTTTCAATATAGGACCGCATGGTCCACCCCTGCACTCTTCCACAATACCACAGAGGGGTTACTGTATAATGGCACTTGCTGGCCTGCCACCAAAGGCACAATATTTGGGTGCACTGCCACTGACGCCTGTACCAGATTCATATCCTCAGAGGGGTTACTGTGTGACGGAACTGTTGCCGACTCAAAAGGCCCAATTTTAAAGCACCTATTGTTACTTTCATCCAAAGCCTGCATAAGTTTCACAATAACTTAGCCAAAAAATTACTAAACTTTTTCTGCGTGTCCGAAAATGTCTCCTCTTTTCATACAGACTGCCGCCCCAAGCAGTTGTTTATGGATAGATTAAAGGAAAACCATTTACCGTCATTTGAAATGTAATTTTTTGGTTTTTACATATTTCTATACATCCGAAAAATCCACCACTTCACGGGCAGGTTATGGGGACCTCCTAGGCACGTTATTTGAAGGAATTTTTCGTTTTTATTTTTAACTCTTATTTCATGGAAAACTCACTGTTCCTTTAAAAACTTTTTTTAAATCTTTTTGTCCTTGTTTCCTGTCCCCCAGGGCACTACTCGGACCCCCATACACCTTTTATGGCAAATATCTAGCATATATGCCCTCTTGGAGGGCACTCTAAAAATTTAACTTTTGAGTCCCATTGACTTGCAATGAGTTCGGTTCTAGTTCGAGTTCGAACTTTTGAAATTTTTCGAGTTTGAATGCGAAACGAACACGGAGGTGTTCGGCTCATCCCTAGTCCTTAGTGGTTCAGATGCAGAGCTTGTGTGAAATGGCTGCTTGTGGTGGGCTGGGGGTCCTTAGTGGTTCAGATGCAGAGCTTGTGTGAAATGGCTGCTTGTGGTGGGCTGGGGGTCCTTAGTGGGTCAGATGCAGAGCTTGTGTGAAATGGCTGCTTGTGGTGGGCTGGGGGTCCTTAGTGGTTCAGATAGTTGTTTGAGGAGTTAAATTTGAGATTGCCTAATAGCACATATTAACTATATGCACTGTCTGGCCAAAATAATGTCACCACCTGGATGTAAGCAAACTGATGTGAGCCTTCCATTTGATAATTACTGCAGTGATTAATATGTTTTAGTTGCAAAACATAAGGTCATGTGACTCCCTGAATATACTGAATGAGCATCAATGGGGTTTTTCAGCCTGGATGGCACAGCGGGAATATTCCAATATGACAATGCCAGGATTCATCGGGCTCACATTGTGCAAAAGTGGTTCAGGGAGCATAAGACATAATTTTCACACATGGATTGGCCACCGCACAGTCCAGACCTTAACTCCATTAAAAATCTTTGGGATAATGTGCTGGAGAAGACTTTACACAGCGCTGCGACTCTCCCATCATCATTACAAGATCTTGGCCACAAATAAATGCATCTCTGGGCACAAATGCTGTGACCAGGGGCAGACTGAACCATCTGGCACTGCGGTCCAGGCAGGCACCTGGTCTCCCATTTGATTGGGCAGCATGTGAGATCAATCTCCCACACGCTGGCCGGAAGTAAAGGCCCTGCGAGGCCGGGGGTGGAGGAGGAGGGAGAAGAGGCTGCCTGACCAGCAGCTCACATGGGGAGATGCTGGCTCCGCCCCTTCCCCCTCCACTGCCTGCTCGATGCAGAGCCTCCCTTGCTGTGCTAGATGCATGTGTCCAGCACGTGCAGGGAGGGGGGAGTCAACGGAGACCAGCCAGGAGACAGACCAGGATTCTAACCTAACCTGTGAGTATAACAAGCAGGTGTGTTTGTGTATGTGTTTGAGCGTGTGTGTTTGAGCAGTGTGTGTGTTTGAGCAGTGTGTGTGTTTGAGCAGTGTGTGTGTGTTTGAGCAGTGTGTGTGTGAGCAGTGTGTGTTTGAGCAGTGTGTGTGTGAGCAGTGTGTGTTTGAGCAGTGTGTGTGTGAGCAGTGTGTGTTTGAGCAGTGTGTGTTTGAGCAGTGTGTGTGAGCAGTGTGTGTGTTTGAGCAGTGTGCGTGTGAGCAGGGTGTATTTGAGCAGACTGTTTTTGAGCAGTGTATGTGTGTTTGAACAGTGTGTGTGTTTGCAGTTTATGTGTGTTTGAGCAGTGTGTGTGTTAGCAGTGTGTGTGTGTTAGCAGTGTGTGTGTGTTAGCAGTGTGTGTGTGTTTGAGCAGTGTGTGTTTGAGCAGTGTGTGTGTGTGTGTGAGCAAGTGTGAGCATAAGTGGCATGAGTGTGGATATTAATATTACACTAATCAAAGGAAGTAAGTGTAGAAAACAACTGATACATCTACGAGCATAAGGGGTTATTCAGAAGACACTTTCTAGTTCTGCGCAGTTCCATTTTGCCAACTCTGTGGTGAATTCACCAGAGGGTCAAAGAACTGTGCCAAAGATTGAGTCAACAGAGGTGGAGTTGCCGAAGACCACCAAACTGACCACTGAACTCCGCCGAACTGCAGAAAAAAACCCCAAACCAGAACTTTGCTATTCTTTTAATATGCGCTTAAAAATGCATTAAAATGTGTCCAAATAAAAAAAATATAACCTTATAAAACAAATTGGGAATCATAAATTTTGTCTACAAAATACATAAAGGTGTTCTAAAAAATAAATAAATAAAAGAAAATTTTTTGAAAAGGAAAAGAATAAACAGGTGAATTAAAAAAATAATAATATTGTTTTACTTGGAATCCTATGGGATTCATATGTTTAAAGTAGAGATGTACAATTAATTTTGTTCCGAATTGAAATTCAGACGAAATTCATCATTTTCGTATTTCAGGAGCATTTCCGAAAATGAAATGTCGACCATCCGAAAATTTTCTGATCGATTTGATTTGGTGATTCAGATCATTTTGACGATTCGGATCATTTTGGGTGATTCGGATCAGTTGGTCTTTTGCTTTTTTATGAGTTATTTCATCTTTTATTGCTTATTTAGGAATAGGAAGTAGATTACTACCAATAGAATGAAAGTGTCTCAACTTATTTATTCTTTTAGGATTTTTTTTTTTTTTAGACATTTTTGGCCGAATCGCCGAAATGATCCGAATCACCAAAATGATCCAAATCACTGAATCGATCCAAATCGAATCAATCCGAAACTAAAGAAAAACTGTCCGAAATGATCCGAAACAAAAAAGCACCCAAAAAAAACCAAACGAAAAGAAACAAAACGAAAAAAAAAAAGTCATGCACATCCCTAGTTTAAAGTCGAACTTAATCAGTGAAAATCAGGGCATTTCACTGACATTTCGGTGCAGTTCGGCATTCCCTGCACAGACTAACCATCAATTCTCTATGAGACAATTTTGATGCCGCCGATGATCGCCGATCTGCGATGAACTGCAACGTATTTTGCTGTCAATTCGCCAGTATGATCAACTGCCACAAAATTGCACCATTCGTTCCAATTCGGTGGCAAGTTCGGCACTTAGTGAATAACCCCTTTTAAATTTTAAAAAAATGACAAGATGATGATGCTCTAGTATCTGCATAGGAAAAGTTTGACATAATCTGCCATGAAACCCTCTGAGTCATGTCCAAACCGCCACTGCGTAACTGGAAACTAACGGTTTGCATTAGAAGAAGTTACATATCTTTAAAAACACTCGCGTCTAAATATGCAAAAATAAAAATGACGCGCTGGACACCCACTAATGTTTACAGCATAACTAGAGGCGGGCGATGAAAGATTATTGTCTTTCTGTTATTGTTTACAAGATCACTGTCAATGGTTTGACGTGAGAAGATGACATGCTATTAACTGGCAGCATTGCTAACATAACCTTCTCTTTAACCTTTGGATTATCCCTTTTATCCTTCGCGTAATCCTTCCAGTCATCCCTCAACTTCATCAACCAAGTCACAAAACTAGAAGAGTACACCACGGTGTCAGCTGGTAAATGTCACCCTGTCCTTTCAAATGACATAACCAAGATATGTGACAAGGTCCTCTTGTGGAGACATATGCTACAAGACTGAACATGACAGCCGAGTGATTGAAGTGTTCTGTTCTTCATTCTTTGCTACATTTCTAAGCCATAGCCTATATTCATAATTCCCACCAGAACCCGGAGAAGCAAATTTACCTTAATGTCATTTCTGCAAGGTTTCAAATTAAGAAAAAGAAATGATTCCAAAAATCAATCCATCTATGGATTCCTTTCATTTTAATTGCAAAAAGTGATACGGCTGGCAAAGACAGCATGCCACGTTATGTAGAGTAGTGTCGACGGTAAGTGTTTTACCCATTCTCTTTTAGAAGATGCAGCTTTCTATGAGGATTTATTGTAACATAGTTCACGTTTGAAAGAATTTTCCCCAGTTTTCCCCAGTTTTGTCGTTTTATGGATTCTACAATCCTGTTTTTTTAAACACGAAAACCGTATATAAACTTTTTCAAACATGTGGACTGGATGGAAACAATTGACTTGCATGCTTTCCAGCATTTCTCAAAAAACACCATCTGGAGACAAATTTAATTAACAGCTTTCTCAGGACTCACTCAACTAAAAATGATTGATCTTAGGGTAAAAAAAAAAAATCACACCAGAAGCTGTGATTTGTTAAACTACCCTCAAGTTGAGAGCAAAAGCCAATCGTCTTGCAAGACCGGAGAAAACTCTAAAAAAAGCTAATACAGCAACGTCAAATAGTAAAAGCTTAAACTTCAAGGTTTTCAATTTCATCTTAGTTGAAAATAAGACTAGTCAACATGAAAAACATTTAAACACCTGACACTTGCTTTCCCCTTTGAACTCCTTGGTGTGGACTTCCTCGAAACAGATACTTAAAGGGACATTCATGTCTACAATTTTTTTCCTTTAGTTGACATTTAAACACTTTTTTACCAATAGACAAAGTAGAATTGATCAATAAATGTTTTAAGAACATGTAAAAAATTATTATTTTCTTGCTTTAAACTCTGTCATTTCATCTTCAATGGCCACGCCCTTCAGCTAGGGGTGTTTCTTCAGCTCCCACTTCCTGAATATTCCCGCCTCCTCCCCGCCCACTACTTCACCCATCAAAGCTTCTCATGAACAAGCACAAGCTGTGCACGTGAAACCATATGCAGCTCAGGACCTCAGACTGAAGAAACTGAGGAACTGAATATCAGACATCTCTGCAACTGTGAAAGCAAGTCTCACTCCTTCTCGCTCACGCTCTCACACACTGACACGCTCACTTGCGCTCTTTCATGGTTTACAAACTCACTGTCTCATTCAAACTCCCTCACACAGGCACTCCCTCTCACATCTGTCTCGTGCTGTCTGTCTCTTGTGTGCACTCTCTTGCTGCTTGTGCGCTCTCTACACCATTTCTTGATTGCTCTTTCTTTTTCTTGCTGGCTCTCTGCTTTATATTGCTGACTCTGATTGGTTAGTTCAAAGTGCCTCCTGTGGTGGGCGTGGAAAACACAAAGAAAGAAAAGTAGGTAAATATGAAAAAATATCATGTCTACTTGCTTTTTATTCCTGCTTAATGACACTACTGACTCATTCAAAAGGCATTACATGTTTTTAAAGGCACAGTGACAAAGCATGCATGTCCCTTTAACCTCTTAATGACGGGAGTGTGTCGCCCATTGGGAGGGGGTTAATGCCGGCGAGGCGTACTGGTGCAGCTCGCCACCGCCAGGAGCCTCTGGTTTGGCCCGCCCTGCAGCCGACGCGCGCCACCTGCGGGCAGGGGCCGAGGCAGCCCATTGAAGTCAGCGGGGAGTTCCAGTACGCCCCGCATCTTCAAGGCCCACTAGCTGTGCGGACGGCATGGTACATCACGCAGTGGGAAAGGGTTAAGGGCAAGACGTGCAAACGAGGTCCACGGCCTCTACTTTTTCTGCATGAAGAGTCCCTTATTCTGCAGACACTTCTCATAGTTGCCTCATAAGCCAAAATCACAAAAGATACATTATTTTGCAAACTCATTTATACGTAATTCACATTATAACATTTTGGTGACAATAATACGATTTACTGTTATGTTGTTCTCAGAACCTGAATCATGATTGTGGTACATTTAAAAAAAAATGTTAAATGTCCTGACATCCATAATAATATTTTTTTCTCTATTGTGGACCACTTAAGAAAATTAAACCCAACCCATATACTTAATGTATCCTTGAGCTCTCCTTTTATGCCACCTAGCTTACTGGTACTCGTACTAATGAATTTGTCTTAATACTGTTTAGCCGAAGCCGGAAAATGCCTAAAGCACACTTGGCTTCGGCATTCTTAAGAAGAGCTTTCGCCTGCTGAGAATATTAAGCAGATCTCAATTTAGAGACGCTGTAGTCCTGAATGCTCTATCGTCAGTATTTCTGGTGAAGGACGTGTTCAGTTATTGCATTTCATATATGTATGTTTTAGAATTTTTGGAAATAATTAGGATTCTATTACATTCTGCGCTCAAACGTTAACGCGTGCGCAAAAATGCATTAAGGCGAGGGGCAAAACCCTTTGCGCAGAACGTCATATTACAATGTCTGCGCAAAAAAATGCGCGTTAACGTCTACCGCGGGTGAACCTGCGCAAACCCTGCGCGAGCGTAATGTACTTTGCGCGTCCTATACTTAACATTGTGAGCGCAAATGCGTTTGTGCGCTGGTACGTGGATGGTATTACAATCTATGTGTAAAATTTAACGGACAACGTTTGCACTCATAATTTTAACGTCTTTGAAAAGCTGGTGTTAATGGCAAATCTGAACGTCCTGGCCGAAACCAAATACGCCAGCCCGAAAAAAAAATACAGCCGAGTAAAGTTACACATTCTACACATACCCAAACAATAAAATGGAGACGTCGTGCGTGGTTTTATTATGGCTGCAGCATGTATACTCAGATTGATTTTGACAGGCGAAAAAACTTAACTGGAGACAATTGTGGTTCTTAATTCTGATTGGCTGAATCGCGTGAAAAAACAGTCCGCCCAACGATTTCTACACGCAGCGTTAATGCGCGCGTTTTTGCAAGTATTTTTTAAGCGTGTTATTTTTTGACGGAAGACAAAATGCACTTGGATTGTAATACCAGCGTTAATTTATGCGCGATAACGTTTAACGCTTCACGCTAAAGTTCACGCGTTTACCGTGCATTTTTGCGCAAAGAATGTAATAGAGCCCTTAGAGTTTTTTGAAATTGTATATGATGCTCACTTGGTAAAAATACAATCGCACATTTTGTGAAAAAGACAATTAACTGAGCTAACCTGTAAAACAATTACCGTAGATACTCGTGTATACCGCAAGTTTTTTTAGCAATAAATCAAGCTTAAAACTGTAGGGGTCGCGTTATACACGAGACAGCTGCGAGGGAGTGAAGATCTGAATCCTTCCAGGAGCTGTCTGACAGGTGCACGCTCTGGAATCCCAATTTAACCCTGCAGCCCTGACTTTAACCATTAACCCTTAATGACTGCAGCCCTCAAGTACCCCTGTACAAAACATCTCCAATACTATTCAGCCCTCTATTAACCCTTCAATCCAAAAACCTACATTAACCTTTGCAATAAAAAACAGTAACATTAACCCCTTTAATAAATAATTTCTGTATGTCACAATTTATCAAATTCATGATATACTCTGCTTCATATAAACAATATAAATTTTTCAAGGTAAAGCAAGCTTTTATCAATTTCAAAATGTGTATTTTTGTAGTACATGAGTATATGCATAGGTTCCTAACATTATATATATATATATATATTATTAAATGCAATTGCAATAATTAAATCTAAAAAATGTGCCCTTATGCCATACCTGCGCTTACGGATTTTATTTATTTAGTTTCATGTGCAGAACTTTATCATAAGAGAATTATATTCCAAGCAATCAAAACGCTCAATTACATCTATCACCATTCTAAAATAGCCACGATGATGCATTACCTCTCACTCTGCACCCCCGCTCTCTAACAACCATTGGAGGAACGAGGTAGGGATGTGCGTTTCGGGTTTCAGAATTTTAGAATTTTCACGAAATTTCCCGATTCGTGTTTTCGGATGCGGCCGATTTTCCGAAAATTTTTAGATCCGAAAATGGCAGATCCGAAAAGTTTTCCGAGCCGAAACGAAATATTTTCTGAATTTTCGAATGGACTTGAAATGTGTCAAATCGAAATTTATTGCTGTGAAACAAGGAGAACAGACGTTCCAAAAAAACGAAAATTTCCGAAATCACGAAAAGTCGATACAAAAAACGAGCAAAGTGACACGAAAATACGAAAAATGGTCGATATTCCGAAAACATCTACAATTCCGAAAAACGAAAATTTCCAAAATCACGAAAAGTCGATACAAAATACGAGCTAAGTGACACGAAAATACGAAAAATGGTCGATATTCCGAAAAAAAAATGTACACGAAAAACGAGTCGAGCCGAACCGAATCGAAACAGAAATCGATCGAAACGAGCCAAATTGAAAAGTTTGAAAATCCGAAAAATCGAATCGAACCGAAAACAAAATCGGTGCACAAGCCTAGAACGAGGGTGAGAGTGGGGTGGAATGAACATGAAATGAAAACATGGAACAACAGTAACTTAACAGACTTTTGTTGTGTTTTGGAAAATTTATACTTTCATAATTTTGCTCCTAGCGTTATAATCGAGTCTTGAGTAATATTCTTATTTCCATAATGAATCTCTACCCCTCGCGTTATACTCGGGTCGCGTTATACTCGAGTATCTACGGTACTACAAACATACAGTGATGAGCCACAACCTTAAAACCACCTGCCTGATATTGTGTTGGTTCCCCTTACTTGCCACCACAGCTCTCATGCATCAAGGCATGGACACCACAAGACCTCTGTACGTGTCCTCTGATATCTGGCTCTAACATTTTAGCAGCAGATCCTTTAAGCCCTGCAAATTGTGAGGTGAGGCCTCCATGAATTGGTTTCTTGGATTGGGATTCTATTTGTGAAAAATGGTGTTCTGTATCCCCTGGTGACAACAAGCATTGTTTATTAACATCAAAGTGAGGTAACCTGTTTTTAATATAACCAGCTTTGTAGTTAATTATTTTTCAATTATTTTTATTGACATATGTATCAATGAGATGCTATTTTTTACTTGAGATAGGCTCCAAATGAGACTTTAGGGGTTATTCAGAGAGGTCCGAAATGTAACAGAAACTGAAATTCAGTGTACGGTGAGATTTCGGAGCCATTTGGCTATTCAGAGAGCAGGCAGTTCGTCAAATTTTGGCGAATTGCCTGCACGAACAGTGCCTGTTCCACGGCAGCGAAATCCCCCGTAGAGAAGCAATGGTTAATCTATTCAGAGACACCGAACTGCATTGAAAAGTTGCCGAAGTGACCTGCTGTTCGGTGTTTTCATTCGGCAGGTTTATTCAGGTGAACCCTATAGACTTCAATGTTAAAAATATTCACATTTTAATTCAATATCTAATAAACTGTTTATTATTTTATTCTGCAGTAAAAAGTCTCTTTATTAATAGATTTTGTAGGTTCTTTTAGGCATTATTCAGGATTTTTTCAGCAATTTTTTTTCCCCTTTTTGTAAATCATTTTTTCTTTTTTCTGTAACAGCCCTTTTTATTATCATTCATTGGATCTAATATGTAAATTCCAGACATTTTCATTCATTAGTTTTTTAGCAAACAGCATTTAAATTTTGACACTTTCAATCGTATTGTGTTTTTTTTTTTTTTTTTTTTACCCCGTTCATCAGCTTGTCGGCTTTCTCTGGCGGCTGCTCTGCATTGTGATCAATGGCTCGTTGGCTTTTTCCAGCGTGTTCAGCATGGTTTTTCCTGCGTTTTCAGTGGGTTTTTTTGTGGAAATACTGTCATAAAAAGAAATGTAAAGGAAATGATGCTGAACCATTAATCTGTTAAAACGATGAACATGTTATGCAACAAAAATGTATTTTGTAATATTTCATTATTACGTGAAGCTATGGATACTCATATTATTGACTAAAAAGACCAGTGAATGGGATATCCACTGCATAGTGAAATATCGCATCTGTGATGAGTACCTTTCTCCTAAGTACCCTTCATATTGCAAGACGCTCTTCTGGCTCCTTCTAATTCACTGACTCTGCTTGGGAAATACATCCTCGATCATTTTACATGCTGACATGCTGGCTTCATTGACATGAATTCTTAGAATGGTAAATAGAAGGATCGGGAAGCCTGTGTGGAAGAAGAAGCTCTTGTCCTCTGCTGTCACTTACTCTTCAATATGCAGGTTCTGCTACACAGCATAGATCTAAATACAATAATTGGGGTTAATAAGTCACATATTTTAAGCGTCTCTATTTTCCCGGCAGTTTTGCCACATTGCACTTCTGTTGTATTCTTAAAGAATTTAACCAGAGGGATTTAGATAGATTGGGGGACTGTGCACTTAAATGACAGATAAAATTTAATGTAGATAAATGCAAAGTTATGCACTTTGGAGTGAAGAACACACAAGCATCGTATACCCTAAATGGTACGGAGTTGGGGAAATCCAAGCAGGAGAAAGATTTGGGAGTAATCATAGACTTCAAACTAAGTAACAATGTGCAATGTCAAACAGAAGCCGCCAAGGCCAGCAAGGTATTGGCATGCATTAAAAGAGGAGTTCACTCTCGGGATGAAAAGTTTGAAAACATAATTTTGCCTCTGTATAAATCAATGGTAAGACACAATTTGAAAATGTTGTGCAATTTTGGGCACCTTTTTTAAGAGAGGATATTATAGCGGTAGAAAAATTGCAGAGACGGGCGACTAAATTAAAAAGGGGAATGGAAGATTTAAGTTATGAGGAAAGATTAACAAGCTTAAACCTGTTTAGTTTAGAGAAACAGCGCCTTAGAGGGGATCTGATAACTTTATATAAATATATACGGGGCCTTAGAGGGGATCTGATAACTTTATATAAATATATACGGGGCCTTAGAGGGGATCTGATAACTTTATATAAATATATATGGCGCCTTAGAGGGGATCTGATAACTTTATATAAATATATACGGGGCCATTATAAACCATTGTCTGGAAACCTATTCATTAACAGGACTATACACAGGACACGAGGTCACCCATTTAGACCGGACGAAAGGAAATTCAGCCTAAAGTATAGGAAGGGTTATTTTACAATGAGAACAATAAAGCTGTGGAATTCTCTGCCTGTTGAGGTGGTTGGGTCAGAGACTGTACAGACTTTTAAAAAAACTACTGGATGACTTCCTGCAAAAACAGAATATTAAGGGTTATAATATTTAATATGTGGGTAAAAGCTTCTTGATCCAAGGAGGAATCTGACGCCATTCTGGGGTCAAGAAGGAATTGTTTCCCAGTGTCTTGCATATTGGCAAGCATTTCAGACTGGGTTTTTTGCCTTCTTTTGGATCAACAGCAGTAGGTGATGTGTGAGAGGCTGAACCCGATGGACGCATGTCTTTTTTCAGCCTATGTAACTATGTAACCCGTTCTTTTGAATTTTCCACTTTTAAAAAAATCCCACCTGACTCTCATTATTTGTCCCTCTGCAATACCTTCTTCTAAACCTGATTTTCAGTGAGAGATACTCACACGAGCATAGCTACTGCTATTTCCTCTGGTTTTCTGGAAGCATTTTTACTTCAGACCTTATTATATACAGTCATGGCCAAAATTGTTGGCACCCCAGACAATTTTCCAGAAAATCAAGTATTTCTCACAGAAAAGTATTGCAGTAACACATGTTTTGCTATACACATGTTTATTCCCTTTGTGTGTATTGGAATAAAACAAAAAAGGGGAGGAAAAAAAAAATTGGACATAATGTCACACAAAACTCCAAAAATGGGCTGGACAAAATTCTTGGCACCCTTTCAGATTTGTGGATAAATAAGATTGTTTCAAGCATGTGATGCTCCTGTAAACTCACCTGGGGTAAGTAACAGGTGTGGGCAATATACTGAAAGCAGATAAAAAGGAGAGAAGTTCACTTAGTCTTTGCATTGTGTGTCTGTGTGTGCCACACTAAGCATGGACAACAGAAAGAGGAGAAGAGAACTGTCTGAGGACTTGAGAACCAAAATTGTGGAAAAATATCAACAATCTCAAGGTTACAAGTCCATCTCCAGAGATCTAGATTTGCCTTTGTCCACAGTGCGCAACATTATCAAGAAGTTTGCAACCCATGGCACTGTAGCTAATCTCTCTGTGGGTGGACGGAAGAGAAAAATTGATGAAAGGTTGCAATGCAGGATAGTCCGGAAGGTAGATAAGCAGCCCCAAACAAGTTCCAATGAAATTCAAGCTGTCCTGCAGGCTCAGGGAGCATCAGTGTTAGCGCCAACTATCCGTCGACATTTACATGAAATGAAACGTAATGGCAGGAGACCCAGGAGGACCCCACTGCTGACACAGAGACATAAAAAAGCAAGACTACAGTTTGCCAAAATGTAATTGAGTAAGGCAAAATCCTTCTAGGAAAAAGTCTTGTGGACAGATGAGACCAAAATAGAGCTTTTTGGTAAAGCATATCATTCTACTGTTTACCGAAAATGGAATGAGGCCTACAAAGAAAAGAACACAGTACCTACAGTGAAATATGGTGGAGGTTCAATGATGTTTTGGGGTTGTTTTGCTGCCTCTGGCACTGGGTGCCTTGACCAAAGGATTTTGGGTCGCACTGTAGAGCCCAGTGTCAGAAAGCTGGGTTTGCGTCCGAGATCTTGGGTCTTCCAGCAGGACAATGACCCCAAACATACGTCAAAAAGCACCCAGAAATGGATGGCAACAAAGCGCTGGAGCGTTCTGAAGTGGCCAGCAATGAGTTCAGATCTAAATCCCATTGAACACCTGTGGAGAGATCTTAAAATTGCTGTTGGGAAAAGGCGCCCTTCAAATAAGAGAGACCTGGAGCAGTTTGCAAAGAAAGAGTGGTCCAAAATTCTGGGTGAGAGGTGTAAGAAGCTTATTGATTGTTATAGGAAGCATCTGATTTCAGTTATTTTTTCCAAAGGGTGTGCAACCAAATATTAAGTTAAGGGTGCCAAGAATTTTGTCCAGCCCATTTTTGGAGTTTTGTGTGACATTATGTCCAATTTGCTTTTTTTCCTTCCTTTTTTTGTTTTGTTCCAATACATACAAAGGGAATAAACATGTGTATAGCAAAACATGTGTTACTGCAATACTTTTCTGTGAGAAATACTTGATTTTCTGGAAAAATGTCTGGGGTGCCAACAATTTCGGCCATGACTGTGGTTGTCGATATTTCGGCTAAACTTCTGAAAATCTGTTTCACGGCTATTGTACACAGAAGTGAATTTTTAAGAACCTTTTTGAATATTTATACATGTAATTTATGAGTAATATCACAGTGCAGCATCTCTAGAAGGTAAACGGCCTAGTTTTGTAATGAGAGTTGTATAAAAAATATCGCACAATTTTATAATAGTTTTTATGCTACAATAAATTTGGAATTATTTTGTCAATTTGATTATTTTTTCTTTATAATAAAAAAAATGTTCCCATATCGATCAACAGAGATGGAAAGAGTGGAGGCAATATGGTGATTGCAAGAGACGTGACCCGCTGAAGTGGTGATTAGGGATGAGCGTTCGGTTCGGATCTGTTCGGTAGGGATGAGCAGAACACCCCCGAGTTCGGTTCGCATTCGAACTTTTCAAAAGTTCGAATTTGAATTCAAACTCGAACTCGAACTCAATACAAGTCAATGGGACTCAAAATTCGATTTTTAGAGTGCCCTCCAAGAGGGCATATATGATAGATATTTGCCATAAAAGGTGTATGGGGTCCGGGTAGTGCCCTGGGGGACAGGAAACAAGGACAAAAAGTAAAAAAAAAAAAAAACATTTTTAAAGGAACAGTGAGTTTTCCATGAAATAAGGGTTAAAAATAAAAACCAAAA